>JZKD02S2364301.1:6052-30537 GCA_000966675.3 Picea glauca
CATCCAGGTTGCCTTCATACATTGGGATCTCTATCTTTGCTCTAGCTCCCAGTTTAACTACCGCTCTCAGCAAGTGTTCCTCGACAAAATTTTCCCCTGTGGCTTCTTCGACTTCTACTTCTTCATTTTCTGCATCACCAATGTCCCCAACATGAGGTACCCTCCTATGTGATGCCTCCATCGCCTCTAATATTGCACGAATCTCTCTCATTTCTCTTTCTATAGCACGATTGAATAAGGTGGCTCCACATGTCTCTTTGGTGGAATTGTGCTGACTGGTTCTCACACATAGAGTACAAATTCAAGCTCTTCTTCGTTTCCTGAAAACAATTTCAGGCTCTGATACCACTTGATGCAGACCCCCATTCTCTCTTCGGGGCTTCATGACCTCCCGGTCAAGGATATTCGACTCTCTGAAACCTTAATGGTCTAGTTGGTGATTTAACACAGGCCCTTTCAGTCTGTTGGTGCAGGTTCTATGGCACTCACAACCTCTCCCTTCACGCTGCTGAACTACCAGGGTTCAGGTGCTGGCTCCTTTCCTATTAGCCCCTTCCTAGATATGACCTTGGGCCATGACCTCACGCAAACACGTGATTACAGGTGCGACCAAGGGTGGTTTGGGATCAACCCTCTTTTCTCCCCACAATCCACTACCAACTGCCACATGTCCTTTTGGTGATACTGTGGTTTCAATTGCGGTCTGCTCTCAAATTTTTAAAACTCGAGCACTTTCTGGCCCCACAATTCAACGCAACCATTGATCTTGCGATCTTGGGTGGGCTCTCTTGATCGACGACCCATATCTACTTCCTTTCCAATAAAAGACTTAGATCTACCCCTTTCAAATCTATGATCATGATTTACTTCACGATTCGGGTTTCAGAGTTTTTATCTTTCAAACCTTACCTTCCCTGCAATGACAGATCTCTTGCCACGTGTCCTCTTTAAATCGACGACTCTAACCGTTTTGGGATTTCGAACTTCGGAAATCTCAACTCTCAAACTTCACCTTCCCCCAAATTCTATTATCCGAAGCTCACGATCTATTGACACGTGTCTCCCGCAATCAACGACTGCGATCCCTTTGGGTCTTCGGACTTCAGAAAACTCAACTTTCAACCTTCACTTTCCCTTGAAGTGTGTGGATTTCGGTCGCATATCTTCCCGAATCAGATGGCTAAGACTCACTTCGGGTCTTCACCCAGAGTCCACGAATTTTCTCAACGTGTCCCTCTTAATCTGACGACTATGGTCCACTTCGGGGTTTTACCCGGAGTCCACAGGTTCATTCCACGTCCCTCTGGATTTGACGACCCAGATTCACTTCGAGTATTTACCCAAAATCCATATATTTCTTCCACGTGCCCTCTAGATCTAACGGTCTAGATTCACTTCGGGTCTTTACCCATAGTCTACAGATTTCTGTCACGCGCCCTCTGGATCTGACGATCCAGATTCAATCTGGCCTTTGGGTTTCGGGAATTTCAATTCTCAGTTGAAGCCCAAATGATTTTATCCAAAGTTCGCGATCTGTCGCCACCCGTCCCTTTGGATTTGACAGTCTATATTCACTCCTGACTTCGGGTTTCAGAATTTTTAATTCTCAACTGAAATCTTTGAAATGATTTCCCCGAAGCCTAAGATCTATTGACACGTAACCCCCTGACGACCAATGACCATGATCTGTTTCGGATCTTCGACAATTTCTCCTCTTATGTGCACATAGAGGCTAAAGCTTGTGCACTTTGCTCAGATTTGATGACCTGGAATGATCCCGCTCCCTCCTAGATGGATCTTAGCCGATGACTCACGAAACCTTCAGAACTTCACCCCCTTTGAAGATTTCTCCCACTATCTCTCTTGAGCTTTCTTTCCTTCTACTCTCTTGAGTCCTTAAAGAGTTATTTTGACACTCAGTCGAATTCTGGGTCTATGTACTCCTTGAAAAAAACTCTTGCGTAAGATTTAGCTTCTTGCGGGCGACTGTGCACAGCTTGCAACAGTCCCTTTGCACTCCTTGCAAATGGAAATCTACGCTATCTCTTCTGAGCTTATAAGTCGAAACAGACTCAGTCACCCCTTTCGGTAGATTCTTACGCAAGACTTAAGTTCTTGCAGATGACTGTTCACACCTTACAACAGTCACTTTGCACTCCTTGCAAAGGGAAAGTTTCACGCTATCTCTTCTGAGCTTCCGAGTCAAAACAGACTCTGTCAACGCACTCCTTGCAGACTGTATGCACACCTTGCATGAAATCAATGAAGAGAACAAATGAAACTTATCTAAATATTTCACAATTTCATGTACTCAACAATATAACTCATTCATTCATGAAAACAACAATAACAAGGAATTGTAAACTGTAGAAACACTATGCATTTGGATCAATTTTCCTCGGTTATATTCATTCAAAAGTAAATGGCTACAACTATGATAAAGCAAAAATGAAACTCAACAATAACTAAATCACAACAAACTCCTACTAACTTGTAGCAACCTCATTCAGGCGTACAAAACCTCTATTTATATCAGAGGGTTCTTAGGGTTCCCCCCGACTACTCGTCTACTCGAGAAAAAAAATAACTGCTACTTAATTTCTGTTACATTCAAGACTCAGAGTGAAACTCCCAGATCACTCGTGATCACTCGGCTCTCAAGAATTTGATCTTCTTCATCTTTGATCATTTCAAAAAGATTTGCGGGAAACTCCATCGATTAAGATTCTAAAATGATTCAAAGGCACGCTGAGGTGCTGAGTTGTCTCTCCACGTGTGCTTGCTGACGGTGCTCCTGCATCAATTTTCCTTGTAATACTTAATGTAGTGCTTGATGCCTTTATTTAAACTTGGATTTTTGGAGTGGTAGTTTTACAAGTGATTAGATTTCATATCTGTCACATGGAACTTGTGGTTAAGGACCTATCTCTTGGTTATAGAAAATAATACTTGGCACACTTTAAGATACCTAACTTTGCCAAAGTGTACATCCCTTACTAAGGTCTTATTGTTGATGTTTTCTTTACTGAGCGTCTTGTGATTATGCAAAAATTGTATCTTGCTAGATATTGTTGGGTACCTTATAGTCTTATGCCATGGAATAAATAGTGTGCTGCTCTTTAACACGAGAATGTTACATAATGTAAGTCAATTTAGGAAAGCATGATCTGTTGAATGCTATATCATTTGTTCTCTTGTACACTATCACTTATTCTAAATGACAATTTTGAAGAGTGAAGAAAAATTAAAATTATTGCTAATTTTATTTGTTTCATATTTTATTACCATATTTCATTGAGAATCACTTGCAAGACAAAGGTAAGGTAAATGTTAAGTACTCCACCATCCCGATAATGTATAAGGGTGGCTAGGTATTTTACAATTTGTATCAAAGAGAGGTTACATCACTAGGGGATGTATGGGCTCAAAGAAAATGGAGATAGAACCTTCCGAGGATGTTCCTGCTAGTCCTCCAAAAGGAAATGCAAAACTTTATCAAGGAAATTTTAGAAATAGTATTGTTGTCTCATTGAGTCAACCTATTTTGAAAATTGATGAAGCTACAAGACCATAAACTTGTTGTGAACTTGTTTCCTTTAGTGAGAATGTTCCACAACACAATAGAAATATTTTAAGAACAATCAAGCTCTTTGGTGCAGGATTACCAACCCTAGAAACATCGATGTCATTTTAAGACTTGAACCTCAGTCAAGGTGACTTTTTCCATCTATAAAATACTCGGGATTCAAGAATAATTCTACAGTCCATACTAGGATTTTATGGATTTTTAAGTTAAAATGATGTTGAAAAAAATACCCACATTAAAGAGTTTTTAACTCATCAATAAGAATGATCTCAAAAGCTAAGCTACTGAAGTTAATCGCTTATCACTAACACATGGACTGCTTATGTTACATTTTGCATTGGTACTCAAGGAGTAGAACCCAATATCCCTTCCTTTCTACACTTTATTGAGCATGTGTTGATTTATATTGAATCAACAAAATAAACTTACTTGTTATTGGGTTTTACAACTTACATGAAAATGCTAGAAATTTCATGGTATGGTGGTATGCAAAGGAAATGGGGAATATGATAAACCTTAAATGTCTAAATTTGTAGAAAGAAATATTTGAATTTTCTATTCTAATAAGTACATATGATTATATTGTTGTTATACTTAGGCTTGAGTAGTAAAGGGGTAGAACTTGGCATCAAATTTCCTCCACAATCTGGTGAAGGGAATTGCAACAATCAACAAAATTAATTGCCATAATTATGGATTGCATGGTAATAGTAGAAGTGCAATGAATGTTCAAGTCAAAAACCTTGATAAAAACTATTAGATTTTCATTTGGAACATGCTCCTTGTAAAAATAAATGGGATTTTATATGTGTGCACTTTACAGGCCAAATAAAATGGGTTTCAATGTTGAATGCCAAGAAAGAAAATATTTGCATTTCATTGCAAAGACTAAGCCTAAAGTCAAAGCATTTTCTTAGTAACACAAGGATTAACATTCTAAATTGAATAAAAAACAACTACTTGCGATAATATTGGTCTTCAAGATATGGTTGTCATATCCTTCCTCTATGTTGAATGATGACAAGTTGTGACCTATTCCATGTGTTTATAACATATCAATACATTTTAAAGAACACAATGCACTGTATTTAACCATTGACCCAAATCATTTTCCATGGTCATGGATGGTAGGTTGCAATTTAGCTTTTGAAGTAACAAATCTATCCAACATAGTTTGCCTTAGGTTGATATGTTATTTTGGTGCTTGAAGATGGTTGGTGGTTGTTACTCATAAAAAATGGCATACAGAAAAAGTGAGAGTTTCATCCACCAATTTAAATGTTTCCCTTATTAGCTTTTGATCCAGTGTTGTGGTCTTGAATATTTTGAATACTCTATCGACACAGTCAACAAGTGTATTTTGGAAGTATAGCTCCTCAAATATTTTCTCGACAAATCTGGAAAA
Source organism: Picea glauca (assembly GCA_000966675.3). Classification (NCBI taxonomy): domain Eukaryota; kingdom Viridiplantae; phylum Streptophyta; class Pinopsida; order Pinales; family Pinaceae; genus Picea; species Picea glauca. The sequence goes on from JZKD02S2364301.1 coordinate 11,044, forward strand.
AACAAAAATCAGTAGAAATAAAACTTGAAAGACACAATTTGTTGCTATACTTAATTAGCGAAATTAAATATAATCAATCACTTTATGCAAAAAATAATCCATTGACAAATTTTAATGGAATAATTATCACTCCTAGTTTATACACATTTATAGATAACACTTCCATAAAATGATGCACCATTTCTCAAATGCAAAGAATACAAGATATCAAGGAAAGAAAGATTGTTATATCAATGTGCTTACTCATGCACATTCAATCTCTTGTTTTCCATAGGTTAGGGGCTTGTAGTCTTTGAACCTCTCACAAACATTTAGAGGTACCTAAATGCCAAAATAGAATGAATGTTACCATACAATGGCAATACGAGTACCGATAACGTAAAGACAAACACATATCATTCAGAGGAAACGATTAGAAGTTATAGTTGAAACATAAGACACTAATATACCATTCAAACAAAATGAGTACACGACATAGCTAAATAGAATAACTAATATACAAATCCAAAAGATAATTAAAAAGTCCAGAAATGTAATGAGAACAATATTAATGCACAAGATTTAAAATATCTTTGGGTTACCAACATTATTCTTCTGCCAAGTATTTTGAAAGACTAAGGGATCATATAGTTGATTTGGTCATTCCTTATTACACTATGCACTTAGCATAAAAAGAAAATCCAACCGTTGATCTTTGTTGTTAGATTATTTAAAGCACACCACATGTGCAACATAAAAGTTTAGATAATCGAAGCCATTTTAAGACAGTACAAAGGCAATGACTAGGTTCGAATTCTTATTATTAGGCTAATATTCCCTTCATGCAAGTTGTATCTCTTCCTTGGCTAATATAGAAATGAGGAAAGAGGTTTCCAACTTACATGATTATGTGATTTATGTGTATAATGTTTAGCACAATTTATGATATAAATTGGAGCCTTTGTATCATATTATGGATTTCTATTTGTTAGTTGGGGAGCAGTTCGATGCTCATAGCACATTTAATGATTAAATTTTTAGTCATGGAAGTTGTACCTTTGTTTGTTCTAATAGATGGTAAGTTTGATGAATTCATTTCTAGAGTGCATGTGTCCTNTTCCTAGATATGACCTTGGGCCATGACCTCACGCAAACACGTGATTACAGGTGCGACCAAGGGTGGTTTGGGATCAACCCTCTTTTCTCCCCACAATCCACTACCAACTGCCACACATCCTTTTGGTGATACCGTGGTTTCAATTGCGGTCTGCTCTCAAATTTTTAAAACTCGAGCACTTTCTGGCCCCACAATTCAACGCGACCATTGATCTTGCGATCTTGGGTGGGCTCTCTTGATCGACGACCCATATCTGCTTCCTTTCCAATAAACGACTTAGATCTACCCCTTTCAAATCTATGATCATGATTTACTTCACGATTCGGGTTTCAGAGTTTTTATCTTTCAAACCTTACCTTCCCTGCAATGACAGATCTCCTGCCACGTGTCCTCTTTAAATCGACGACTCTAACTGTTTTGGGATTTCGAACTTCGGAAATCTCAACTCTCAAACTTCACCTTCCCCCAAATTCTATTATCCGAAGCTCACGATCTATTGACATGTGTCTCCCGCAATCAATGGCTGCGATCCCTTTGGGTCTTCGGACTTCAGAAAACTCAACTTTCAACCTTCACTTTCCCTTGAAGTGTGTGGATTTCGGCCGCATATCTTCCCGAATCAGATGGCTAAGACTCACTTCGGGTCTTCACCCAGAGTCCACGAATTTTCTCAACCTGTCCCTCTTAATCTGACGACTATGGTCCACTTCGGGGTTTTACCCGGAGTCCACAGGTTCGTTCCACGTCCCTCTGGATCTGACGACCCAGATTCACTTCGGGTATTTACCCAAAATCCATATATTTCTTCCACGTGCCCTCTAGATCTAACGGTCCAGATTCACTTCGGGTCTTTACCCATAGTCTACAGATTTCTGTCACGCGCCCTCTGGATCTGACGATCCAGATTCAATCTGGCCTTTGGGTTTCGGGAATTTCAATTCTCAGTTGAAGCCCAAATGATTTTATCCAAAGTTCGCGATCTGTCGCCACCCGTCCCTTTGGATTTGACAGTCTATATTCACTCCTGACTTCGGGTTTCAGAATTTTTAATTCTCAACTGAAATCTTTGAAATGATTTCCCCGAAGCCTAAGATCTATTGACACGTAACCCCCTGACGACCAATGACCATGATCTGTTTCGGATCTTCGACAATTTCTCCTCTTATGTGCACATAGAGGCTAAAGCTTGTGCACTTTGCTCAGATTTGATGACCTGGAATGATCCCGCTCCCTCCTAGATGGATCTTAGCCGATGACTCACGAAACCTTCAGAACTTCACCCCCTTTGAAGATTTCTCCCACTATCTCTCTTGAGCTTTCTTTCCTTCTACTCTCTTGAGTCCTTAAAGAGTTATTTTGACACTCAGTCGAATTCTGGGTCTATGTACTCCTTGAAAAAAACTCTTGCGTAAGATTTAGCTTCTTGCGGGCGACTGTGCACAGCTTGCAACAGTCCCTTTGCACTCCTTGCAAATGGAAATCTACGCTATCTCTTCTGAGCTTATAAGTCGAAACAGACTCAGTCACCCCTTTCGGTAGATTCTTACGCAAGACTTAAGTTCTTGCAGATGACTGTTCACACCTTACAACAGTCACTTTGCACTCCTTGCAAAGGGAAAGTTTCACGCTATCTCTTCTGAGCTTCCGAGTCAAAACAGACTCTGTCAACGCACTCCTTGCAGACTGTATGCACACCTTGCATGAAATCAATGAAGAGAACAAATGAAACTTATCTAAATATTTCACAATTTCATGTACTCAACAATATAACTCATTCATTCATGAAAACAACAATAACAAGGAATTGTAAACTGTAGAAACACTATGCATTTGGATCAATTTTCCTCGGTTATATTCATTCAAAAGTAAATGGCTACAACTATGATAAAGCAAAAATGAAACTCAACAATAACTAAATCACAACAAACTCCTACTAACTTGTAGCAACCTCATTCAGGCGTACAAAACCTCTATTTATATCAGAGGGTTCTTAGGGTTCCCCCCGACTACTCGTCTACTCGAGAAAAAAAATAACTGCTACTTAATTTCTGTTACATTCAAGACTCAGAGTGAAACTCCCAGATCACTCGTGATCACTCGGCTCTCAAGAATTTGATCTTCTTCATCTTTGATCATTTCAAAAAGATTTGCGGGAAACTCCATCGATTAAGATTCTAAAATGATTCAAAGGCACGCTGAGGTGCTGAGTTGTCTCTCCACGTGTGCTTGCTGACGGTGCTCCTGCATCAATTTTCCTTGTAATACTTAATGTAGTGCTTGATGCCTTTATTTAAACTTGGATTTTTGGAGTGGTAGTTTTACAAGTGATTAGATTTCATATCTGTCACATGGAACTTGTGGTTAAGGACCTATCTCTTGGTTATAGAAAATAATACTTGGCACACTTTAAGATACCTAACTTTGCCAAAGTGTACATCCCTTACTAAGGTCTTATTGTTGATGTTTTCTTTACTGAGCGTCTTGTGATTATGCAAAAATTGTATCTTGCTAGATATTGTTGGGTACCTTATAGTCTTATGCCATGGAATAAATAGTGTGCTGCTCTTTAACACGAGAATGTTACATAATGTAAGTCAATTTAGGAAAGCATGATCTGTTGAATGCTATATCATTTGTTCTCTTGTACACTATCACTTATTCTAAATGACAATTTTGAAGAGTGAAGAAAAATTAAAATTATTGCTAATTTTATTTGTTTCATATTTTATTACCATATTTCATTGAGAATCACTTGCAAGACAAAGGTAAGGTAAATGTTAAGTACTCCACCATCCCGATAATGTATAAGGGTGGCTAGGTATTTTACAATTTGTATCAAAGAGAGGTTACATCACTAGGGGATGTATGGGCTCAAAGAAAATGGAGATAGAACCTTCCGAGGATGTTCCTGCTAGTCCTCCAAAAGGAAATGCAAAACTTTATCAAGGAAATTTTAGAAATAGTATTGTTGTCTCATTGAGTCAACCTATTTTGAAAATTGATGAAGCTACAAGACCATAAACTTGTTGTGAACTTGTTTCCTTTAGTGAGAATGTTCCACAACACAATAGAAATATTTTAAGAACAATCAAGCTCTTTGGTGCAGGATTACCAACCCTAGAAACATCGATGTCATTTTAAGACTTGAACCTCAGTCAAGGTGACTTTTTCCATCTATAAAATACTCGGGATTCAAGAATAATTCTACAGTCCATACTAGGATTTTATGGATTTTTAAGTTAAAATGATGTTGAAAAAAATACCCACATTAAAGAGTTTTTAACTCATCAATAAGAATGATCTCAAAAGCTAAGCTACTGAAGTTAATCGCTTATCACTAACACATGGACTGCTTATGTTACATTTTGCATTGGTACTCAAGGAGTAGAACCCAATATCCCTTCCTTTCTACACTTTATTGAGCATGTGTTGATTTATATTGAATCAACAAAATAAACTTACTTGTTATTGGGTTTTACAACTTACATGAAAATGCTAGAAATTTCATGGTATGGTGGTATGCAAAGGAAATGGGGAATATGATAAACCTTAAATGTCTAAATTTGTAGAAAGAAATATTTGAATTTTCTATTCTAATAAGTACATATGATTATATTGTTGTTATACTTAGGCTTGAGTAGTAAAGGGGTAGAACTTGGCATCAAATTTCCTCCACAATCTGGTGAAGGGAATTGCAACAATCAACAAAATTAATTGCCATAATTATGGATTGCATGGTAATAGTAGAAGTGCAATGAATGTTCAAGTCAAAAACCTTGATAAAAACTATTAGATTTTCATTTGGAACATGCTCCTTGTAAAAATAAATGGGATTTTATATGTGTGCACTTTACAGGCCAAATAAAATGGGTTTCAATGTTGAATGCCAAGAAAGAAAATATTTGCATTTCATTGCAAAGACTAAGCCTAAAGTCAAAGCATTTTCTTAGTAACACAAGGATTAACATTCTAAATTGAATAAAAAACAACTACTTGCGATAATATTGGTCTTCAAGATATGGTTGTCATATCCTTCCTCTATGTTGAATGATGACAAGTTGTGACCTATTCCATGTGTTTATAACATATCAATACATTTTAAAGAACACAATGCACTGTATTTAACCATTGACCCAAATCATTTTCCATGGTCATGGATGGTAGGTTGCAATTTAGCTTTTGAAGTAACAAATCTATCCAACATAGTTTGCCTTAGGTTGATATGTTATTTTGGTGCTTGAAGATGGTTGGTGGTTGTTACTCATAAAAAATGGCATACAGAAAAAGTGAGAGTTTCATCCACCAATTTAAATGTTTCCCTTATTAGCTTTTGATCCAGTGTTGTGGTCTTGAATATTTTGAATACTCTATCGACACAGTCAACAAGTGTATTTTGGAAGTATAGCTCCTCAAATATTTTCTCGACAAATCTGGAAAAAACAAAAATCAGTAGAAATAAAACTTGAAAGACACAATTTGTTGCTATACTTAATTAGCGAAATTAAATATAATCAATCACTTTATGCAAAAAATAATCCATTGACAAATTTTAATGGAATAATTATCACTCCTAGTTTATACACATTTATAGATAACACTTCCATAAAATGATGCACCATTTCTCAAATGCAAAGAATACAAGATATCAAGGAAAGAAAGATTGTTATATCAATGTGCTTACTCATGCACATTCAATCTCTTGTTTTCCATAGGTTAGGGGCTTGTAGTCTTTGAACCTCTCACAAACATTTAGAGGTACCTAAATGCCAAAATAGAATGAATGTTACCATACAATGGCAATACGAGTACCGATAACGTAAAGACAAACACATATCATTCAGAGGAAACGATTAGAAGTTATAGTTGAAACATAAGACACTAATATACCATTCAAACAAAATGAGTACACGACATAGCTAAATAGAATAACTAATATACAAATCCAAAAGATAATTAAAAAGTCCAGAAATGTAATGAGAACAATATTAATGCACAAGATTTAAAATATCTTTGGGTTACCAACATTATTCTTCTGCCAAGTATTTTGAAAGACTAAGGGATCATATAGTTGATTTGGTCATTCCTTATTACACTATGCACTTAGCATAAAAAGAAAATCCAACCGTTGATCTTTGTTGTTAGATTATTTAAAGCACACCACATGTGCAACATAAAAGTTTAGATAATCGAAGCCATTTTAAGACAGTACAAAGGCAATGACTAGGTTCGAATTCTTATTATTAGGCTAATATTCCCTTCATGCAAGTTGTATCTCTTCCTTGGCTAATATAGAAATGAGGAAAGAGGTTTCCAACTTACATGATTATGTGATTTATGTGTATAATGTTTAGCACAATTTATGATATAAATTGGAGCCTTTGTATCATATTATGGATTTCTATTTGTTAGTTGGGGAGCAGTTCGATGCTCATAGCACATTTAATGATTAAATTTTTAGTCATGGAAGTTGTACCTTTGTTTGTTCTAATAGATGGTAAGTTTGATGAATTCATTTCTAGAGTGCATGTGTCCTTTGTGCAATGTAGGTGCCGATAACAACCATGTTTTCCAAATAATTTGAGGTCTTCTTAAGGGCCCCAAAACCTTATCATTCATAGAAAGGGTTTCCAACTTAATCTGGTCTATTTAGTGGGTTGTGGAAATTATTTGGAGTAGTGAAAGGAAAGACCTTCTAATATACTTGAGATATTTTTGGATAAGTAAAGAGAGTGATTACTTAACCATGAGTATTAACACAATGGTTTATTGGTATAAATGTTTGATTGCATTATGAAATGCTTCGAATGCTATTAATGCATATATAATGAATGATAGTTTCATATCATTATATGTGATGTATACTCACAATTGATTAGTTGATTGAAAGTTTATATTGCAAGCATAATGGTCTTGAATATGGTAATGCGTGTAAGTCCATAATGAAGACTGGGTGCTATCACATGCAAGAGCCAAGCATTATGAAAAGAAACTCATTCTTGTGAAATTTGGTTTCTATACAAAACATGTTTGGAACAAAATATTTCTAATTGAAATTGTTATTATGATATCTCATGGAAACTATATGTATATGATACATGAGAGATGGTGGATATGTCTAGGAAGGACAAAAGAGGTTGTTGAAGGTGAAAAACATAGAGAGAATGCCACTACAGTGACACGAGAATCCTATGATATGCCTTGATTGTCATTGAGACGTGTTATGTTATGCTAGAACAATCCAAAGGGATGCCTTGGTTGTAAGACTCTATAAGTATCTATACCCTTCCCATGCGTGGAAGCCTTGGCAAATGATGGATCACTCAAGGGAATATGTAGCAGATAAGGGGATGCCCAAGCCTAGAGGGTGAGTGATTGAAAGTAAGAGGAGAATTGAATGAATATGTTGAAGGTGATTCAAGTTACATACTAGTTGGGATAATGAGTGCATTAGATGCGTTAGAGAAAACAATGAGTTGAATGCTATATGTGGCAACCATATGAAGCAAATACATATTCATAGAGATAAGTATTGAGATGAATTACATACTTTATCTTGTGTTATGAATATATATGCTTTAGGTATGAACTCAAATTTACAGATTGGTATCCATATCCATGAAATACTTAATGATTAGAAATGGCTATGATATACATGCTTACATTAATGATTGTTGTAGGCATATGTTGGAATGCTAAATTTTGGAGGTGTACCAAGACAATGAAGAGAATGTCATTGCAAATATAGTTAAATAATGAAGACTTAAACATTGTTGGAACACTGAGGATGGTGTTTTTCCAAGGGGGAGGGGATGTAATGTCCCAATTTGACCCTTTAGAATATTGTGTATTTAATTATGTGCAAATGTTTTTTTGCACGTATATTTTATTACCATGTTTTATTTGGCACCATGAGGTAGATATGTCATGGTGTCCTGAACATTTTGAACACTTGTAAATATCGTCATTTTGTAATTAATAAAATGGCCAAGACTAACTGAGGAAGGAGTGCCTATAGGGGATATGATACCACAAGTGGGGAAAGGTAAGGAGGTATCAGGGAATGATTTATGCCTAGTTACATATGTTTCATATACACCTTGTGATTGATCTAACCTTAAATATTTTATGGTGTTGATGTGAGCTTAATCCATAGTTTATATAAGTACGATAGGTTGATGTAATTTTTCACTAAATCTATGAAACCAATTCCTAGACCTAAGCCATCACTTCCTACATTTTGGGAAACTTGTCCCCTACATTCTTGGAACTAGGAAGAATTGTACTAGGACGCTCTTTCCATCTTTCACTAAAGGAAACAAGGGAAATTCAAATAGAAAAAGGGGAGCTAGTTTTTGGAGAAGAGAGAAGAGTGGAAAAGGGAGTTTTTTTTTGGAAAAAAAAGGTTGCCATAATGTGTGATGGAACAACCATGAGAGTAAGCCATTAAAAATCTGTAAAAATCTAAGAACGAGGAAAATCCTGCTGGAGTTTCAGGGACATAAGCATGGACCTCTCTATTCACACACTAAATAACACTAGAGGGAGGATACTTTTGAAGGACTGTTGAGAATAAAAAGAATACCTCCTTATGTTGTGCAGGGAAAGTGTCGTGGGTTCCAACAACGACTCCATCTTAAAAAAATTAGTAGTGAAACACTGATTTATTAATCTTATTGCTTTGTGAATTGAGAGACTAGCTTGAGTTTTCTACATTACTTCTTCACCCTAATGGCATGATAGGGGGTGGCCTATTGCAAAAAGACCAGGTACAACGAAGCCTACAATTGGGTGGAAAATTTCTTTGCCTCTGTCAGTTGGTTGGAGTACAATATTCACACAAACAATTTTCTCACATGTGTTCTACAAATTCTTATATTGAATACTAGTTTATCAAATCTACATGATGTGTGAACTAACAAATATATGTTTCTCTTTCCTTCTGGAATTTTTCTTTATGATATGAGTAATTTTACTAGTGAAAGTGGTTCATTCTAAAAAAATATTGTTAACTTGACTTCATACTATTGTGCTTGTTATTGTACTTATGTTGGCAAGAATAATAGTTGAAGTGAAAATGCCCCCCTCAAGCCTCCTTGAAGTAAGTGTTAGAATATCATAAGGTGACTTGACTAATTTAGTGGAAGAAGATGAGTTTAGATAAATCAAGGGGTGAAGCACTTCCCTTTATGGTGATAAATATACCATGTAACCACCCCTCTACTGCCTAAGATTAGATACATGCATGGTGTGTCTTCTGTGTTCTTTGTCTTGTATGGAATTCAGTTTCTAGAGTTGTATGTTTATATGAGTGATATTGCATATCACCATTTGAATGTTTATCCATGTTTGTTTTCTTGATAGTGTTGTATTGAAAAGCTTGCAATGGAAATACTTGGAATTTCCCCATTCCATATTAAACACTACAACGTCTATGATAAATGGATATGTTTTACAGTGAACTTGCATGCATCTCTTAGCTTCTAATGGAATAGATCCAAGGTGAATGTTTCCTAACTTTGGTTTTTTCTTTTACAATGGTTTTTCATATGGATATTCACCAACTGCAAGACAAGTGATATCCTACCTATAATTTGTGGCATTCATACCCTCCAAAGCTTCCCAAAAACATATATGAAGCATAGACCACAATATGGGAAATTTTGAGTGTGATGATTAAATTTGATGCATCCAAGTACAAACATGTAACTTCCACATATTTATTCACAAATTCTATAGGTTATTTCTTGGGTCAGGTAAACTCAATATTTATATTTAGATTATGGGATATAGATGTTCTGATGTGTTGGGGTCGGAAGTATTTTTCTATTTGTTACTTTGCAAATATTTATTGTCTTTTCACTTTTGAGAGTGCCTCTAGTTGCAAGTGAGTCCCCGCAAAATTACCATGTTTCTAATACTTTTTGGTATTCCATATACTACATGGAAAGTATGCCATTGTGTATGCTTCTAGTGCTTGCTCCAATTTGAGAACTAACCCTCATGGCCACCATTACATGGCACATACAGACTTCAAATATAGATACATGTCATCCCAAAATCCTTGGAGGTTTCCTCGCTGTGAAACACCTCTCTCCAAATATTTGGAGGCAAGCAGTTGGAGCCTTGCACCATTCATATGAGATAGCTTGTCCATGATTGGTACGACCATTGAAGGAAGTACAAGTGCATTTTATGGATTTAATGGTAATGCAATCAATATCCAGAACTCCCTTAATAACTATGATGTTACTATAGATAATTAGTAAAGCATAAAGATATGGAGATTTTGACAAATTTCTTGATGTTGATTTGAGAGAAAGAAAAAAAATGAGACTATAGAGGATAAGGTTGGAATTTGATCAAACACCTTGGATTTCTCAAGTATAATTGCTCATTGTTGGTGAACCCTATTTGGAAGTTCATTCATAGGCAAGTGGTGTGAGCTCAAAATAATATTTTTCCCAAGTATGTGGTAAATATAGATACATGTCATACCAAAATCCTTGGAGGTGTCCTTGATGTGCAACGCCTCTCTCCAAATATTTGGAGGCAAGTAGTTGGAGCCTTGCACCATTCATACGAGATATCTTGTCCATGATTGGTACGACCATTGAAGGAAGTGGAAGTGCATTTTATGGATTTAATCGTAATGCAATCAATCTTCAAAACTCCACTTAATAACTATGATGTTACTAGAGACAATTAGTAAAGCATAAAGATATGGAGCTTTTAATAATTTTCTTGATGTTAATTTGAGAGAAAGAAAAAAAATGAGACTATAGAGGATAAGATTGGAATTTGATCAAACACCTTGGATTTCTCAAGTAGAATTGCTCATTGTTTGTGAATCCTATTTGGCAGTTCATTCATAGGCAAGTGGTGTGAGCTCAAAATAATATTTTTCCCAGGTATGTGGTAAAGTTTATTCATGCAGAAGATGAAGTATAGGTCTAGAAGATATACATAAATAGTTTTCCTTTAAAAACAACTTCCAACGAATGGCCAATGAATTGTGCTAGGGGAAGTACCATGGATATGCTATTCTTTATCTTTAAAAAAAAACTCAAGTAGACATTGTTTATATCACAAAGAATGAGTATGTCACAAGAAATTCTATGGGTTTTTTTCCTTTAGCCTATCTCATTCTTGGACTTTTTTGGTTTCTCCGAAATTGTCTATTTTTGAGAAGACATATATTACAACTTTAAAACTCCACAAAATTTGTTAAATCTCTTAGTATTTTTAAGATGACCTTGTGGTAAATTGAATGTGCTGATTTTAATGCAATCGAGCATCAACCAATGAGTATCACACTACCTACAAAATAATTTTGTGTCTATTAAGATTGTATCTCAATTTGTCCTTCTCGAGGTTTCTACGGGTTATGATGTGTTGTGACCTCTGGGGGGAATTACATCAAAATTGGTTCCTCTTAGAGAAACCTACTTTATGGGTTTAAAGGCATTGCAACTTGTAGAAAATATTGGGTATATGAAAGATGTTTCTAGAAATGCAAGGATTTTCCTTGTAATGCTTGGTGCAATTCTTGATGCCTTTATTGAACCTAGATTTTTGGAGTGGTAGTTTTACAAGTTATTAGATTTCATATCTATCACATGGAACTTGCGGTTAAGGACCTATCTCTTGATTATAACAAATAACACACGGCACACTTTAAGAGATATGCCTATGCCAAAGTGTACATCCCATACTAAGGTCTTATTGTTGATTTTTTTTCTTAACTGAGCATCTCGTGATTATTCAAAGATTATAGCTAGCTAGATACTCTTGGGTTCATTATAATATTATGCCATGGAGTGAATAATGCCCTGCCCTTTAACACGAGAATTTTACAGAATGCGAGTCAATTTAGGAAAGCATGATCTATTGAGTGTTTATGTCTTTTGTTATCTTGTACACTATCACTTATTTTGAAAAAAATATGAAGAGTGAAGATGATATAGATTGGATCATTATATTATTTTTCACCCATCTCGATTCTTTTAGAGTGGGAAAAATTGGAGGAATGAGCTTGAAGAGTCATTTTAACGACATGTCCTAGTTTGGAAAATTGGGGTTCAAAACCTTCTAGAGACATTTTGAGGCATCAAATGCCATTTTTGGGGGTCAAAATTTCCATAGCTTAAGTTGGGGCCCCTAGACGTTGATTTACACTTAGAGACGTTTCCAATGATACAAAAATCGCCTCAATTAGAGTTTGTATCCAAAATTTAATCCTCCCGCAAGTTGACCTACTATGTTGATCACCAGGGTACGAGAGGATGCCACGTCAACCCCGATTACTCACACATATGTGTGGAATTTAAAGAATATTATAAAAGATCCAAAACATTATCACAATTGGGGGTTGAGAAAGTCAATACCCTTCCCCTATATGGCTATCAAGCTATGTTAAATATTGGTCCACTAGGAGGAGAAGGAGTTCCATTATTTTGCATTGTATCTTATTCGATAGATGAGAAAAACATTTGAGAGTGGTATTTTGTGAGAATAATAGAGGAAGAGGCAGATTTTGTAGCAGTTGTTTGGGCCATAGTGTCAAAAGGTAACTCCATAGTGAGTTCCCATTCTTTTGTATGTGCATTCTATAGCCGAAGCAAAGAAAGCAGAGCAAAAGCATCACCTTCTAGCTAGGTTTTCTCTCGTATTGGGTTTCCCAGGTTAAACCTTGTGTTAATTTGTGTGGATGATGTGTATTTTGTTCATGTTCTTTTGTTTTTATATTTCAATTATTTATTAAATTCAAGCAAATCTAGTAATTAACTAATATGTGATCTAAGGAAATAGATTGCAAAAACATATGATTTCATAATAGTTTAAGATTCATTGTAATGAATTGTTCCAATGGAATATCCATGGTAGTTTATAGATCACATTAGTGTCATAGNAGTTCGATGCTCATAGCACATTTAATGATTAAATTTTTAGTCATGGAAGTTGTACCTTTGTTTGTTCTAATAGATGGTAAGTTTGATGAATTCATTTCTAGAGTGCATGTGTCCTTTGTGCAATGTAGGTGCCGATAACAACCATGTTTTCCAAATAATTTGAGGTCTTCTTAAGGGCCCCAAAACCTTATCATTCATAGAAAGGGTTTCCAACTTAATCTGGTCTATTTAGTGGGTTGTGGAAATTATTTGGAGTAGTGAAAGGAAAGACCTTCTAATATACTTGAGATATTTTTGGATAAGTAAAGAGAGTGATTACTTAACCATGAGTATTAACACAATGGTTTATTGGTATAAATGTTTGATTGCATTATGAAATGCTTCGAATGCTATTAATGCATATATAATGAATGATAGTTTCATATCATTATATGTGATGTATACTCACAATTGATTAGTTGATTGAAAGTTTATATTGCAAGCATAATGGTCTTGAATATGGTAATGCGTGTAAGTCCATAATGAAGACTGGGTGCTATCACATGCAAGAGCCAAGCATTATGAAAAGAAACTCATTCTTGTGAAATTTGGTTTCTATACAAAACATGTTTGGAACAAAATATTTCTAATTGAAATTGTTATTATGATATCTCATGGAAACTATATGTATATGATACATGAGAGATGGTGGATATGTCTAGGAAGGACAAAAGAGGTTGTTGAAGGTGAAAAACATAGAGAGAATGCCACTACAGTGACACGAGAATCCTATGATATGCCTTGATTGTCATTGAGACGTGTTATGTTATGCTAGAACAATCCAAAGGGATGCCTTGGTTGTAAGACTCTATAAGTATCTATACCCTTCCCATGCGTGGAAGCCTTGGCAAATGATGGATCACTCAAGGGAATATGTAGCAGATAAGGGGATGCCCAAGCCTAGAGGGTGAGTGATTGAAAGTAAGAGGAGAATTGAATGAATATGTTGAAGGTGATTCAAGTTACATACTAGTTGGGATAATGAGTGCATTAGATGCGTTAGAGAAAACAATGAGTTGAATGCTATATGTGGCAACCATATGAAGCAAATACATATTCATAGAGATAAGTATTGAGATGAATTACATACTTTATCTTGTGTTATGAATATATATGCTTTAGGTATGAACTCAAATTTACAGATTGGTATCCATATCCATGAAATACTTAATGATTAGAAATGGCTATGATATACATGCTTACATTAATGATTGTTGTAGGCATATGTTGGAATGCTAAATTTTGGAGGTGTACCAAGACAATGAAGAGAATGTCATTGCAAATATAGTTAAATAATGAAGACTTAAACATTGTTGGAACACTGAGGATGGTGTTTTTCCAAGGGGGAGGGGATGTAATGTCCCAATTTGACCCTTTAGAATATTGTGTATTTAATTATGTGCAAATGTTTTTTTGCACGTATATTTTATTACCATGTTTTATTTGGCACCATGAGGTAGATATGTCATGGTGTCCTGAACATTTTGAACACTTGTAAATATCGTCATTTTGTAATTAATAAAATGGCCAAGACTAACTGAGGAAGGAGTGCCTATAGGGGATATGATACCACAAGTGGGGAAAGGTAAGGAGGTATCAGGGAATGATTTATGCCTAGTTACATATGTTTCATATACACCTTGTGATTGATCTAACCTTAAATATTTTATGGTGTTGATGTGAGCTTAATCCATAGTTTATATAAGTACGATAGGTTGATGTAATTTTTCACTAAATCTATGAAACCAATTCCTAGACCTAAGCCATCACTTCCTACATTTTGGGAAACTTGTCCCCTACATTCTTGGAACTAGGAAGAATTGTACTAGGACGCTCTTTCCATCTTTCACTAAAGGAAACAAGGGAAATTCAAATAGAAAAAGGGGAGCTAGTTTTTGGAGAAGAGAGAAGAGTGGAAAAGGGAGTTTTTTTTTGGAAAAAAAAGGTTGCCATAATGTGTGATGGAACAACCATGAGAGTAAGCCATTAAAAATCTGTAAAAATCTAAGAACGAGGAAAATCCTGCTGGAGTTTCAGGGACATAAGCATGGACCTCTCTATTCACACACTAAATAACACTAGAGGGAGGATACTTTTGAAGGACTGTTGAGAATAAAAAGAATACCTCCTTATGTTGTGCAGGGAAAGTGTCGTGGGTTCCAACAACGACTCCATCTTAAAAAAATTAGTAGTGAAACACTGATTTATTAATCTTATTGCTTTGTGAATTGAGAGACTAGCTTGAGTTTTCTACATTACTTCTTCACCCTAATGGCATGATAGGGGGTGGCCTATTGCAAAAAGACCAGGTACAACGAAGCCTACAATTGGGTGGAAAATTTCTTTGCCTCTGTCAGTTGGTTGGAGTACAATATTCACACAAACAATTTTCTCACATGTGTTCTACAAATTCTTATATTGAATACTAGTTTATCAAATCTACATGATGTGTGAACTAACAAATATATGTTTCTCTTTCCTTCTGGAATTTTTCTTTATGATATGAGTAATTTTACTAGTGAAAGTGGTTCATTCTAAAAAAATATTGTTAACTTGACTTCATACTATTGTGCTTGTTATTGTACTTATGTTGGCAAGAATAATAGTTGAAGTGAAAATGCCCCCCTCAAGCCTCCTTGAAGTAAGTGTTAGAATATCATAAGGTGACTTGACTAATTTAGTGGAAGAAGATGAGTTTAGATAAATCAAGGGGTGAAGCACTTCCCTTTATGGTGATAAATATACCATGTAACCACCCCTCTACTGCCTAAGATTAGATACATGCATGGTGTGTCTTCTGTGTTCTTTGTCTTGTATGGAATTCAGTTTCTAGAGTTGTATGTTTATATGAGTGATATTGCATATCACCATTTGAATGTTTATCCATGTTTGTTTTCTTGATAGTGTTGTATTGAAAAGCTTGCAATGGAAATACTTGGAATTTCCCCATTCCATATTAAACACTACAACGTCTATGATAAATGGATATGTTTTACAGTGAACTTGCATGCATCTCTTAGCTTCTAATGGAATAGATCCAAGGTGAATGTTTCCTAACTTTGGTTTTTTCTTTTACAATGGTTTTTCATATGGATATTCACCAACTGCAAGACAAGTGATATCCTACCTATAATTTGTGGCATTCATACCCTCCAAAGCTTCCCAAAAACATATATGAAGCATAGACCACAATATGGGAAATTTTGAGTGTGATGATTAAATTTGATGCATCCAAGTACAAACATGTAACTTCCACATATTTATTCACAAATTCTATAGGTTATTTCTTGGGTCAGGTAAACTCAATATTTATATTTAGATTATGGGATATAGATGTTCTGATGTGTTGGGGTCGGAAGTATTTTTCTATTTGTTACTTTGCAAATATTTATTGTCTTTTCACTTTTGAGAGTGCCTCTAGTTGCAAGTGAGTCCCCGCAAAATTACCATGTTTCTAATACTTTTTGGTATTCCATATACTACATGGAAAGTATGCCATTGTGTATGCTTCTAGTGCTTGCTCCAATTTGAGAACTAACCCTCATGGCCACCATTACATGGCACATACAGACTTCAAATATAGATACATGTCATCCCAAAATCCTTGGAGGTTTCCTCGCTGTGAAACACCTCTCTCCAAATATTTGGAGGCAAGCAGTTGGAGCCTTGCACCATTCATATGAGATAGCTTGTCCATGATTGGTACGACCATTGAAGGAAGTACAAGTGCATTTTATGGATTTAATGGTAATGCAATCAATATCCAGAACTCCCTTAATAACTATGATGTTACTATAGATAATTAGTAAAGCATAAAGATATGGAGATTTTGACAAATTTCTTGATGTTGATTTGAGAGAAAGAAAAAAAATGAGACTATAGAGGATAAGGTTGGAATTTGATCAAACACCTTGGATTTCTCAAGTATAATTGCTCATTGTTGGTGAACCCTATTTGGAAGTTCATTCATAGGCAAGTGGTGTGAGCTCAAAATAATATTTTTCCCAAGTATGTGGTAAATATAGATACATGTCATACCAAAATCCTTGGAGGTGTCCTTGATGTGCAACGCCTCTCTCCAAATATTTGGAGGCAAGTAGTTGGAGCCTTGCACCATTCATACGAGATATCTTGTCCATGATTGGTACGACCATTGAAGGAAGTGGAAGTGCATTTTATGGATTTAATCGTAATGCAATCAATCTTCAAAACTCCACTTAATAACTATGATGTTACTAGAGACAATTAGTAAAGCATAAAGATATGGAGCTTTTAATAATTTTCTTGATGTTAATTTGAGAGAAAGAAAAAAAATGAGACTATAGAGGATAAGATTGGAATTTGATCAAACACCTTGGATTTCTCAAGTAGAATTGCTCATTGTTTGTGAATCCTATTTGGCAGTTCATTCATAGGCAAGTGGTGTGAGCTCAAAATAATATTTTTCCCAGGTATGTGGTAAAGTTTATTCATGCAGAAGATGAAGTATAGGTCTAGAAGATATACATAAATAGTTTTCCTTTAAAAACAACTTCCAACGAATGGCCAATGAATTGTGCTAGGGGAAGTACCATGGATATGCTATTCTTTATCTTTAAAAAAAACTCAAGTAGACATTGTTTATATCACAAAGAATGGGTATGTCACAAGAAATTCTATGGGTTTTTTTCCTTTAGCCTATCTCATTCTTGGACTTATTTGGTTTCTACGAAATTGTCTATTTTTGAGAAGACATATATTACAACTTTAAAACTCCACAAAATTTGTTAAATCTCTTGGTATTTTTAAGATGACCTTGTGGTAAATTGAATGTGCTAATTTTAATGCAATTGAGCATCAACCAATGAGTATCACACTACCTACAAAATAATTTTGTGTCTATTAAGATTGTATCTCAATTTGTCCTTCTCGAGGTTTCTACGGGTTATGATGTGTTGTGACCTTTGGGGGGAATTACATCAAAATTGGTTCCTCTTAGAGAAACCTACTTTATGGGTTTAAAGGCATTGCAACTTGTAGAAAATATTGGGTATATGAAAGATGTTTCTAGAAATGCAAGGATTTTCCTTGTAATGCTTGGTGCAATTCTTGATGCCTTTATTGAACCTAGATTTTTGGAGTGGTAGTTTTACAAGTTATTAGATTTCATATCTATCACATGGAACTTGCGGTTAAGGACCTATCTCTTGATTATAACAAATAACACACGGCACACTTTAAGAGATATGCCTATGCCAAAGTGTACATCCCATACTAAGGTCTTATTGTTGATTTTTTTTCTTAACTGAGCATCTCGTGATTATTCAAAGATTATAGCTAGCTAGATACTCTTGGGTTCATTATAATATTATGCCATGGAGTGAATAATGCCCTGCCCTTTAACACGAGAATTTTACAGAATGCGAGTCAATTTAGGAAAGCATGATCTATTGAGTGTTTATGTCTTTTGTTATCTTGTACACTATCACTTATTTTGAAAAAAATATGAAGAGTGAAGATGATATAGATTGGATCATTATATTATTTTTCACCCATCTCGATTCTTTTAGAGTGGGAAAAATTGGAGGAATGAGCTTGAAGAGTCATTTTAACGACATGTCCTAGTTTGGAAAATTGGGGTTCAAAACCTTCTAGAGACATTTTGAGGCATCAAATGCCATTTTTGGGGGTCAAAATTTCCATAGCTTAAGTTGGGGCCCCTAGACGTTGATTTACACTTAGAGACGTTTCCAATGATACAAAAATCGCCTCAATTAGAGTTTGTATCCAAAATTTAATCCTCCCGCAAGTTGACCTACTATGTTGATCACCAGGGTACGAGAGGATGCCACGTCAACCCCGATTACTCACACATATGTGTGGAATTTAAAGAATATTATAAAAGATCCAAAACATTATCACAATTGGGGGTTGAGAAAGTCAATACCCTTCCCCTATATGGCTATCAAGCTATGTTAAATATTGGTCCACTAGGAGGAGAAGGAGTTCCATTATTTTGCATTGTATCTTATTCGATAGATGAGAAAAACATTTGAGAGTGGTATTTTGTGAGAATAATAGAGGAAGAGGCAGATTTTGTAGCAGTTGTTTGGGCCATAGTGTCAAAAGGTAACTCCATAGTGAGTTCCCATTCTTTTGTATGTGCATTCTATAGCCGAAGCAAAGAAAGCAGAGCAAAAGCATCACCTTCTAGCTAGGTTTTCTCTCGTATTGGGTTTCCCAGGTTAAACCTTGTGTTAATTTGTGTGGATGATGTGTATTTTGTTCATGTTCTTTTGTTTTTATATTTCAATTATTTATTAAATTCAAGCAAATCTAGTAATTAACTAATATGTGATCTAAGGAAATAGATTGCAAAAACATATGATTTCATAATAGTTTAAGATTCATTGTAATGAATTGTTCCAATGGAATATCCATGGTAGTTTATAGATCACATTAGTGTCATAG
>JZKD02S2364323.1:0-30536 GCA_000966675.3 Picea glauca
TACATTCCTCATATTTAGGTAATTAGACATTTTTACTAGAAATTACTGCCCACCATAATTTATGGAATTCTTTCTATAATTTCGGTAGGAGTAAAAATTAAATATGTTGTACATAGATATTGTAACAACCCCATAAATTTAACACTCCGAACATTTTACTCTACTCCCATTTTCTTGGTGATCAATATATTATTACAATGATGAGTATTCCATATATAGGGAACATATGGTGACCATCCATGAAAGGATGTGCCCCTTGAATAATCAATAACTATTTATTATTATTATTTACTTATTATATATGATATTTAATATTTAATAATTATATTATTAATTATTACTCTAAGAGAATGTCTTCCCGATATTGTCCAAACATAAACAACAATAGCTGTAACTTAATATGAGCCCTTAGGCCCTTTGTAGTGATATACAAAACATACAACACTGTTTGGCCACTGATGAGGGGTAGCATACTAAAACATGCATGAGTTATGCAATGTATTATTTTAAAAGGGGAATTGTAACCCATAAAAGGGGACCTACACTGGGTGGCTACAATAGTTGTAACTTAAGATGAGCCCTTAGGCACTTTGCAGTGACATACAAAACATGCAACATTGTTTGGCCATTGATGAGAGGCAGCGCCCTGAAACAAACACGAGTTCTGCAATGTATTATTTAAAAAGGGGACCCGTAAAAGATGACTTTCATTGTGTGGCTATAAAATCCGTAACTTATGATGATCCCTTAGGCCCTTTGCAGTGACATACATAACATATAACACTATGTGGACACTAATGAGGGGTAGTGCCCTGAAACAAGCATGACTTCTGCAATGTATTATTTAAAAAGGGAACTCATAAAAGGGGACATGCACTAGGTGGCTACAAAAACCATAACTTAAGATGAGCCCTTAGGCATTTTGCAGTGACATACAAAACATGCAGCATTGTCTGGCCATTGATGAGGGGTAACACCCATAAATATGTGCGAATTTTGCAATGTATTATTTAAAAATGGGACCCATAAAAGGGGACCTGTACTGGGTGGCTACCACATTTGTAACTTAATATGAGCCATTAGGCCCTTTGCAGTGACATACAAAGCGTACAACACTATATGGCCACTGATGAGGGGTAGCGGCCTGAAACAGGCGCAAGTTCTGTAATGTATTATTTAAAATGGGGACCCATAAAAGGGGACCTACACTAGGTGGTTACAGAAATTGTAACTTAAAATGAGCCCTTAGGCCCTTTATAGTGACATACATAATGTACAACACTGTATGGCCACTGATGAGGACTAGCACCCCAAAACATGCACGATTTATGCAATGTATTATTTTGAAAAAAAGACCCATAAAAAGGGACCTGCACTGGGTAGCTACATAGTTGTAAATTAAGATGAGCCCTTAGGCCCTTTGTAGCGACATACAAAACGTACAACATTGTCTGGCCACTGATGAGGGGGAGTGCCCTGAAACAAGCATGAGTTATGCAATGTATTATTTAAAAGGGGACCTGCACTGGGTGGCTACAACAACCATAACTTAATATGAGCCCTTAGTTCCTCTGTAGTGAAATACAAAATGTACACCACTATTTGGCCACTGATGAGGGGTAGCGCCCTGAAACATGCATGCGTTATGCAATGCATTATTTAAAAAGGGGACCCATAAAAAGGGACCTACTTTGGGTGGCTACAACAACATTGAATTAAGATGAGCCCTTATACCCTTTGTAGTGACATACAAAACATACACCATTGTCTGGCCACTGATGAGGGGTAGCACCCTGAAACATGTGTGACTTATGCAATGTATTATTTAAAAAGGGGATCCATAAAAGGGGACATGCACTGGGTGGATACAACATCCATAACTTAATATGAGCCCTTAGGCCCTTTGTAGTGACATACATAACGTACAAAACTGTCTAGCCACTGATGAGGGGTAGCACCCTAAAACATGCGAGAGTTATGCAATGTATTATTTAAAAAGGGGACCCATAAAGGGGGACCTGCATTGGGTGGCTACAAAAACCGTAATTTAAGATGATTTCTTAGGCCCTTTGTAGTTGGCATACATAATGTATGACAATGTCTGGCCACTGATGAGGGGTAGCGCCCTGAAACAGGCATGAGTTCTTCGATGCATTATTCAAAAAAGGGGTCCTGCACTGAATGGATACAACAACTATAACTTAATATGATTTCTTAGGTCCTTTTCAATTGACATATAGAGCATACAACACTGTCTAGCCACTGATGAGGAGTAACACCCCGAAATAGGTGTGATTTCTGCAATGTATTATTCAAAAAAGAGGTTCTGCAATCGGTGGATACATCAATCATAAATAAAGATTATTTCTTAATCCCTTTACAGTTGGCATACAAAACGTACAACAATATATGGCCACTGATGAGGGGTACTGCCTCGAAACAGTCGTGAGTTCTGCAATGTACTATTAAAAAAAGGGGTCCTCCACTGAGTGTCTACAAAATCCGTAACTTAAGATGATTTCTTAGGCCCTTTGCAGTTGGCATACAAAACATGTTCTGTCTGGCCACTGATGAGGGGTAGCACCCCAAAACATGACATACAAAATGTACAACATTGTCTGATCATTGATGAGGGGTAGTGCCCCCCAAAAAGCATGAGTTTTGCGATGTATTATTCAAAAAAGGGGTCCTGCATTGGGTGGATACAACAACCGTAACTTAAGATGATTTCTTAGACCCTTTGTAGTTGGAATACAAAACATACAACACTGTATGTCCACTAATGAGTGGTAGCACCCCAAAACATTTATGAGTTCTACAATGTATTATTCAAAAAAGGGGTCTTGCATTGGGTGGATACAAAAGACATAACTCAAGATGATTTATTAGGCCCTTTGTAGACAACATACAACATTGTACGTTCTGCATGCCAAATTCAAAGGGCCTAAGGGCTCATATTAAGTTACAGTTGCTATAGCCACCCAGTGTAGGTCCCCTTTTTAAACAATACATTGCAGAACTCATGCTTTCTTCAGGGTGCTATCCCTCATCAGTGTCCAGACAATGATGTACGTTCTGTATGCCAACTGCAAAGGGCTTAAGAGATCATCTTAATTTACAAATGCTATAGCCACCTAGTGCAGGTCCCCTTTTTAAATATTACATCACATAACTCACACCTATTTTTGGGTGCTACCCCTCATTAGTGTCTAGAAAATGATGTATGTTCTGTATGCCAACTACAAAGGGCCTAATGGCTTATCTTAAGTTACGATTGCTGTAGCCACCCAGTGCAGGTTCCCTTTTTAATTAATACACCACATAACTCATGCTTGTTTCAGGGAACTACCCTTCATCAGTGGCCAGATAGTGTTGTACATTTTTTATACCAATTGCAAAGGGACTAAGGGCTCACGTTAAGTTACGACTGTTGTATCCACCCAATGCAGGTCCCCTTTTAAAATAATACATCGCAAAACTCACACCTATTTTGGGGTACTACCCCTCATCAATAGAGAGACAATTCTGTAAGTTCTATATTCCAACTACAAAGGGCCTAAAGGCTCATCTTAAGTTACGACTACTATACCCACCCAATGTAGGTCCCATTTTTAAATAATACATCACAAAGATCATGCCTGTTTTTGGGCACTACACCTCATCAATGGATAGACAATGCTGTACATTTTGTATGACAACTAGAAAGGCCCTAAGGGATCATATTAAGTTACGACTACTGTAGCCACCCAATGCAATTTCTCTTTTTAAATAATACATCGCAAAATTCACACTTATTTTGGGGCGCTACCCCTCATTAGTGGCTATGTAGCGTTTTATGTTTTGTATGCCAACTGCAAAGGGCCTAACAGTTCATATTAAGTTACGACTGCTCTAGCCACCTAGTGTAGGCCCCCCTTTTAAATAATACATCACAAAACTCACGCCTGTTTTGGGGCGCTACCCCTCATTAGTGACCAGATAGTACTATACGTTCTGTATGCCAACTGCAAAGGTCCTAAGATCTCATCTTAAGTTATGGCTGCTGTAGCCACCCAGTATAGGTCCCCTTTTTAAATAATACGTTACAAAACTTGTTGGCCTCCTATTTTGTCACATTTTAATGCCTTCTTTTCCCATCCATGTCCTTTCTTTACATATGAACTTGACTATAGTTTCATGATTTCAAGCTTAAACCCATAAACATGCATTCAAAGGTGATGGTTGTTTATTTTTCTATATTTCCTTAGTTCTTGATGAATTAAATGAGGTTTTAAGATAATATTTACTAATGATGAAATTGTCTAGTTCAGTGCCTGTACCTACAGTGTAGTTTTGGTACCTGAGTTTGGAGGTTTTCCTATATGCACGCACCCGGGAGGAAAATGAGCACATGGGTTTTGTAGATCTGGTCCCCAACATGGTGTGTGTCACTTGGTTTGCGCCCAGGTCGCACACGACGATATCTAGCCATGACCAAGGGTTTCTTAGTAAAAAATTTGTTGAATTAGAAACAATCAACTTTTAGGAAGATTTTTGGGCAAACGAAGAAGAATACGAGAAATATAGAACATGGGTTTTGTGCAGGATGGTCTCAATTAGGTCACACATTAGAGGATTCTTGAAATATGGCATGGTTAGGGAGAGATATAGGTTTTCCTAATATGGGTTTGTCCATATTTATGTGCAACTTGTTTTCAAGATATTCAACAAACTACAGTTCATAACTTTTGTTATGGGAGGATCCACAAATAACACGTGACATCAAGATATGATTTGGTTCATTCTTGTAATTACTAAGTATGTCTATATGGTTCTATCAAATCAGTGGTAGTTCAATTCATTGAGATCATGACTATTATTGAAACTCTGGTATGCACCATTGAAGGATCACCCTCATCTATGCGTATAGAGACCTTCCTATACAACAATATGCTATGTAATGTATTGAAACGAAAAACTTACGGTAATGTCTAATTGAAGCTGGGAGATCATCACGATTTGCTATCCATGTTCATTTGCAACACGATTTATGGATTGAGATACATGCTGTAGCTTGAGTACTTTGTTCTTGAATATAAAATTCCAGATCTGATCATTGGTCTTCTCTTGTAAGTTTTTAAGAGCTTTCTACTAGTTGGCAAGGGCCCACCAATCCGGGATGCAAATCTCATCTTGTATTATTGTTAGAGTAGCTTATATGTCAAAGTTTCTACAATAATAGTTAGTTTTGTATTTCTTATGTTTCATCAACAATTTAATAACTACAATTAGCTTCTGACCCGTAGAACAATTCGTAGAGTTAATTATTTCCCTTTTTGTTTACAACTTATAGTAGTGGGGATGATAAGATTGGTAGTTCATTTCACCTCCAGAGATAACCAATAACCATGTTTAAATTTTCCTATGGACAAGTATTTGAAATATTCATGATTTGCTGTTCTATTATAGTTGTAGTTAGTTATCTGATTCATGCAATTTACAGAGTTTGGATTGAGGTCACACTTGCATAATTATGCAAAGAATCGATTCAATCACTAATTGAAAGACATCAAAACCGTGAGGTAAAGAAATGTACTGAACCTTCTTTGTGAGAATTGACCCCAAGGGATTGAAAATTTTTCTTTAAAGTTTTTCATTGTTGTTTCAAACAACCCGTTAATACAATACAATGTATGACAACTGAGTCACATCTGTATGTAGGAAAATTACCTAGATACAAGAGTGCAATGCCACCATACATTTAGTACATTGAGTGTATTAATGGTGAATTCAAGTGTTAATATTTATTGCTCATAATTTTTATACTTGAACTGATAAATCCAACTTTGGATCAGTAGCCATGAATAGTAACTTGATCTTTTCTTGAAGTTGATTGATTAGAAGGAAAGGTTGTAAGTAAAACTTGTGGTCATATTTTAGTACTTTGTTTCCCATCTTTGGATAGTAGCTAGGATTCTACTTTGATTCAAATCTAACCTTACATATGGTAGCATGCACAATTGAGTTAATAAGTGAAATATTGCACTCTAAAATCTAGAAGGGGATTTGAACAAGGGAATTAGTCACTAGCCTCTGCTTTTTGATTGTTTAATTTAAACATCCATTGACTGAAATTAGGATGAGAACATATCAAGAACATGTGCATACATAGATAAAAGATTCATGCATGACATATGGGGTTATAAAATTCCGCTCATACTTGATATCATTCCTATGGACAAAGGGAAGTTGTTCAAAAGGATTTTCTTGATGGTTTCTTTGTGTTTTTGTGATTGATTGGATTGCAGTGTAGTTTACTTGTTCTATGAGAAGATAGAATAGTTCAAAATTCCATATTTTACTTGCACAGACTGTGTATACAAATCACAATTTTATGAACTAGATTGACAAGTAAAAGGGGTTTATTAATGACACTTATTTGACCCAACAAAACTCACGTTTGTTTTGGGGCGCTACCCCTCATCAATGGCCAAACAATGCTGTACATTTTGTATGCCAACTACAAAGGGACGAAGGGCTCATCCTAAGTTATGGTTGTTGTAGCCACCCAGTCCAGGTCCCATTTTTAAATAATACGTTGCAAAACTCACACTTGTTTCAGGGTGCTACCCCTAGTCAGTGGCCAAACAATGGTGTATGTTTTGTATGCCAATTACAAAAAGCCTAAGGGATCATCTTAACTTACGGATGCTGTACCCACCCAGTGAAAGTACCTTTTTTAAATAATACATCACAGAACTCACCCCTATTTTAGGGCACTACCCCTCATCAATGTCCATATAGTGTTGTGCATTTTGTATGCCAACTACAAAGGGTCTAAGGAATCATATTAAGTTACGACTATTGTATCCATCCAGTGAAGGTCCCCTTTTTAAATAATACATCATGGAACTCCCGCCCGTTTCAAGGCACTATCCCTTATCAGTGAACAAACAATGCTGTACATTCTATATTCCAACTGTAAAGGGCCTAAGGGCTCATCTTAAGTTACGACCACTGTAGCCACCTAGTGAGGGTCCCATTTTTAAACAATACATCACAAAACTCACACCTGTTTTGGGGTGCTACCCCTCATCTTAAGTTACGATTGGGGATAGAATGTTGGATGATTTTTTGAAAGTACTCCCACCACGACACATTGTTGATCACAATATAGAGTTAGAGCATGGGTTGAAACCACTAACAAGAGCTCCTTACCAATTGTCTGGACTTGAGTTGGAGTTGGAAGAGTTGAAGGTACAAATGCTAGATTTGATTGATGATGGCTTCATTTTTCCATCCAGGTCCCCATATGGTGCCCTGATTCTCTTTAAGAAGAAGGACACTTCAGAGCTAAGGATGTGTTTGGAATACTGAGTCTTGAACAAACAAACTGTGAAGAACTGATACCTATTTCCTTTAGCTACTGATTGCTTTGACAAGTTGGCCAAGACCAAGGTCTTTACGAATCTTGATTTGTGACATGAATATTATTAGGTGTGAATTGAAAAAGGAGATGCGATGAAGAAAACCACTGTGATGAGGTATGGGAGCTATGAGTTCCTAGTGATTCCTTTTGGGTTGTGCAATGACCCTGCAAATTTTTGCACCTTGATGACTTACGTGCTATGGATGAGTTTGGACAAGTTAGTTGTGGTGTATTTGGATGACATCGTAGTGTACAACAAAATTATGGAGGAGCACAAGAAGCATTTGGAACATGTATTTGAGGCACCGTGACAAAATAAAATATTCTTGAAGAAGTCCAAGTGTGTTTTTGGGAAGACTGAGATACCATTATTGGGGCACTGGATTGGCCAAGGATGCATTCACATGGACCCTGTGATGGTCAAGGAAACAAAATATTGGGAATAGCCACATAAAGTTCATGACATGAAAGTCTTCCTTGGACTAGCCAATTACTATCACAAGTTCGTAGAGGGATACTCAAAGATTGCTGCATCTCTGAATGACTTGCTAAAAAAGGAGAAGGCATGGAATTGGGCAGAGAGGAGAAAATGTACGTTTCAAGAGATAAAATGAAAAATTGGCACTGATCCTGTGTTGAAGCTGCTAGACTTTGCGCAATCATTTGAAGTGCAGACATATACATCATACTTTTCCATTGGAGAAGTTTTAACATAGGAGAGACATGTGGTTTCCTTTGATAGTAGAAAACCCCAAGATCGGGAATGGAGATATACCGTTCATGAGAAGGATATGACTACAATAGTACATCGTTTTCATACTTGGAGACACTACTTTTTGGGAAAGTTGTTTGTCATGAAGATAGAAAACATTGAGAAAAGTTACTTCAGAACACAACCGAAGTTGTCACCCAAACAAGAAAGGTGGTAGAACTTTCTCACAAAATTTGACATGACCATTGATCACATGCTGGGAAGGATAAATGCTATCACAAATTTCTTGAGTAGAAGGCACAACTCACTGTTCTAGAGGAGGAATATGAGTTACCTACATCAGGGGGAAGTCAGATTCATTTCTTAGAAGAGTTGCATGAACATATCAAGTAAGGGTTAAAGCATGATCACACATCAAAGAAAATCATGAAACAGGTGGAGGGAAAATTGCGGAAGTTTTGGCTACGCAACATACTATTGTACTTTGGGGAACACATATATGTCCCTAAGTCATCCAATCTCAGGAGGGAAATCATGAATGAGTGTCATGAATCGCCCTAGGCTGGCCACCCAGGACAACGAATAATGATTGTGTTGTTGGAGAGAGGATACTTTTGGGAGCAGATGAAGCATGATGTAGAGGAGTACGTTCACATTTTCCTTATAAGTTAGAAAGATAATACAAACACTAGAACAAGAGTAGGTATGTTACAAAATTTAACGATTCCAGAGAGACTGTGGATGAGTGTTTCAATGGAATTAATCACATAGATTTCGATGGTGCAAGGATACAATTGAATTTTGGTCGTGGTGGATCGATTCTCCAAGTATGTTGTCTTCATTGTGATGAAAAAGCATTGCAACACTAAAGAAGTTGTGAATTGTTTTTTCAAGCACATTGTTGACACAAAGTTTAATTTTTTACCCTTTTGATCCAGGTGGATATTGGTGGCCACTCACCTATTCCACTTGGACCCACACCATTATTTCTTTCAGTTTCCTTAATTGTAGCACAATGTACTATTTTTAGCAGTTCTTCGGGTCCTAAACTTCCAGAGCTGTTTTGAGGCCCTAAATGACGTTTTTTTGGCATGAATGCTTCGACAAATATGAGTTCAATCCAGACTTGATATTTTCTATAAGCAATGTAGTCCTCGGATAGATATTTCTAACGATGTATCATGTGTGTCAAACGGAGATAGTATGCCAAAGTTACGACCTCGGGAAATTGATGTACCAATTTACCCCAACGAGGCCCATATTCTGGCGTTTCATCTCCTAGGGTTAGGTTTTTGGATGTTTAGGGTTTTCCATTGTTTCTCAATAATATATAGGCCTTAGAGCCTCATTGTAACATGGAGTTCAGAGGCCAGTAGCCGCTACATCTCTTCTCAGAGATAAGCGACCAACACCCTAGCTAGTTTATTTCCATTCTGCCTGTAAGCATTTTTCAGTCATTGGTTATTAATGAAATGAAGTCTTATTTCCACTGCATCTCTGCGTTTATGTGTGTTTCTGTATTTCATTGTGTTCCTACATAAATCTGGATCACCTTTAAACCTGAAACTTTGCTTTTTCCTAGTCATGGAGCTGCCCTTAGTCTTAAAAAGGAGTCAAAAGTCTTTCGATTTTTTTTTCAGGTTTCGGGATTCGACTTTTCACAAGGTATGATTTTTAGTTAAGAACTCCAGAGTCCTAGTACCGAAATCCCCAAAAGGCTTTAGATTCAAAAAAATGAAAAAGAAAAATTGAGTGTTATAAGTCCCGACGTGCGTTTCACAATGTACCCTTTAGTCGTGATTATTTAAACTCTTAAACACAATCAACAATTCATTAATCTTTCGCGATTTGGGTTTTATTGTATCAAAGTTCTTTCAAAATGTCGACCCTCGAAAGCCCGATCCTCGTTTTTCTGAAAACAAGAAATTAATTACTAATCTCGATTAATTAAATAATTAATACAAGTGATTAGTGCCTAAATTAATCCCATCGCGATTTCACGATTCAGGGTTTTCTTATGACATACCTCTTGGGTACAGGATCCCCGAAATTCCAAAATGCGAAATCACGATTTTTTAACAAAGTCTAAAACTAAATTAAGTTAGTTTAAAACATGATTAATAATGACTAAGCTACTTTTTGCGTTTCACATTTTGGGATTTGTTGAAAGCAATCCTTTCGAAACTCCAATTTGAAATCGCCAATATGCGGCAGTATTAATAATGGAAAAATGGAGATATTTTTGACATGAAGGCGTATCTCCAAGTGTATATTCCTCATTAAAACATTAATTCCTTATCGCCTGTGTCAGTACGCTCATTGTAAGACAGGATAAAGGTTAATAAACGTTCTGTAGTTCGAATTTCAATCTTGTTTTTTACAATCAGGAGTGAGTTGCATTTATCCAAGCTTATATATTTTTCCTTTGCAAACAGGTTTTCAGTCTAGCGCGAACATTATGGAACCTAGAAAGGCACCTAAGAAAAGTGAAGAAGCAACTAAAAGCTCGAGCCCGGAAGGAGACGTCGTATCTGATACTACACCGCATGCCATTGATTCCATCAAATCCTGGAGGCAATTTTTTGAAACCTTGGGTTACGAAATCAAAAATTTTCCCGATGATTATGAAAACAAACTCCGAGACATAGCAGAGTCCGAACTTCACAAAGTAGCTACGTGCCCACGACTCATGACATACAACGATATGATCGGTTGGGCTTTAGAGAGGACAGACATGCAGACACGAAGAGTTTTGGACGTTCGAGGGGTCATCGTCGACTCTTTCAGACCGGAGCATATACAAGTAATGTACAAACTGCCTCCCAATTCTAAGTACATTTATAATAAAGATTTTGTAAGCGAATTTCAAAGGAAAGAATGCACAGAGGCAGATCAAACATACCCCGGCATAATCAAATACTAGTGGAGACACCCAACGAAATTCAGGTCCGATACCCATAGCATTTATGCTACAACCTGATTGAATGAGTACATGGTCTATGTGGCTACGATGCTATGTAGAATTTTCGGGAAGAAAAGTCCTACCCATTTCCCTGCAGAATGGGTGCCCCTTTTACATGAAGCAGCCGAAGGCTATATCTTCAATTGGAACAAGATTCTATCAGATAACCTAGCTAAGGAGGTTATATAGTATCAAACCGTGAGATCCAGTGGCTGACCAGTGGCCTTCTACATGTCCGCATACATTATGGATGCTATATGTTTCACGAATCCTTTCCCTTTGATGAATTTGAGTTGGAAACCAACTTGCATTGAACCTATTCATGAATATCATTCTACGCCGTGGGAAGAAAATGCTAAGGATTATTTTTACAAAATTTTTCATTTCGTGGTGATACTGGTGCATTAGATGTTGTATGGCTATGCACCACCCCGTATTTCAGAGTCAGTCATATCAAACCTCAAGAAGGTTTCCGATTGGTTTATTGAGGAGAATTTCTCCTATATAAGGGTTTTCAGATATTCAATCACTCCTCATGCACTTACGAAATTCCCTCCTGATAGACTGGTGTGCAGGGAGGTAGCTCATCAGATAATAACGGGTGGCATTGGGATACAACTGAAGACAACTTAGAACAATTTTTGGCTAGTCTTTCCCGTACAGATTGGGAGGTTTTTGCTACTCAACTTGGGTCATTCTAGGGTTGAAGCTGTAGCTCTAGAGGAGGTCAAGTTGGGGGATCTCGAACACAGGAAACATGACCCTTATCAAACAGTGGGAAATCACATTTATTACTGTGGCATGAAAGCGTACGAACATGAGGAATCCCCTCCCGATGACATTTTCAAAGGGGGGAAAACCTATGAGGAGGTGTTAGACAAGGTACATACATTACCATCCGACTTGCAAACCAGTTTTCTAACCTTCCAGAGACATAGATGAAGTGGTTTTCCCAAGGTATTGCAGGAAGAAGAAACAACCCCTACTCCAGAACAAGAAAACACTTCCCCAGGTTTCAGACATAAAGCACAGGATAAAGCAGACACCGAGGAAAATCCATAGGGGGCTGAAGGATCTTCACAAAACAAAGAAGTCCCACAAATGGAGAATCCAGGAGCAAAAACAGAAAGAAGGTCTGGGACACCTCCTGAGTCCAGTCAATCTACTCCCCCTTCATCATCTACTGTTCATGTTGATACCCCCAAGACAACAGGGGAAACAAAATCCATAGAGTTGGGTAATCCCATTGCTTCCTTGACCCCTTTACAGTTTACTTTTTGGCTCCCTCAGATAAGATTCATATATGCTAGTGACCTCGCCCCTGTATCTAGATAATAAATACCTCCCTCTGATTACTTTTTCAGTAAAAAGAGGAACGCTGTATTAAAGCAGGAGATATATATGAGAGAAGGTGCTATGGCAAGGAAACACAGGGTGCTGGTGGATGGGAAGAACTTGGAAGAGGAAGATTTCATTGCAGAGGTAGTAGGCTCCATGGGATCTCTGGCAACAACAAATATATTCACTGTTGACAATATGAGAACAAGGTTGAAACAGAGTAACCACAGGACAATCCAGTTTCAAAACCAACTAAAATATACCAAGAAAAATGTTAGAGAAGAAATAAATGAAGGTCTGGATCAAGCCAGGGCTGTTGAGAAATAGGAAATTCAATCGCTTAAGTCAAGTCTAGACCATATGAACAAGAAGATGCAGAATAGCCAAATACAGGTTATTCAACAAGAAGAATTGGTAAGACAACTACAGGCTAAATTGAATTCAATGAAAGGCTAGGTTATAGATTTGAAAGTTTTCCAGGTCCAGTCACTGGAAATACATACGAAGATAGAAGTCAAGCAACAAAGATTAATCTCCAAAGTAGATATTATTTATAATTATTTTCAAGAAGTAAGCAATGCTTTTGATAATATTATTTTTAAAGAGAAAGAAGCTAAAGCAACAAGGGCCACTTTCCAAAGGGCAATTGAATGTTCAGAAAATGAAGAGGTATCAAAAACTCTGAAGCTGTCTGTCACAGAGTAGATTAGAGGCGATATTCTGCTCAAAGTATGGGAGGCCAATATAGTAGAAAACAAGAGAATAGCCAAGGAAATCAAAGATGATTGCGAATAAATATTTGATTTGGTGGACAAGGGATCATTAGGTATTGGAAGAGATAATTGAACTGAGAAATTAAGATAGATAAACATTGTAAGACACCAGTTGAATTTCAAAGAGGGTTTGAACGAAATTCATATGGAAATTTCACAATTAAATAAAATTGATGTTACCCTAATAGATAGGTGGTTGGTGAATCCAAAATCAAAATTGAAATCAATTAAGTTTGCCGGTAAGGGTATTGAAGATCGACTTCCAAAAATTCAGAGAAAATTTTATCTATTCGAAGCGAAGGATTTTCTAGAGCCTCCCAAAAATTTTGTACACTTTCTGAAAAAATGTATTGAATGTATTTGGTCGAAAGAAGGAGATACTTCATTAAAACAATGAAGTATCATTTTGAA
Source organism: Picea glauca (assembly GCA_000966675.3). NCBI lineage: Eukaryota > Viridiplantae > Streptophyta > Pinopsida > Pinales > Pinaceae > Picea > Picea glauca. The sequence goes on from JZKD02S2364323.1 coordinate 13,605, forward strand.
ACCTTATATTATCGAGACAAGAAAAAAATAAGAGATAATCATGCAAACGGTTGAGGTTTTCATTTTTGTAACTGTTTGCCCCTAGGAGTTAGGAAATCACCAACCATCAATGTATTGGTGATCTGGTATAAGTATAATTTCAGGAGACCGAAACAAGGATTTTTTTGGGTGCATTGTAATGAAGAATTTGAAGATATTTTTGAATTAATACAAATACAGATTGAAGATTCCATATCTGGTCAAGTTTGAGTTATGTGCTTCTCTGTTGTTTCATATTTTTCACATATCGCTTTGATGAATGCTTAACTGCAATTTAGTACAACCTCTACTGTGGTGATTAATTATTCTTGCAGTTTAATCGTTTACAATTTTTCCTTTGTATCAGCTATCAACAGGTACAAGACCTATAAATGTTTTAGATTTCAATATCATATGCTTCATTAAGAGTTTTTCCTAACTATTTTCTTCTTCTGTCACAAAGTGAGATTTCTCTTTAATTGATGCCTCACCTTGTTCGACAGCTTTATGTTTTCTTTTCATTTCATGCATATTCCCTTTTCAAAATTTAACTCAGATACCAGAAAAAGCCTTTAGTTTCGTCATACTATTAATTCAAGGTTTTGGAGTTCTTACATATTTTGAAACAAAAATAGCAAACCCTAAAAGAAAACACCAGAATTCATCTTTTTAGTCTTTATCCCTCATGACTTTACCAATTACAAGACAACCCAATATCGAGCCTGGACTATCAGATCAAATGAGCATTGCCTTAAATTTATTTAACACCATCTTATAGACAACAAATAACCAGGCTGAGTTAGAACGCTCATGGGTAGCAATTGAAAGGGATATTAGTATCCAGGAAAACTGGGAAGCTAGACAAAGACAGTTAAGAAATCAACCATAGCCCTTTTTTGTATAACTGAATTTTCTATCCTTAACTTTCTCTATCTTTTCGGATGCCTTGACGGTATACTTTAGAGCCTTAAAGTATAAACTCAGGAACAACATATTTTTGGCGCCGTTGCCGAGGAATGAAGAAACAAATATTTTTCCCTGGGAAGAACGACATTGACACTTTCTCTCTTTGATAATGAACAAAGATTGAAAACTTTATAAGGCTACCTTTATCTTTCACTTAGCGACTCCACGATAAATAAGTTGGCTTTAAAACGAAAGGACACCAGGAAAAACCCAGACAACAAACAGACTTCGCCTGTTCCCGATCTAGAATTTTTTTGAAAATTAAGAAGATATCTTAAAGAAATCGTATCATCGAAAAATAAGTTTTATCAACCTAAAATTATAGAATCGAACACTAGAGGTCAATTTGAAGGATCGAATACCCCACCTCTTTGTAGAGAATTACCTGCTGATAGGATTGTAACTCTTGAGCCTGGTTTTGTCTCGCCTGATTTTAAAACTGAGATTTTCCCAACCGTTTCTTTCACCAATGGAGGTAAAATATCTGCCTCACTTCCCTCTTTGATTGACACCTCTTCACTTCACGAAGTTCATTTTCCTATCTCTCAGAACTCCTACTGTCATCCTATTTTTCTCGACACGACTCCTGTTGGTTTTCCTTTATATTCACCCTGTGAGTCTGAAGAAAATAATCCACTTTTTCCTAGTTCCTCTTCCTCAAGTTTCCTGTCCCTTGATAACCAATTTCCTGAAACCCTTTCTTATAGTCTCCAAGAATCAACCTCTAAATCATCAATGGCTGCGGCCGGAGGAGGCACTACTGGAGGTGGTGCTTGAGGAGGAGGAGCAGGTGACCAAATACCACCCCCTTGAATATTTGCAATGGTGGCTGCCAGATATGCTCCTTTGGTCCTCCCATTTCCCCTCCATGACTTACCTGAAAACTACATGAAGAATCTGCCCAAATTCACAGGAGATGGGATTTGACTGTAGCCGAACACATCAATTTATTTGACCAATTCGCTGAAATCCTTGGACTTGAACATGAATATGTCTACTCGAGAGTCTTGGTTCATAATTTTGAAGGTCAGGTAAGAACCTGGTTCTGAGGTCTAGCAGCAGGATCTATACCGTCATATGGGGAACTTGAAAATGCTTTTATTAGACAGTGAGGGGAAAGGAAAGACCACCTCTATTATCTAACTGAATTTGGGGCTCTAAGAAAGAAAAATTCTAAATTGGTTCTCGAGTTTACCCAAAGGTTTAATAAACTGTATAATAAAATTCCAGCCGAGGTCAAACCCTCCCAACCTGCAGTGAAAGTAACCTTCGCTGGAGCGTTTGACCCTGAATTCGCCCTCTTATTGAGGGAGAGGAGATTAGTAGAACTAACTAAAATGCAAGACGATGCCTTAGAAAATGAATCAAACATGATGGCATCAGGAAAGATGAAAACCAAATTTGAGACTAGAAACAAAGAAACTAGAAGATACAGTGAACAAGGGGGACCCTTTGGATCAGGAAGATCTTCGAAAGACAAAATGGACGACATGGCGAGAATAATCAAAGAGATGTCAAATAAGATCTGAAGAATGGAACTAGATCAAGCGAAGAATGATCATTTTCCCAGAAAGGATTTTAGAAGGAATCCTAACCCTCAAAATCCACCAAGACAAATTAAGAATGAGGATCAAAAAATCCAAACCCCCTTTAAAAGAGAAAACTTTATAGGAGGAGAAGATGTAGAAGATTTTGAGGAACTAGAAGAAGACATAAATAATCTTTGCGATGACTGCCTACAACCTTTTTTAACGAGGCAAGATTATGAAAAATCTGCAACTACAAAACATAGATCTAAGAATAAAAAGAACAACAGTATTACGAAAGATTCAACCTATTAGGGAATTGCAGATGATATAATGGCCGAAATCCACCAAAAGTACAATCTAAGGCCTAGAAACAAGTGCCTCACAACTTCCCCAGTGAAAAATATTTTGCCGAGGGGTGAAACAGACGAGTCAGTTTCAAAAAACGCTGAAAAATAGACTATAATAACTAAGACCGCTAACACACAACCTACCAAGAAAAATTCAACAGATACACCAGCCGTAAACACACAGAAAGTAGAGGTTCTTGCAACTGAAACGAAAACCTCACAACAAAGGAAAGATGAAAAGAAGGGGTTAGAAACCCAAACCATAGAGATTGACAAAAGAATAGGAAGTTTTAATCTGGAAAATGAAATAAATAAAATCAAAATCCATATACCCCTTGTCGAACTGGCAAAAAATCCAATTTACAGAAAACAAATTGCTAAATTAATCAGTTTTTTCAGAAAACAAAAGCGAGGCCGATGTTATAAATTTAGAAGATGACAAGCCTAACATAATTTTCGGCCCACATTTCGAAGGTGCCAAAGACACCATTTAACCTTTCTATATCACTCTGACAGTGCACAATCACCTGCTCCATAATTGCATGTTAGATTCTGGAGCCTCTCACAATGTAATGCCTAAAGCCATTATGGATAGATTTGGTCTTGAAATCACCAGACCTTATGGAGATTTATATTCATTTGATTCAAGAAAAGTTAAGTGTATAGGCATGATAAAATATTTAGTCGTTAATCTTGCATAGATACCTGCGAAAGACAATCTAATGGACGTGGTTGTTGCTGATATACCCCCGAAGTATGTAATTCTATTATCCAGGTCTTGGGGCACTAAAATTGGAGGATCCCTCCAACTTGACATGATGTATGCCACAATCCTGGTTTTGGAGGACAATTCACGTGCTTGTACAGAGAAACCAGGTTAGCATTCACAGTAAGTGACCCACATAACCCAAATAAATACCCTGTTTATATTGATGATCAAGATTTAGGCAATTGTATTTTATCTATCAATGACGATATTGATGTATGTATAGAGGAAAGTTGTACAGAAAATAAAAAAGAAAAAGAACAAATAAAACATGATGTATATAGCACTGGTGTCTGGTAAATGTTTTTTGATGGTGCCTCATCTTATTTTGGGGCAGGAGCTGGGGTGATTTTTGTGGCACCTGGTGACAAATTTGTTATCCCTTTCTCTTATAGGTTATAGTGGAACATTGACCACACTAATAAAGTATGTGAGTATGAAGCCTTAGTGTTAGGATTGGAAGATGCCAGGAGAATGAAAATTAAAAAATTGGAAGTCTTTGGCGATGCAGAGCTAATCGTGAAACAGGTAAATCATCAATACCAGGCCAAACATCCTAGGTTAAGGTCTTATCGAAATTGTGTTTAGGATCTGATCAAATTTTTTTTCTCCTCTATTAATATTCATTTTATTCCAAGAGCAAAAAATCAACAGGTGGATGCATTAGCCAAAGCAGCTTCAATGTTCACACCTCCAACTGCTTTCAAACTAAAATACCATATACTAATGAGACATAGGCCTTCCATACCGAATAACATACAACATTGCCAAGTTTTTGAGGACGATGAACAACTCCGGAAGTTTTTAGAGACAGTAGATGACTTTGCCGAAACACATGCCGACCAAGAAAACCAGAATGACCCTATTTGGATCATGCAGGAGAGCGAAGACCCCCAAGAGTTCCAAGATAAAATCGCTAACCATCGGATGTTTGTTTTAAAAAATAATAAGATACCTAAGGGTCTGATCCCCTTAGAAAGGATTTTTAATCATGATGACATCCCTTTGAAGTCTACCTTACAGCCTCAGCCAGAGGAGGTCTAGGTTTGCGATATAGGTACCAAAGAAAATCCTAGGTTGGTGAAATTATCCAAATATCTGTCTCTAGAAATCAAAAGTAAGCATGCTGAGTTACTCAGAGAATATAAAGACATTTTCGCTTGGTCTTATGATGAATTGAGAACTTATGACACTACTATATTGGAACATAAAATTCCTCTGAAACCAGGTGTCAAACCTTTTAAGAAAAAATCAGGAAGATTAACCCTATCCTACTACTGGTAATAGAAAAAGAATTCAAAAAACTCCTAGATGCTAAAATCATTGTCCCACTAAGATACTCTAAGTGGGTAACCAATTTAGTCCCAGTGAGAAAGAATAACGGTGAGATCAGACTGTGTGTAGACTTTAGAAACCTGAATCGATCATCACTTAAGGACAATTATCCATTACCTAAGATGGATCATGTTTTAGAAAAAGTAGTTGGAGCTAACAAAATGTCTATGATTGATGGGTTTTCAGGCTACAATCAAATTGTAGTACATCAAGAGGACAAAGAAAAAACTGCGTTCATATGTACGACAAAATGCCTTTTGGTTTAATGAATGCAGGGGAAGATTTCCAACGAGCCATGGATATCGCTTTCGTGGGTGAAAGGGATAAGTTCGTCGTTATGTATATTGATGACCCGACTGTTTTCTCTAAATCCGATGCAGAACATCTAACACATCTCAAACAAACTTTCGAGAAATGTCGCAAATTTGGTTTGTCACTTAATCCCAAGAAATCCCATTTCGCAATGAAAGAAGGTAAAATCTTGGGTCATATCGTGTCTAGAGATGGAATCAAAATCAATCTTAAAAGGGTCGAGGCGATAGATACCATAAATATTCCTAGAAACATAAAAGAAATTCAGTATTTTTTAGGAAAAATAAACTTCTTGAGAAGATTCATCCCTAACTTTGCCAAAATTGTAAAATTGATTACAGATATGCTTAAAAATAATATTGAGGTGAAGTGGACAAACGAAATATGACATATTGGAAAAACAAGCTTATGCAATGGTAAAATCTCTCGAGGCTTTCAGAACCTACGTATTGCACTCAAAGATCATCGCTTACATGCCGTCAAGCTCCATTAAAGATATCCTGGTGAAACCAGACAACGACGGAAGAAGAGGCAGGTGGCTAGCTAAAATTCAGGAGTTCGACCTGGAAGTCAAACCAACTAAAATTATCAAAGGTCAGAGTTTGGCCAAATTTCCAGCCGAATCAAATTTAAAAGTACTTGGGATAAATCAGCTGCAAGAGAATGAGGGATTTCTAGAAATAGATGAGCTTGATGTCACTGCACCCACAACTGAGATTCAAGAAAAGTTCTCTACTTCAGCCTGGTATCACGATATCGTTTCTTACCTACTGACCCTTCAATGTCCTAGTGAGTTAACCCCATCTAAAACTAGGACATTGAAGTTACACGCTGTAAAATATTGTATCATAGATGGTAAATTTTATTGGAAATACCCCCTGGGTTTCCTGCTGAGCTGCTTAGTCGGGACCCAAACAGAAAAGGTTATAGATGAATTCCACGTGGGAGTGTGGGGAGGGCACCATGCTTGGCGGGAAACTGCTTATAAAATCTTAAGAGCCGGGTATTACTGGCCTAAATTATTCATAGATGTAAACACTAAAGTCCAAACTTGTACTCCTTGTCAGTTGTTTATAGGCAAACATAAAGTCCCAGCTTTACCTTTAGTTTCGGTTAAAACCGAAGCTCTATTTCAACAATGGGGTCTTGATTTCATTGGAGAAATTCATCCACACTCCAGCACACAACACAAGTGGATTCTAACTGCTACAAACTATTTCACTAAATGGGTGGAATCTATTCCCATAAGAAATGCAACTGACTCAGTAGTAATTAGTTTCCTAGAAGAAAATATTTTATCCAGGTTTGGTTGTCCCCGAAAGATAGTAACTGATAATGCGCAAGCATTTAAGTCAATGGCCATGATAAGCTTTTGCCAAAAATACAACATCATACTAGGACACTCCATAGCTTACTATCCACAGGGTAATGGCCTAGCTGAATCATCTAATAAAAGTCTGATTACCGTGATAAAAAAGGTTTTGACAGAAAACAAGAAATCATGGCATATCCATTTAAAATATGCTCTATAGGCTAACAGGACAAGTACCAAAAGATCAATTGAGTTTTCCCCTTTTCAGATGGTATATGGCACTGACGTCATTTAACTAATAAATATTTCTCTGCCCATAATGAAACTTTGGCAAGATTCAAATGAAGAACCCAACGACGTTACCGGGAGGATAAACCAGCTGATTGAAGTTCAACAAAACAAGGCCGAAGTAAATGAAAGATTACAAAGATATCAGGATAATATGAAGGCCTTATTTGATAAAAAATATAAAGATATATATTTCCTCCCTGGCGATCTGGTCCTGAAATGGGAAGCCAGGAAAGAAGGCACTGGTAAACATGGCAAGTTTGATCCGATCTGGTCCGACCGATATAAGATTTCGGCTTCTGAGGGAAAAAATGTTTTTTCATTAGAAAATCTCGATGGAGACATTCTCAACGCCCCTGTAAATGGGCAACACCTTAAACACTTCATGCAGTAATGTGTTTCTGAACTCTCATTGTACATACCGGTTTGTTTTCATGCTTACTTTATAGTTCCATTTCTTTCGGTAAGTTTTTTATTTTAAGATCTATTTTTTTTTTATTTTAAATTTAATTTTAATTTTGATTCATGAGATTTCCTCACAATTAGTATGCTATTCATTTCGCAGGAAAGTTGCTGATGAACCAAGAGACTAGAGATGCTAAAAAGGTGACATGCACAAATATATGTATTCAATATCTTCCAATGAAAAAGGTAATAAATCAATAGCCTTTTTGGCTGGCAACATAGGAATTACCAAGGTATGAGATTCTGCTCTGAAAATTCATGCTAAATTACCCTAAAAAGATACAAATGAATAAATCATTAGTTCAATTGATGCTAATATTATCACTGAAATTTTCAAACAAGGAAGTGAAAAAGAAAGGGGGGACTTAAGGAAAAGTTATAAACGCTAACTAAGAAAATCTTTAAGAACAGTCATGTGTGCAATAGTTTTTCTGAAGCCCCTTACCTTCCCCTTAGTCACGATAAAGCTTGCTTCTCGCTTGACCTTGGAGGTTTTATCATAAGTTCCTTGAGAAAAGAAAGGTCTCACTTTGGTTCTGAAAATTCTCAAACAAGCCTTCAAAAATGAGAATAGGTTGAGTTTATAGTTCTTTAACTTTCGCTAAACCATAAGTATGTCTAGGTTAATCCTAACCTTATTAGCCTTCCTAACAGGAATAAATTGATTGGTTTTGCTCAAGGAAATTCCTTAAAAAGATGTCAAGAAGTTTCCCTTAAAGAATTTCCCTGAAGCCAATGATGTTTGAAGGCAAGAGAGAAGATTATCCCAGAGCTATTTAAGTGAGTTGACAGGCCTCTGTTGTTAAAAAATTCAAGCAGATATCTTCTCGAGTATATTACATACTGATTGATTTCCCCCACTTCATATTAAAAAGTATATACATACAGATGGTGAAAGGAAATTCAATATTGATTTCCCCCATCTAGTCCAAAGAGATGAAGAAAGGAAATTCATTATATTGATTACCCTCATCTCAACATTTAAATGCTAGAAAACAATGAAGTGGTGAAAGGAAATTCAATATGGGAAGTCTGATAACTTCACCGGGGTACTGAACAAGCTCGTTGGTAGTGAAGAAATATCCTTATATCTGATAAGGCTGTTATACATGAATTACAAGATGCTCTGGTAACTTTTCTCCTTTCAGCTGGATTCACATTATAGGGTTCTAGGATCCCCTAATTTGACACATTGAAGTTACTTTACCTTGATGCAAACATAATCAGGTGAAACATGGTAGAATGGTTAATTTGGTTTTGATTATATTACACAGATTTGCGGTCAGTTTCAGAAAAGGAAATCTATTGAGAACCTAACTTGAGATCATCGAATGTTTTATTTTTGAATAATTTTCAAATTCAAATGTAGAGATCCTAAAATCCTGTTTTGATTTTTTCTCCTGGTCTGTTTCAGAAAGTTGAATTATTGACCCCATTTACCCAATGAAGGCACTTGGTCTACATGTTCTTCTCGTCCCACAAGGAAACAAAATCCCTAGATGGAGTCTAATGTTGACACGAAGTTTAATNGCTAAATTACCCTAAAAAGATACAAATGAATAAATCATTAGTTCAATTGATGCTAATATTATCACTGAAATTTTCAAACAAGGAAGTGAAAAAGAAAGGGGGGACTTAAGGAAAAGTTATAAACGCTAACTAAGAAAATCTTTAAGAACAGTCATGTGTGCAATAGTTTTTCTGAAGCCCCTTACCTTCCCCTTAGTCACGATAAAGCTTGCTTCTCGCTTGACCTTGGAGGTTTTATCATAAGTTCCTTGAGAAAAGAAAGGTCTCACTTTGGTTCTGAAAATTCTCAAACAAGCCTTCAAAAATGAGAATAGGTTGAGTTTATAGTTCTTTAACTTTCGCTAAACCATAAGTATGTCTAGGTTAATCCTAACCTTATTAGCCTTCCTAACAGGAATAAATTGATTGGTTTTGCTCAAGGAAATTCCTTAAAAAGATGTCAAGAAGTTTCCCTTAAAGAATTTCCCTGAAGCCAATGATGTTTGAAGGCAAGAGAGAAGATTATCCCAGAGCTATTTAAGTGAGTTGACAGTCCTCTGTTGTTAAAAAATTCAAGTAGATATCTTCCCGAGTATATTACATACTGATTGATTTCCCCCACTTCATATTAAAAAGTATATACAGACAGATGGTGAAAGGAAATTCAATATTGATTTCCCCCATCTAGTCCAAAGAGATGAAGAAAGGAAATTCATTGTATTGATTGCCCTCATCTCAACATTTAAATGCTAGAAAACAATGAAGTGGTGAAAGGAAATTCAATATGGGAAGTCTAATAACTTCACCGGGGTACTGAACAGGCTCGTTGGTAGTGAAGAAATATCCTTATATCCGATAAGGCTGTTATACATGAATTACAAGATGCTCTGGTAACTTTTCTCCTTTTAGCTGGATTCACATTATAGGTTTCTAGGATCCCCTAATTTGACACATTGAAGTTACTTTACCTTGATGCAAACATAATCAGGTGAAACATGGTAGAATGGTTAATTTGGTTTTGATTATATTACACAGATCTGCAGTCAATTTCAGAAAAAGAAATCTATTGAGAACCTAACTTGAGATCATCGAATGTTTTATTTTTGAAGAATTTTCAAATTCAAATGTAGAGATCCTAAAATCTTGTTTTGATTTTTTCTCATGGTCTGTTTCACAAAGTTGAATTATTGACCCCATTTACCCAATGAAGGCACTTGGTCTACATGTTCTTCTCGTCCCACAAGGAAACAAAATCCCTAGATGGAGTCTAATGTTGACACGAAGTTTAATTTTTTACCCTTTAAACCTGAAAATTTGCTTTTTCCTAGTCATGGAGCTGCCCTTAGTCTTAAAAAGGAGTCAAAAGTATTTCGATTTTTTTTTTTTTTTTTGGGTTTCAGGTTTTGATTTTTCATGAGGTATGATTCTTAGTTAACAACTCTAGAGTCCCGGTGCCGAAATCTCGAAAAGGCTTTAGATTCAAAAAAAGAAAAAGTAAAAATTGAGTGTTATAAGTCCCGACACATGTTTCACAAAGTACCCTTTAGGCGTGATTATTTAAACTCTTAAACACAATCAACAATTAATTAATATTTCGCGATTTGGGTTTTCTTGTATCAAAGTGCTTTCAAAATGTTGACCCTCGAAAGCCCGATCCCCGTTTTTTTGAAAACAAGAAATTAATTACTAATCTTGATTAATTAAAGAATTAATACAAGTGATTAACGCCTAAATTAATCCCATTGCGATTTCGTGATTTGGGGTTTGATTATGACATACCTCTTGGGTACAGGATCCCCAAAATTCTGAAATGCGAAATCACGATTTTTTAACAAATTCTAAAACTAAATTAAGTTAGTTTAAAACATGATTAATAATGACTAAGCTACTTTTCGCGTTTTGCATTTCAGGATTTGTTGAAAACAGTCCTTTCGAAACTCCAGTTTGAAATCCCTGATATGCGACAGTATTAATAACGAAAAAATGGAGATATTTTTGACATGAAGTCGTATCTCCAGGCATATCTTCCTCATTAAAACATTAATTCCTTATCGCCTATGTCAGTACGCTCATTGTAAGATAGGATAAAGGTCAATAAATGTTCTGGAGTTTGAATTTCATTCTTATTTTTTACAATCAGGAGTGAGTTGCATTTATCCAGGCATATATATTTTTCCTTTGCAAACAGGTTTTCAGTCCAGCGTGAACATTATGGCACCTAAGAAAAGTGAAGAAGCAGCTGAAAGCTTGAGCTCGGAAGGAGACGTCATATCTGACACTACACCGCATGCCATTGATTCCATCAAATCCTGGAGGCAAATTTTCGAAACCTTGGATTACGAAATCAAGAATTTTCCCGATGATTTTGAAAACAAACTCCAACACATAGTAGATTCTGAACTTCACAAAGCAACTATGCACCCACGACTCATGACATACAACGATATGATCAGTTGGGATTTAGAGAGGACAAACGTTCAAACGAGAAGAATTTTGGACAGCCGAGGGGTTGTCATCGACTCTTTCAGACCGAAGCATATACGAGTAATGTAAAATCTGTCTCCCAATTCTAAGTACATTTATAATAAAGAGTTTGTAAGTGAATTTCAAAGGAAAGAATGCACATAGGAAGATCAAACATACCCCGACATAATCAAAGACTGGTGGAGACACCCAACGAAATTCAGGGCCGATACCCATATTGTTTATGCCACAACCTCATTGAATGAGTACATGGTCTATGTGGCTATGATGCTATGTAGACTTTTCGGGAAGAAAAGCCCTACCCATTTCCCTACAGAATGGGTGCCCCTTTTACATGAAGTAGCCAAAGGCTATAAATTCAATTGTAACAAGATTCTATTAGATAACCTAGCTAAGGAGGTTATAGAGTATCAAGCCACGAGATCCAGTGGCCGACCGGTGGCCTTCTACACGTCCGCATACATTATGGATGCTATATGTTTCACGACTCCTTTCCCTTTGATGAATTGGAGTTGGAACCCAACCTGCACTAAACCTATTCATGAATATCATTCTAAGCTGTGGGAAGAAAATGCTAAGGATTCTTTTTGTGAAATTTGTAATTTTGTGGTGATACCAGTGCATTAGATGCTGTATGGCTGTGCACCACCTCGTATTTTAGAGTCGGTCATAGGAAACCTAAAGGCGTTTGCCGATTGGTTTATTGAGGATAATTTATCCTATATCAGGGTTTTTGGATGTTCAATTCTTCCTCATGCATTTCCAAAATTCCTCCCTGACAGACTGGTGTGCAGGGAGGTACCTCATCAGATAATAACGGGCGGCATTGGGATAGAACCGAAGACAACTCAGAAGAAGTTTTGGCCAGTATTTCCCGTACATATGGGGAGGTTTTCGTTACTCAACTTGGGTCTTTCCAAGGTTGAAGCTGTAGCTCTAGAGGACGTCAAGTTGGTGGATCTTGAACACAGAAAACAAGACCCTTATCAAACAGTGGGAAATCACATGGGTCACTGTGGCATGAATGCGTATGAACATGAGGAATCCCCTCGCGATGACATTTTCAAAGGGGCCAAAACCTATGAGGAGGTGTTAGACATGGTACAGACATTACCATCTGACTTGCAAACCAGTTTTCTAACCTTCCAGAGACACAGACAAAGTGGTTTTCCCAAGGTATTGCAGGGAGAAGAAACAACCCCTACTCCAGAACAAGAAAACACTCCCCCAGGTTTCAGACAGCGCAGGATAAAGCAGACACCGAGGAAAATCCACAGGGGGCCGAAGGATATTCACAAAACAAAGAAGTCCCACAGACGGAGAATCCAAAAGAAGAAACAGAAATAAGGTCTGGGACACCTCCTTAGTCCAGTCAATATACTCCCCCTTCATCATCTACTGTTCATGTTGATACCCCCAAGTCAACAGGGGAAAAAAATCCATAGAGTTGTGTAATCCCATTGCTTCCTTGACCCCTTTATAGTCTACTTTTGGGCTCCCTCAGATAGGAGTCATATATGCTAGTGACCTCACCCCTGTCTCTAGACAAGAAATAGCAGGAGATGTATATGAGAGAAGGTGGCATGGAAAGGAAACACAGGGTGCTGGTGGATGGGCAGAACTTGGAAGAGGAAGATTTTTCTACAAAGGTAGCGGGTTTCATGGGAGCTCTGGCAACAAAAAATCTATTCACTGTTGACAATATGAAAACAAGGTTGAAACAAAGTAACCACAGGATAGTCCAGTTGAAAAACCAACTAAAATATACCAAGAAAAATGTCAGATAAGAAATAAATAAAGGTCTGGATAGAGCCAGGGCTGTTGACAAACAATAAATTCAATCGTTTAAGTCAAGTGTAGATGAGATGAACAAGAAGATGTAGACTATCCAAACACAGGTTATTCAACAAGAAGAATTGGTAAGACAACTACAGGATAAATTGAATTCAATGAAAGGCCAGGTTATAGATTTGAAAGTTTTCTATGACCAGTCACTAGAAATACAAACGAAGATAGAAGTCGAGAAACATAGATTAATCTCCAAAGTAGAGATTATTCATAATTATTTTCAAGAAGTAAGCAATGCTTTTGAAAATATTATTTTTAAAGAAAAAGAAGCTAAAGCAACAAGGGCATCTTTCCAAAGGGCAGTTGAATGTTCAGAAAATGAAGAGGTATCGAAAACTCCGAAGCTATCTATCACAAAGAAGATTAGAGGCGATATTCTTCTCAAGGTATGGGAGGCCAATATAGCAGAAAACAAGAGAATAGCCAAGGAAATCAAAGATGATTGCGAAGAAATCTTTGATTCGGTGGACAAGGGATCATTAGGTATTGGAAGAGATAATTGCACTGGGCAATTAGGATAGATAAACATTGTAAGACACCAGTTGAATTTCAAAGAGGGTTTGAACGAAATTCATATGGATATTTCACAATTAAAGGAAATTGATGTTACCCTAATAGACAAGTGGCTGGTGAAGCCAAACTCAAAATTGTAATTAATTAAGTTTTCTGGTAAGGGAATTGAAGACCAACTTCCAAAAATTCAGAGAAAATTTTATCTATTCGAAGCGAAGGATTTTCTAGAGCCTCCCAGAAATTTTGTACACTTTCTGGAAAAATGTATTGAATGTATTGGGTCGAAAGAAGGAGATACTTCAATAAAACAATGAAGTATCATTTTGAAATCTTATATTATCTAGATGACAAAAAAATAAAATATAATCATGCAAACGATTGAGGTTTTCATTTTTGTAACTGTTTTCCCCTAGGAGTTAGGAAATCACCAACCATCAATATATTGGTGATCTGGTATAAGTATAATTTCAGGAGACTGAAACGAGGCTTTTTATGGGCGCATTGTAATGAAGAATTTGAAGATATTTTTGAATTAATACAAATACAAATTGAAGATTCCAGATCTGGTCAAGTTTGAGTTATGTGCTTCTCTATTGTTTAATATTTTTCACTTATCTCTTTGATGAATGCTTAACTGCAATTTAGTACAACCTCTACTGTGGTGATTAATTATTCTTGCAATTTAATCGTTTACGATTTTTCCTCTGCATCAACTATCAGTAGGTACAAGACCTGTAAATGTTTTAGATTTTAATATCATATGCTTCATTAAGAGTTTTTCCTAACTATTTTCTTCTTCTGTAACACATGGATATTATGGGATGAATCCATCAGCCATGGTTTCATGAAGAGTTGGAAGGATCGGTTGGAGATAGATCACACACACTTGACTAATAAAAAAAATAGAATGAAGCAATGGGCAGAGCGTAGAAAGCATGATACATAATTCCAAGTAGGAGAGTTGATCTTACTCAAGATGAGTAGAGATCAATTCCCACCAACTAGAGGAATGGATCCATCTCTTGTGTGAAGGTATGAGGGACTGTTCAAATTCCTTGAGAAGATTGGCAACATCACATACGGATTGGAGTTGTTGTCCCACATGCGACATATTCACCCTATATTTCACGTTAGCCAATTGAAGTCATGCCAGAGGGACCCGAATGACCCAAGTCGAGTTGAGCCACATAGAGAATCAACCATGGTTGCAGATAAGCCAAAGTTGGAGGTAGAGAATATTTTGGCACATAGCATCTTGAGATGGGGTAGAGGTCGAGTGCATGAGTAATTTTTCCATTGGAAGGAAAAACCCGATGAAGAGAACATTTGGGAGATATATGAGTCCTTATGGAAGTATGAGGACATGATTCGAGAGTTTGATAGAGGTCACTATGAATTGCAAGTGGTATAAAATTGCCGAGATGGAAAATTTTTTAGTGGGGCGGGATGTAAGGCCTCTCAGGACACCCATCGAGCATGCACACTTCTTGGTTAGATTCGACGATGGAATAGATTAAGAGCACAAGGAGGAAACAATCAGTTGGGTGAATGAATACATTTGGGGTGGGAAAGAGCACCTTGGGGCATGATGGTGATGTGCAAGCCCAAGGGGGCACACACCCATCTTCTCTTGTGACACAAGACAAATACTTGGGTTGATTTTTGGCAAGGGAGGGGAAACTTGGGAGCATTCTCAAGTAGTGGACCCTTCTATTCTTGCTAGCATGGGTGCACCATAGAGGTTAAACGAACCCATAGGCACACCCACAAAGTGTCACAACAATCGACACAAGGAAGAGCACGATGCAAGGGGCACACACCTAAGGATGGGAAGTGCTGGTCCAAGAGACATGTCAGTTGAAGGGTCTGTGAGATTAGATGGGCACATTGGGTCCATGGAGGGGCGTGATGGCCGATTGAGTGTGACAATTCATGAAGGGGCGCATCACACCCAAGAGACATGATGTTTCACACAAGTGAGCCTTGGAGTCCATATAAGAGCAAGGGTGCATGACCAAAGGAAGGCATGGAAGAACACATGAAGGAAAGAGACATGGAGCTCTGAGGCTGGGTGCACAAGTGGGGTGTACCTTAGGATGAGGAAAGGAGGAACAACAAGGGAAAGTCTTGGTGTGACAATACCGTAGGTCTAGATAGTTCTGATGTATAAGGAAGAGTCGTGAGACTCTACCCATCTAACTCAAACAATAACACCCTCTTTGCAAAGATTTCTTCCTGTTTCACAATATAAATAAATGAAGCCAGGTATTAGGCACCGCTGGTGCCACCCGCACTATATCTACCTCTTGTGTTTCACATGTTTTCTATTGTATGCTAAATTGACTAAGTGTTAAACAATTTTAACAGATGTCTGAGTATACAACTGAGTTGCATAGAGTGAGGATGTGAATCATTTGTATCCTATAATAGAGTATGGGTATGCTCTAGGTGAAGAGGCGCAGTTCAGGTGAAGTATTCTTGGTTGAGCCAAGCTACCAAGGGAGAACCACCTCAATTCTGCACATCCACGAGATGCCAAGGTTGGACTTGGGCATGAATTTTGGGGCGTGACCGTTATTACCTAAGATATCATAGTTAATATTACTAGCATAGAACTCAAAATTATGAAAATAATTGAAATTGAAACAAAAGAAACAAGCAAATGAACACACCATCCACACAAATGAACATGAAATGTGGCTTGGTAAACACAATACATGAGAAAAACTAGCTAGAAAAGTGAGGCCTATGCTATACTATCTTTTTCTAAGTTATGAAATGTGAGTACTATCTTCTACCTCCTCTATTATGCTTCAATATCCCATTACAAGATGTTCTACTCAACTATGGAACAATAAAAATACCAAAAGAATGAAACCCCTTCTCTTCCTAGCAACCTAATATTTAACATAACTTGATAGTTGTGTAGGGTTAGGGTTTTTGCAAGCATGAACCTTCAATTAGTGTTAGGGTTTTGGACCCTCTAGAATATTCTTGAGAGTCCACACATGAATAGCGTCACATGTATAAGTAATTGGGGTTGACATGGCATCCACTCGGTACCATGGTGGTAAAAAGGTATCTTGACTTGCAGGGAGCATAACTTTCACATACAAACTCTGTTTGAGGTGATTTTTGCATCGTTGGAAAATTTTCGGTGTGTAGAAAACATCTAGGGGTTGGGAGATAATATTTCAAAGTTTTGAACCCAAAAAGTGTCATTTGATGCCTCAAACTAGA
>JZKD02S2364334.1:0-18586 GCA_000966675.3 Picea glauca
ATTCATGTTACAATCATGGTTCCAAAGAATTTATCTATATTGTATGATGAGAAACAAATTAATTTCTGAGTGTTGATGAATGAATGATAAGTTTGGTTAATGGTATAATTTTTGTGCCTTGACATATAATAATGAAATTTGCTAATCTAGTAGCATTGTATTTCTTCTAAAGTTATTACATTGAGCTCGTTGCCTTATTCTCTTTTTACAATAGTGACACTTCATGTGTTTCATGGCATATACTTATTGAATGGATGCAAACTTGTATTGGTTATGAACTTGTTACAGTGTTGCTCTATTTAATTTCTATCATAACAACCCAATTTCATGCTTAAATGTTTCATAAGTACTTGTTCATGCTTCACTTATTGCACATATGAAATTTCCTAAATTATGACTATATTGTGAATGAATATATACTTTTTACTTGGAAAGTTTCACCTTGAACATTGTATATTGCTTGATCACTAATTATGAGTAATGGTGCATTGGTGTGTTGTGTTGAATAAAGTAAGTGTTTTCCTTCCAAGCATTCATTGAGCATTTTTTTCTCTTACTTTTCTTGAAGCATCAGTTTGGATAAGTCAACCCAATTCAAACAAATTCCTTGTCCTCACTTGTATAGAAATGCAATGATAGGACTTAGTATTAGCCCCCTAGAAAAATCATCCTTATGTTAAAAAACATGGCCTAGAAATGTAGAGGCAAGGGCACTAAGGTGATAGTGGGTGGATTCCTTATATATTTCCTCAAGATTCCTTGTCTAGAAGAAATTTAGTTTGAATAGTCAGGTCAGTCGACTGACTCAACAAACCAACCAACTATTGTGGCCACAACAACCCTCTTATTTTTCTTTTATCAGAAAAAGGAGAGGGGCTCCTACCAAATTGAATATATGCAGATGGTTTGGAGTTATGAAACAAATTCACTTGGATGACCTCTTTAGTGTGCAATCATAGCACCTTCTATAATTGGATCAAAAATCAAATTTTATTTTTTTTTCTAAAAAATACAATTTTAATTTTTTTTTTAATAAATTGTTGTTGTCGCAATTTCGATGGACCATAGAAATATTGTGACGCACTTGCTATACAAATCAAGAAAAATTGCATAGAAATATACCCTATTTTCATTGCACTAGTGATGACCCTTAAAAATCTTGCGACGAACCTGCCATACAAATCACGAAAATTGTATAGCAATTTCGTCGCAATACACCCTGTTTTTGTCTCACTTGCGAAGACCTTTACAAATCTTGTGACACACTTTTTATACAAATCACAAAATTTTTATAGAAATTTTGTGGCAATATACCTTGTTTTCATCACAATTGCGATGACCTGTACAAATATTGCAATGACCTTGCCACACAAATCATGAAAACTGTATAGCAATTTCATCGCAATATATCCTATTTTCGTTGCTCATGTGACGACCGCTTCAAAATATGATTCGTCACAAATTGTTTCCTTACTTTTCTTATATTGTCGGGTGTGTGACGATCTCTCTTTATTGTATCTCTTGCAATGATAGCTCTACATTTTATCATTTGCGACAATTTCCCTACTTTGTTTCATTTGCGATGATTTCCCTACTTTGTCATTTTTTCGATGATGTTTGACAACTTCCCTAGTATCGTCCCTCTTGCAATGTTAATCTAGGTTCATCTCACATGCCACATCATGTGAAGTGAAATTTGGGAGACTCAATATTCATCACAATATCCATGACTTAACATCACAAGAGCGTCGAAATAGTTGTCGCAAAATGACCCAAATTTGTTAGTGTCTCTTACAGATCGATGGTCCCCAACTACTTCTTCTCTTGGGAGGTTCGTCGCTAGAGCACTAACATGTCACCTCACTGCATGCCTTTCAATTTGCAAGGGCATGCATTGGTGGTTTGGATTAACCCAATTTTTGCCCCACAATTCTCCTGATGCTAACATGTAAACCCTCGGTGACATCGTGGTTTGGATTGCGGGACCACCTTGGGGAATTATATCCCATGCAACTTGGTTCCCTGCAATGCCTCTTTTCCATTGATATCTCTATCCAATGAGATCTTACGGTGGTTACCTTAACCCTTGCTTCCTTTTCATCGGATGACCCATGTTCCCCTATCCTTCGATCTAATGATTCCAAATCTTTCTTGATCCTACAATGGCGATTTCTCCCGAATTCGAAGGGGACGGTCACGATCCTTCGAACCCCTTACAATGGATCTATGGAAATCTAACTCCTGCATATATTTTACAATGCCATTCCTCCTGATCTTTTCAACTTCACAGTCAGGGTTCAATATCGAACCGGAGAATCTTACCAATAGACCCGGCCCATGCCAACCCAATGTTTCAACTAGAAGCTTTGATATCATTCTGTAACATCCCCGACCACCCACAGGCTGGGGCATGCCACCTTCAAGCCCACCCTTGTAATACTTTCTCTTACTGATACCTTATTTCATTAATAATAACACATAAGATAAAAGGAAAGACGACATGCACAATAATAATCAACAACCATGCATAATCTAAGATTTAGTTAAACGATAACTAAAAATACACATTGAAATAAATTCATACACAGATAATAATATCACAACAGCTAGAACTTATCTTTATAAAATGAAGACACCAATTGGTTGCAGACCAGGGCCATTCCACCCAACCGTAGACACCACTACTCCAAATCTCAACAATAGTTTCACACTTGAGCCAAGGCTATGAATCCACAAGGACGGTTCCAAAGTGTGCTTGGTTTCCCAAACCAGTCATCTCTCAAACTCTTACATGTTTCCTAGCACCCACAACAATCCAAGTACCCAACTCTCTTCTACCCATATTGCACCACCTAAGAGAATGAACCTCCACCCTTCTCTTCCATGCAGTCCCTCAGGCATCCCTTCTCCTTATTCAGGCCTCCAACACAACTAGTCCAGAATCTCAATGATGGAACTCTCCAGACTTGCATCTGTGAGGAATGACGAACAAAGGAAAATGCATATTAGGCATGCAGACCTCAAGTCATGGATGGATCACATCAACAACTACTACAACCAACTATATTGTGGCCAATTCTTCAGTGGTTAGGCTCCCTTTCCCAAGGCAAGACCTGGATGATGATGGATCAATGAATGGGTAAGTGGGTGCATGCAAGTGCCTAAGGGAAATGAATGAACGTACAAGAAATCAACAAATAATCCATCATTCCAACCCCCCATTAGACCAGAGGCGGATTTAAGTAATTTCGGGGGGAATCAAGAACCTCCTGACCTTCCCCAAGAAGCTCACGTAACTGATCCCCTCCCTTAGGAAAAAGGGGTAATTAAAATAGGAATAAACACTTAGGCCTCAATCTCCCTCTCCTATTGAATCATAGCCCCTATAACTCTAATCCTTGTCCATCTAGCAACCAATGATGGATTTATTATTAAAAAATGATAACAACATTACATGTCTTGGGCACACTGACCTTTTAATAATTGTTTGGGAACTCTAGCCTCTCATCATTGTAATAATACATTATTTTAAAATGTGGGTTCAAAACCCGGGGTGTTAGAGTTTCCCCATTCAATTTATCCAACTGGACAACACCTTATTCTATTACAAATATTATCACATATGGACCCAGCTAGTGCATTTGGAACTTTCCATGGTGCTACAAAAATTTGTTGTCATAGAGAAAAACTAGGCCTCCCATATGGAACTTCTTTTGTTTAATATGTTTTTCATGCCATTCCTTTTCTTGCACTTTCTTAAATTTCTGATGAAATCCTTCGGCAAATAAGTCGTCCGAGTTCCACTAACTCTGAAAATATTTTCTCTACTTCGCCATAATTTGTAAGTACTTTCAGCACGATAATGCATAGAATAGACACAATAAATTCCATGGGCATAACTTATTCCTGGCCATATACTAGTCAGAATGGTGTATTTCATGTCAGCTTCATACATGTAGTCTGATATTCCCATAGTACTATAGGAATCCCCAAACCCTAGTCATATCGATTTACATTACACATCTTTATCAACGCATGCTCCAAGATATTGTTAAAAAATTCCACTGTTTCATTCTCCTGAGGATGATAAGGCGTTCTCTTCTGCTGGTGAATATGAAATTATTTTTTCAAAGTATCAATCATTGTATTCAATAAATGGGTCTCTTGATCACTAATAAGGAGTATCGAATATCCAAACCTGGAAAAAACATTCTCAAAGATAAACCGCGCAAAAGTCTCCATGTTTCAATCTCAAACAGGTTATGCTTCATCCCATCGGGTGAAATAATCCATTTTAGTGATTATATATCTTGCTCCTGACCTTTTTTTGGCGGGTTGATCCATCCAATGAAATCATCTACCCATTTATCAAAATCCTACAACATAACTTGTAGTATTAAATCCATCTCATCTCTTCTGTATGGCTTCCAAACTCGATGAAGGAAATAATAGATCTAACAAAACTATTTAGCATCCTTATTAAGGGTGGGCCACCAAAGTCCTACATGTAAAATATTTTGAGCCATCACTTTCCCTACATATTGGCCTCCTTCAATTTCTCCATGTGAATATGATAGTATCACAACCCTCTCATGCTCCAATAGACATCATCAGATAATACAATCTATACAAATTTCCAATTATATGATGATAATATGGTGCCTTTACTACTAAGTATTTCTTCTGCACCATTGTAAAGTCGAGCGGGGTCACTCATGTGCTCAAGATCAAAAAAATATATGTAAAGTATTCGTCGACCAACTATACTTCGAATAAGTGCACATTTGGTAGACTATCATCCAAATTTCCTGCATCTTCCCCTGTTAGTATGCATGACAAATGATCAGGTCATGAGTTTAATTTTCCTGGTTTCACAACACTTCAATATCATACTTCTAAACCCTATGGTCAAGTCATTGTATTTTAAGGATAATTGTAAAGTTGCATTTAATATGTTGTAGTTGTACAGATCCTAAGCATCGCCTCAGATCTAAAAATGTAAATGAATATTTATCATAATAAAGCCTTAGTGGTAGGATTCTTAAATTTCATATGAAACCACTAGGATATGTGGAGGGAAGGCTTGAGAAGCCTCTCATGTATAAATGCATGTAATCTATTCCCAAAATAAGGTTGTTGAAGAGAGTTGAAAAGAGTTGTTGGTAGCTGTTGAGATAAAGAGATGAGACCCTATTGCAGTCCAGTCTTGTACACATTGTAAAGAAAATTCAAATTAATGCAAAGAGAATAATTCCCTTCATATGAGTTTCTATGTTTATGTCCTATGATTTTTTTGAATTTGTTTGAATGTTTACTATTTATGTTTGTGAATTCTATGAGTGCAAGTAGGTTTCCTTTGCAGGAATAGGTAGAATTATCCTTTTGTAGTTCTATCAGTGTTTTTGGGCTCTCACGGTTGTGCAAGGAGTGCACCTTAGAGTTTTTAGAAAACTCTAAAAGGTCTATGAAAGGAGTGCATGTGAACTTGTTCAAAATTTTTGTGACGAGCATGTCAGGTGGGAACACGAGGATCATTCTCAAGCTCAGAAGGAATAGTGAAAGGATTGCACATCAGATTTATTGAACACTCATAAGAGATAACACAAACTGTGCAGAGGATGAACCATCTATAGGTTTTAAAGCTCAAGAGGGATAGCCTAATTTTAAGGAGTGTTACGAGGAAAACCTCTTTATGGATATGCGTAAACCACAACAGACACAAATTTCTGCAGAAACCAACTCTAATATCAGGTATTCTATATAAAAAAATATGTTATCAATACAAGATAAAAGGCCTACCTCGTTCAGACGTTCGATGAAGTCCATCGTTGAGCACTTGACTCAAAGAAATACACCTCCAACTTGTCCTCAACAATCACGAAATGCAAGCATATGGTGATAATATATGATGTTATCACATTCAATAGCATAATCCATCAACAGTCATAACAAATACTCCCATGGAATAAACATTCAAATATTTGCAAGATATTAATTGGACAAGAAAGGACTAACTCTATTAAAATGTAATCAACATAAGTGAATGAATTACAAACTTCTTTGTTGGCACGGTTCAGAATCGACAAACTAAGTCCCTTCCAGCTGGGCCTCCACCACTTCAATCCTAAACGAAAGACAAGCTCATATAAGAGAGACAATGATGTTCTCAATCAAGTAGGAAAGAGCTTGGGGGATGAACAATGAGTTGAGACTTAAAAGGACAAAGGTATGCAAACTCAATATGAAGTGAATAATTTCTCCAGAGTATCTTCTCTCTGAAAGTTGAATTCTTCTCCTCTTTCCATAGCTCGAATTTGGCCCATTTATATCCTTCAAGTGGAACTGAAGGGCCAATTCAAAATGTTTCCAGTATATGGAAGGTAGGGGATAATGCATCTCGTGACGTGACATGGAAACTCGACACCATTTTTTAATTTTGGGCCCAAAACCCATTCTACGTGGGTTGTAGTGGTGCAAACTATGTATATGCATGTTGTACAATAGGTAGGGCACATATATGTGGAAAAATAATGTTTTTAGCTCTCAGATTTGCAAAAAGGGACTTCACGTTTGCATAGGGAAATGGAGCAAGGCCTTCTGAGAAAATTTTCATAGGGTGAGGCAAATATTTCTATAATATATGCCCCCTAATGTGTGAGGTTAGAGGAGTATCTATGATGGCTGAAATACATTATAATACCGACAAGTGGAGTAATGGGCACCTAGCTGGAAGAACTAGTTGCTCATGAGAATATTACAATCTATATTGACATTCCATTCATGGCTGCCAATTTGAATTACACTACAGATCCATGTGAAAATATACCATACAGTTGTCCATTGCCATGAATAGGAAATAAAAAGGTGGTTGCGTGCAATAGGCTATCATGGTCACTAACAAGGCCTAGTAAAACCAGTCTCAAAATCAATCTGAAGATATCTATATAAAATGGAGTTCAATCTAATGTCCCATGATCACTAAAGTCACATAGGTACTTCTCCAAAGAAAAGTAGCAACAACTCAGGAAAGCTATGACTATGAATTCATTTCTTCAAGTCTTCTACACAATCCGCCAAAGGTGCAAGTATGCATCATGTGAATAAAGGAGGTTAGGTCAAACACAATGAGACTTTGTTTGATTACCGTTCATTAAGGTATACCATTAACAAACATGAGATATCCTACCGATAATGAAAGTAGGTATCAAGACATCGAGTACATTATTACAAGTGTGAATAGAGGTGTCGGGTCGAACAATTGAAGAATCCATTGATCGGGAGACATTGATGTATTCCCAACTGTCAATTGTGAGAGAACATGGAATTGATGACTGCAAGCCTCTAGGTACTCATAGAAATTTAGGTCTCATCTCCAGAATATATGAGTTGAAGTCGATGGAAGGAGACCTGTAGAAAGGAGAGCATTAGGGCATCACTCATCATTCAACACTAGGTACAATGCAGGAGCTTGATGATTTGGAGGAAATCAGACAAAGAACATGTTCATGAACCAACGACCCTATGCGTCTTTCATGTCTCCCAAATGCAAGCGGTACATGAAAAATACCCTCTGAATAGCATCCAATAAGGAAAACTACTGAAATAGGTGAGGAAACCACCAATAAGGATAAAGGGATCCAAGATATTACACGGATCCCAATGTGTGAATATATTTATTGACCTCGAACATAAGGGAACCCACCTAGTAAATGACCAATGATGAAATGTTGACTGTTGGAATCAAGGTTACCTACCAATGAGGAAAGTAGAATGAAAATATGCAATAAGACTACAGCTTCATGTAATTATGAGACACACTGAGGATATGGCTGACATGAAAAGTCAAGAGTTATGAGGAATGACAGACACAAGTTGATATAAATCCTTTGAACAAGAGCATGAGACATAAGGAAGAGACTGGCATCATAGAATCAGTGATGAAACTTTGATATGTAGGAGGCATCAATAAAAATATCTATAGGGATCGGAAGAGTAACGAGTCGGGGGAGTAAAATCTTTGTAACGAGCTCAACTTCCTAAGGTCATGCTAAAATTGAAATTTTGATGACAAGTGGACTCAAAAAATTTGTGCTTTGTTCAAAGCAGACATGATTGCTGCCACTATAAGATAATATTCCTTTCCCGCCTGTCTTTTTTTGGTTTTTTATAGTCAAATGAATGTTATGATATAGAGGAGGAAATGAGTGTCGCAAGTAAGCAAACTAGTTCGAGCAATGGAGCATACCTATGCTCAATTCAAAGAGGTGCATGCAAAATATGGGCACTTGAGAGAATGTTTCCTCCTAGGTATTTTTTATAGAAATATTTGCCTCACCCTATGCAAACTTGCACAAAATTCCTTTTTCCATTTCCTTATGTAGACTTGAAGTCCCTTTTTGCAAATTCTAGAGCTAAAAGCATTATTTTTCCACATATACGCACCCTACCTATATCACAACATGTGTATATGTAGGTTGCACCACTACAACCCATGTACATAAGGATTTGTGCCCAAAATTAAAAAATGGTGTCGGGTTTCCATGTCACCTCACAAGATCTATGATTCTTAGACTTCAATATATAGGAAATGTTCCGACTCAACCCTTAAGTTCCATTTGAAGGCTACAAATGGGCCAAATCCGATCTATGGAAAAGAGAAGAAGAATTCAACTTTGAAAGAAAAGTTACTCTAGATAAATTATTCACCACATATTGAGTTTGCATCCCTTTGTCCTTTTATATCTGAACACATTTTTCAGCCCCCAAGCTCTTCCCTACTTGTTTGAGAACCTCATTGTCTCTCTTATAAGAGCTTTCCTTTGGTGGAGGATTGAACTGGTGGAGGCCTAGCTGGAAGGGACTTAGTTTCTCGGTTTTGAACCATGCCGACACGGAAGTTTGTAATTCATTCACTTCTGTTGATTACATTTTAATAGAAATACTCTTTTTTCATCCAATTAATATATTGCAAACATTTGAATTGTTATTCCATGGGTGCATTTTTTATTAATTTCATGGATTATGCCATTGAATGTGATAGCATTATATATTATCACCACATGCTTGTGTTTCTTGGTTGTTGAGGATAAGTTGTAGGTGTATTTCTTTGAGTCAAGTGCTCAATGGTGGACTTCATCAAACATCTGGACAGGGTAGGACTTTTATCTTGTCTTTATAGAATATTTGTTTAAATAGAATACACATTAGAGCTGATTTATGCAGTCATTTCCCTCTGTTGTGGTTTACCCCTAGCCATAGAGAGATTTTCCTTGTAACAAAATTGACGACCATACTGGGGATAANATTCATGTTACAATCATGGTTCCAAAGAATTTATCTATATTGTATGATGAGAAACAAATTAATTTCTGAGTGTTGATGAATGAATGATAAGTTTGGTTAATGGTATAATTTTTGTGCCTTGACATATAATAATGAAATTTGCTAATCTAGTAGCATTGTATTTCTTCTAAAGTTATTACATTGAGCTCGTTGCCTTATTCTCTTTTTACAATAGTGACACTTCATGTGTTTCATGGCATATACTTATTGAATGGATGCAAACTTGTATTGGTTATGAACTTGTTACAGTGTTGCTCTATTTAATTTCTATCATAACGACCCAATTTCATGCTTAAATGTTTCATAAGTACTTGTTCATGCTTCACTTATTGCACATATGAAAGTTCCTAAATGATGACTATATTGTGAATGAATATATACTTTTTACTTAGAAAGTTTCACCTTGAACATTGTATATTGCTTGATCACTAATTATGAGTAATGGTGCATTGGTGTGTTGTGTTGAATAAAGTAAGTGTTTTCCTTCCAAGCATTCATTGAGCATTTTCTTCTCTTACTTTTCTTGAAGCATCGGTTTGGATAAGTCAACCCAAGTCAAACAAAGTCCTTGTCCTCACTTGTCTATAAATGCAATGATAGGACTTAGTATTAGCCCCCTAGAAAAATCATCCTTATGTTAAAAAACATGGCCTAGAAATGTAGAGGCAACGACACTAAGGTGATAGTGGGTGGATTCCCTATATATTTCCTCAGGCTTCCTTGTCTAGAAGATAGTTAGTTTGAATAGTCAGGTCAGTCGACTGACTCAACCAACCAACCAACCAACTATTGTGGCCACAACAACCCTCTTATTTTTCTTTTATCAGAAAAAAGAGAGGGGCCCCTACCAAATTGAATATATGCAGATGGTTTGGAGTTATGAAACAACTTCACTTGGATGACCTCTTTAGTGTGCAATCATAGCACCTTCTATAATTGGCTCAAAAATCAAATTTTATTTTTTTTTCAAAAAAATACAATTTTAATTTTTTTTTTAATAAATTGTTGTTGTCGCAATTTTGATGGACCATAGAAATCTTGTGACGCACTTGCTATACAAATCCAGAAAAATTGCATAGAAATATACCCTGTTTTCATTTCACTTGTGATGACCCTTAAAAATCTTGCGACGAACCTGCCATACAAATCACGAAAATTGTATAGCAATTTCGTCGCAATATACCTTGTTTTTGTCTCACTTGCGAAGACCCTTACAAATATTGCGACACACTTTTCACAAAAATTTTATAGAAATTTTGTGGAAATATACCTTGTTTTCATCACAATTGCGATGACCTATACAAATATTGCAATGAACTTTCCACACAAATCATGAAAATTGTATAGCAATTTCATCGCAATATATCCTATTTTCGTTGCTCATGCGACGACCGCTTCAAAATATGATTCGTCACAAATCGTTTCCTTACTTTTATTATATTTTCAGGTGTGCGACGATCTCTCTTTATTGTCTCTCTTGCAACGATAGCTCTACATTTTATCATTTGCGACAATTTCCCTACTTTGTCTCATTTGCGATGATTTCCCTACTTTGTCATTTTTTCGACGATGTTTGACAACTTCCCTAGTATCGTCCTTCTTGAAATGTTAATCTAGGTTCATATCACATGCCACATCATGTGAAGTGACGTTTGGGAGACTTAATATTCATCACAATATCCATGACTTAACATCACAAGAGCATCGAAATAGTTGTCGCAAAATGACCCAAATTTGTTAGTGTCTCCTACAGATCGATGGTCCCCAACTACTTCTTCTCTTGGGAGGTTCGTCGCTCGAGCACTAACATGTCACATCACTGCATGCCTTTCAATTTGCAGGGGCATGCATTGGTGGTTTGGATTAACCCAATTTTTGCGATGCTAACATGTAAACCCTCGATGAAATCATGGTTTGGATTGCGGGACCGCCTTGGGGAATTATCTCCCATGCAACTTGGTTCCCTGCAATGCCTCTTTTCCATTGATATCTCTATCCAATGAGATATTATGGTGGTGACCTTAACCCTTGCTTCCTTTTCATCGGACGACCCATGTTCCCCTATCCTTCGATCTAATGATCCCAAATCTTTCGTGATCCTACAATGGCGATTGCTCCCGAATTCAAAGGGGACAGTCACGATCCTTTGAACCCCTTACAATGGATCTATGGAAATCTAACTCCTTCATATATTTTACAATTCCATTCCTCCTGATCTTTTCAAATTCACAGTCAAGGTTCGATATCGAACCGGAGAATCTTACCAACAGACCTGGCCCATGCCGACCTGATGTTTCAAATAGAAGCTTTGATATCAATCTGTAACATCCCCGACCACCCACAGGCTGGGGCATGCCACCTTCAAGCCCACCCTTGTAATACTTTCTCTTACCTATACCTTATTTCATTAATAATAACACATCATATAAAAGGAAAGACGACATGCACAACAATAATCAACAACCATGCATAATCTAAGATTTAGTTAAACGATAACTAAAAATACACATTGAAATAAATTCATACACAGATAATAATATCACAACAGCTATAACTTATCTTTATAAAATGAAGACACCAATTGGTTTCAAACCAAGGCCATTCCACCCAACCGTAGACACCACTACTCCAAATCTCAACAATAGTTTCACCCTTGAGCCAATGCTATGAATCCACAAGGACGGTTCCAGAGTGTGCCTGGGTTTCCAAACCAGTCATCTCTCAAATTCTTACATGTTTCCTAGCACCCACAACAATCCAAGTACCCAACTCTCTTCTACCCATATTGCGCCACCCAAGAGAATGAACCTCCACCCTTCTCTTCCATGCAGTCCCTCAGGCATCCCTTCTCCTTATTCAGGCCTCCAACACAACTAGTCCAGAATCTCAATGTTGGAACTCTCCAGACTCGCATCTGTGAGGAATGATGGACAAAGGAAAATGCATATCAGGCATGCAGACCTCAAGTCATGGATGGATCACATCAATAACTACTACAACCAACTATCTTCTGTCCAATTCTTCATTGGTTAGGCTCCCTTTCCCAAGGCAAGACCTGGATGATGATGGATCAATGAATGGGTAAGTGGGTGCATGAAAGTGCCTAAGGGAAATGAATGAACGTACAAGAAATCAACAAATAATCCATCATTCCAACCCCCCATTAGACCATAGGCGGATTTAAGTAATTTCGGGGGGAATCAAGAACCTCCTGGCCTTCCCCAAGAAGCTCACGTAACTGATCCCCTCCCTTAGAAAAAAGGGGTAATTAAAATAGGAATAAACACTTAGGCCTCAATATCCCTCTCTTATTGAATCATAGCCCCTATAACTCTAGTCCTTGTCCATCTAGCAACCAACGATGTATTTATTATTAAAAAATGATAACAACATTACATGTCTTGGGCACACTGACCTTTTAATAAATGTTTGGGAACTCTAGCCTCTCATCATTGTAATAATACATTATTTTAAAATGTGGGTTCAAAACCCGGGGTGTTAGAGTTTCCCCATTCAATTTATCCAACTGGAAAACACCTTATTCTATTACAAGTCTTATCACATATGGACTCAGCTAGTGCATTTGGAACTTTCCACGGTGCTACAAAAATTTGTTGTCATAGAGAAAAACTAGGCCTCCCATATGGAACTTCTTTTGTTTAATATGTTTTTCACGCCATTCCTTTTCTTTCACTTTCTTAAATTTCTGATGA
Source organism: Picea glauca (assembly GCA_000966675.3). Taxonomy (NCBI): domain Eukaryota; kingdom Viridiplantae; phylum Streptophyta; class Pinopsida; order Pinales; family Pinaceae; genus Picea; species Picea glauca. The sequence continues at coordinate 13,056 of JZKD02S2364334.1, forward strand.
AATCCTTCAACAAAGAATTCGTCCAAGTTCCACTAACTCTGACAATATTTTCTCTACTTCGCCATAATTTGTAAGTACTTTTAGCATGATAATGCATACAATAGACACAATGAATTCCATGGGCATAACTTATTCCTGGCCATATACTAGTCAGAATGGTGTATTTCATGTCAGCTTCATACATGTAGTCTGATATTCCCATGGTACTATAGGAATCCCCAAACCCTAGTCATCTCGATTTACATTACACATCTTTATCAACGCATGCTCCAAGATATTGTTAAAAAAATCCACTGTTTCATTCTCCTGAGGATGATAAGGCGTTCTCTTCTGCTGGTGAATATGAAATTATTTTTTCAAAGTATCAATCATTGTATTCAATAAATGGGTCCCTTGATCACTCATAAGGAGTATCGAATATCCAAACCTGGCAAAAACATTCTCAAAGATAAACCACGCAAAAGTCTGCATGTTTCAATCTCAAACAGGTTATGCTTCATCCCATCGGGTGAAATAATCCATTTTAGTGATTATATATCTTGCTCCTGACCTTTTTTTGGCGGGTTGATCCATCCAATGAAATCATCTACCCATTTATCAAAATCCTACAACATAACTTGTAGTATTAAATCCATCTCATCTCTTCTGTATGGCTTCCAAACTCGATGAAGGAAATAATAGATCTAACAAAACTATTTAGCATCCTTATTAAGGGTGGGCCACCAAAGTCCTACATGTAAAATATTTTGAGCCATCACTTTCCCTACATATTGGCCTCCTTCAATTTCTCCATGTGAATATGATAGTATCACAACCCTCTCATGCTCCAATAGACATCATCAGATAATACAATCTATACAAATTTCCAATTATATGATGATAATATGGTGCCTTTACTACTAAGTATTTCTTCTGCACCATTGTAAAGTCGAGCGGGGTCACTCATGTGCTCAAGATCAAAAAAATATATGTAAAGTATTCGTCGACCAACTATACTTCGAATAAGTGCACATTTGGTAGACTATCATCCAAATTTCCTGCATCTTCCCCTGTTAGTATGCATGACAAATGATCAGGTCATGAGTTTAATTTTCCTGGTTTCACAACACTTCAATATCATACTTCTAAACCCTATGGTCAAGTCATTGTATTTTAAGGATAATTGTAAAGTTGCATTTAATATGTTGTAGTTGTACAGATCCTAAGCATCGCCTCAGATCTAAAAATGTAAATGAATATTTATCATAATAAAGCCTTAGTGGTAGGATTCTTAAATTTCATATGAAACCACTAGGATATGTGGAGGGAAGGCTTGAGAAGCCTCTCATGTATAAATGCATGTAATCTATTCCCAAAATAAGGTTGTTGAAGAGAGTTGAAAAGAGTTGTTGGTAGCTGTTGAGATAAAGAGATGAGACCCTATTGCAGTCCAGTCTTGTACACATTGTAAAGAAAATTCAAATTAATGCAAAGAGAATAATTCCCTTCATATGAGTTTCTATGTTTATGTCCTATGATTTTTTTGAATTTGTTTGAATGTTTACTATTTATGTTTGTGAATTCTATGAGTGCAAGTAGGTTTCCTTTGCAGGAATAGGTAGAATTATCCTTTTGTAGTTCTATCAGTGTTTTTGGGCTCTCACGGTTGTGCAAGGAGTGCACCTTAGAGTTTTTAGAAAACTCTAAAAGGTCTATGAAAGGAGTGCATGTGAACTTGTTCAAAATTTTTGTGACGAGCATGTCAGGTGGGAACACGAGGATCATTCTCAAGCTCAGAAGGAATAGTGAAAGGATTGCACATCAGATTTATTGAACACTCATAAGAGATAACACAAACTGTGCAGAGGATGAACCATCTATAGGTTTTAAAGCTCAAGAGGGATAGCCTAATTTTAAGGAGTGTTACGAGGAAAACCTCTTTATGGATATGCGTAAACCACAACAGACACAAATTTCTGCAGAAACCAACTCTAATATCAGGTATTCTATATAAAAAAATATGTTATCAATACAAGATAAAAGGCCTACCTCGTTCAGACGTTCGATGAAGTCCATCGTTGAGCACTTGACTCAAAGAAATACACCTCCAACTTGTCCTCAACAATCACGAAATGCAAGCATATGGTGATAATATATGATGTTATCACATTCAATAGCATAATCCATCAACAGTCATAACAAATACTCCCATGGAATAAACATTCAAATATTTGCAAGATATTAATTGGACAAGAAAGGACTAACTCTATTAAAATGTAATCAACATAAGTGAATGAATTACAAACTTCTTTGTTGGCACGGTTCAGAATCGACAAACTAAGTCCCTTCCAGCTGGGCCTCCACCACTTCAATCCTAAACGAAAGACAAGCTCATATAAGAGAGACAATGATGTTCTCAATCAAGTAGGAAAGAGCTTGGGGGATGAACAATGAGTTGAGACTTAAAAGGACAAAGGTATGCAAACTCAATATGAAGTGAATAATTTCTCCAGAGTATCTTCTCTCTGAAAGTTGAATTCTTCTCCTCTTTCCATAGCTCGAATTTGGCCCATTTATATCCTTCAAGTGGAACTGAAGGGCCAATTCAAAATGTTTCCAGTATATGGAAGGTAGGGGATAATGCATCTCGTGACGTGACATGGAAACTCGACACCATTTTTTAATTTTGGGCCCAAAACCCATTCTACGTGGGTTGTAGTGGTGCAAACTATGTATATGCATGTTGTACAATAGGTAGGGCACATATATGTGGAAAAATAATGTTTTTAGCTCTCAGATTTGCAAAAAGGGACTTCACGTTTGCATAGGGAAATGGAGCAAGGCCTTCTGAGAAAATTTTCATAGGGTGAGGCAAATATTTCTATAATATATGCCCCCTAATGTGTGAGGTTAGAGGAGTATCTATGATGGCTGAAATACATTATAATACCGACAAGTGGAGTAATGGGCACCTAGCTGGAAGAACTAGTTGCTCATGAGAATATTACAATCTATATTGACATTCCATTCATGGCTGCCAATTTGAATTACACTACAGATCCATGTGAAAATATACCATACAGTTGTCCATTGCCATGAATAGGAAATAAAAAGGTGGTTGCGTGCAATAGGCTATCATGGTCACTAACAAGGCCTAGTAAAACCAGTCTCAAAATCAATCTGAAGATATCTATATAAAATGGAGTTCAATCTAATGTCCCATGATCACTAAAGTCACATAGGTACTTCTCCAAAGAAAAGTAGCAACAACTCAGGAAAGCTATGACTATGAATTCATTTCTTCAAGTCTTCTACACAATCCGCCAAAGGTGCAAGTATGCATCATGTGAATAAAGGAGGTTAGGTCAAACACAATGAGACTTTGTTTGATTACCGTTCATTAAGGTATACCATTAACAAACATGAGATATCCTACCGATAATGAAAGTAGGTATCAAGACATCGAGTACATTATTACAAGTGTGAATAGAGGTGTCGGGTCGAACAATTGAAGAATCCATTGATCGGGAGACATTGATGTATTCCCAACTGTCAATTGTGAGAGAACATGGAATTGATGACTGCAAGCCTCTAGGTACTCATAGAAATTTAGGTCTCATCTCCAGAATATATGAGTTGAAGTCGATGGAAGGAGACCTGTAGAAAGGAGAGCATTAGGGCATCACTCATCATTCAACACTAGGTACAATGCAGGAGCTTGATGATTTGGAGGAAATCAGACAAAGAACATGTTCATGAACCAACGACCCTATGCGTCTTTCATGTCTCCCAAATGCAAGCGGTACATGAAAAATACCCTCTGAATAGCATCCAATAAGGAAAACTACTGAAATAGGTGAGGAAACCACCAATAAGGATAAAGGGATCCAAGATATTACACGGATCCCAATGTGTGAATATATTTATTGACCTCGAACATAAGGGAACCCACCTAGTAAATGACCAATGATGAAATGTTGACTGTTGGAATCAAGGTTACCTACCAATGAGGAAAGTAGAATGAAAATATGCAATAAGACTACAGCTTCATGTAATTATGAGACACACTGAGGATATGGCTGACATGAAAAGTCAAGAGTTATGAGGAATGACAGACACAAGTTGATATAAATCCTTTGAACAAGAGCATGAGACATAAGGAAGAGACTGGCATCATAGAATCAGTGATGAAACTTTGATATGTAGGAGGCATCAATAAAAATATCTATAGGGATCGGAAGAGTAACGAGTCGGGGGAGTAAAATCTTTGTAACGAGCTCAACTTCCTAAGGTCATGCTAAAATTGAAATTTTGATGACAAGTGGACTCAAAAAATTTGTGCTTTGTTCAAAGCAGACATGATTGCTGCCACTATAAGATAATATTCCTTTCCCGCCTGTCTTTTTTTGGTTTTTTATAGTCAAATGAATGTTATGATATAGAGGAGGAAATGAGTGTCGCAAGTAAGCAAACTAGTTCGAGCAATGGAGCATACCTATGCTCAATTCAAAGAGGTGCATGCAAAATATGGGCACTTGAGAGAATGTTTCCTCCTAGGTATTTTTTATAGAAATATTTGCCTCACCCTATGCAAACTTGCACAAAATTCCTTTTTCCATTTCCTTATGTAGACTTGAAGTCCCTTTTTGCAAATTCTAGAGCTAAAAGCATTATTTTTCCACATATACGCACCCTACCTATATCACAACATGTGTATATGTAGGTTGCACCACTACAACCCATGTACATAAGGATTTGTGCCCAAAATTAAAAAATGGTGTCGGGTTTCCATGTCACCTCACAAGATCTATGATTCTTAGACTTCAATATATAGGAAATGTTCCGACTCAACCCTTAAGTTCCATTTGAAGGCTACAAATGGGCCAAATCCGATCTATGGAAAAGAGAAGAAGAATTCAACTTTGAAAGAAAAGTTACTCTAGATAAATTATTCACCACATATTGAGTTTGCATCCCTTTGTCCTTTTATATCTGAACACATTTTTCAGCCCCCAAGCTCTTCCCTACTTGTTTGAGAACCTCATTGTCTCTCTTATAAGAGCTTTCCTTTGGTGGAGGATTGAACTGGTGGAGGCCTAGCTGGAAGGGACTTAGTTTCTCGGTTTTGAACCATGCCGACACGGAAGTTTGTAATTCATTCACTTCTGTTGATTACATTTTAATAGAAATACTCTTTTTTCATCCAATTAATATATTGCAAACATTTGAATTGTTATTCCATGGGTGCATTTTTTATTAATTTCATGGATTATGCCATTGAATGTGATAGCATTATATATTATCACCACATGCTTGTGTTTCTTGGTTGTTGAGGATAAGTTGTAGGTGTATTTCTTTGAGTCAAGTGCTCAATGGTGGACTTCATCAAACATCTGGACAGGGTAGGACTTTTATCTTGTCTTTATAGAATATTTGTTTAAATAGAATACACATTAGAGCTGATTTATGCAGTCATTTCCCTCTGTTGTGGTTTACCCCTAGCCATAGAGAGATTTTCCTTGTAACAAAATTGACGACCATACTGGGGATAA
>JZKD02S2364334.1:18596-49732 GCA_000966675.3 Picea glauca
CTTTATATATTATTATATTAGTATTTATAAAAATTATCATTTTTTATTTTTTTTTAAATCTTATATAAAAAAAAATTGTATTTTTTTTTCAACTAGACATATTAAAAATACATATAATGGACTTAGGGATAATATTATAACGCTAATCTTATATAACGCTAATCTTAAAATACATATAACGCTAATTAACCCTAGCGGAATTTAAATGGTTGAATATAACATTAATGAAAATTTCAATTGGCCGCGCGGGCTAAGTCGGTAGTGTGGGCTCGCATGTAGCCCACGTGTCCCTCACTTCTATTTGCGGGAATAAAATATCCGCCCACATGTTTAAACCCTAAACTCTCCATTTTGTCTCACTCATTTGCTGTGGTTACCTGTGCAGGGAGGCATGAGGGAGCATGGCCACCATGGCGAATACAGTGCGCAGGCCCCTCTGCGAGCTTCTCGTCCATGAGATTCGATATGTGGTGCTTGGGTAGCTTATCAAGAACATTAATGGGGAGAACGAGGTTCAACTTTCTCTTGACAAATGGACAGGTAATGCCCAGGTGTTTTGTTATTTATCCCTTCGCCTTTAAGTGAGCCCGATGTTGGGCTTTGGGGTTTGGTGGTAGCGCAGGAAGGACTCACTGCGTGAAGCTGGTGCAGAGGCATGGGGTTGTTGCATTGCGCTGACTTTAGTTTGTGTGTTTGTTGTAGGTGCATGAACAGGTGCTGACTCTCAGTTATGAAGGCTCGGTGCTGACTCTCGGTGATGAGATAGGTAGGGTGTTGTTTGGCTCGGCGTTGAACGATGGGCTTTGGTGACTTTGTTGTTAACCCATGATTATATGTCCAGGTGCTATCTCGGGTACTAGTTAATCGATGCATACTTGGGTTCCTACGCTATTGGGTTAGGTCCTTCCTGAGCTTATGCATGGGCGTCGATTTGGTAATCCCTTGGGGCTTCACTAGAACCCATCAACGATACTTGACTTTCCAAGGTATTTGCAGACTTCCTCATAGTGTATTATAAATTTCTTCTTACTGATATACATTTTAAGGGTTTCGATTATTGAAGTCTTATTATTTTTTTTTGTCGCTATGTATTACTGTTTCGGAGGTTCGACTCTCTGTTTCTATCCGTTAAGTTTTCAAATGTAATGGCCTTTACAGTGCCCTCTGTCGATTCCCACTTTCACTCTTTTTCCTTGAGACTGGAGCAGGTCTTCAGTCTACGATGGAATGGTTATACTCGAGTATTCTCAATGGGCTTAGCCAAGTTCTCGCCGTTCAGCAGTGGAATATTCCCATGATATAGTCGCTCAGTCATTTTTTTTTTCATATTACTGGCAACACAATTATCTCCATATACTTTTCAACTGTGTATTTCTGTAAGATTTTTTTTTTTCAAAGAAGGATAAAAATCTGCTGAAAAAGTAATATACTTTTCATATAGTGGAAGGTTAGCAGTGGAATAGGAATCATTCTATAGCAGACTAATGTTCTTATTGGATGGGAATATCGTCAATCTAACAAAATGCAGAGACTTATTTTCAAAGATCACTGGTGCCAGAAGACATCGCTGCAGCTAAAATTCTCAATGGAACATAATATGTAAATTATATTACTTTGATTTTAGATTTGGAAATCATGTTGTATGCAAGGTTTTCAGTCTTCTTTCTAGTTGGTAATACGTAATGGTAAAATCTATGGTTTGTATCCAAGGCTACAAGCTAAGTTTAAAAAGCAACATTTTAAATGTAGGCGTCTGTACTTAAAAGTTTCTTTGGCGCAAGAATATTGAAGAGCGTCCAAGCTCTTCCAGGAGATCCTGTAACAACCCTTAGTAATTTTGTTTTGCATTTCTTTATTTTATTTATTCTTTTATTTTATTTATTTATTTTTTATAAATGTTCTATGTTTTATGTGCAGGTTAAGCATGGCTGGAGTTTTTCTCAAAAGAATGTATAAATAAAACTACCCCTTATTTGGGCCCTCGGTTCCAGATTTGAACCAGGGCTCTGATACCAAATGCAATGGAGGAATTAAATTAAACAACCATTGAATTACAACACAACAGTAAAATTTAAAAAAATTACTTCATTAGCACATCTACAATTCAAATTCATCATAATAGTAATATTTAATAATAAACTTTTATACAAAACAATGCATATCTTGGTAAATACCTGAAACTGATGCTATCAACCTGTGTTTGCCCGCTTCTTGCTCCCTTCCCACTTCTGGAAGCACTACCCAAAACCGACCTCCCTACCGACTAGTTAGCTCCTAGCCCTAGGATATCAACGGATATCCTAGCACTCCGTGCCCAAAACCCCCAACAACCCTCGATGCACTGCTTCAATCCAAACTTCCAAAATCTCACCCTCCCTGCAATACTCAGAGCTCCCAAAATCATTCTCCCCTCCCGTAGAATTATCCCCCTCCAACTCCTTCCTTCCTTCCTTATCCCTCCTTCACCGACACTCCTCCCCCCATTAACTCCCTACCTAACTCATTTATTACCCCTTATCCTCCCACCGTTAATACCCTTATCTCTCCTTTATTATTTCATCCACATGTATTTAATATGTTATCCCTTGTGGGATACGTAACTTAATTTAAATATTATATTTTATTATCTACCTTTTATTTAATACTTTATTAATTAATGAATTAATTAATAATTAAATTAATCATTAACCATCATGAACAACTATTTTAATAATAATCAATTAGAAATGTTATTTTAAGACATAATATAGTTTAGCTAATCTTTTAGGATTATATTATTAAATTAATTATTCTTAATAATCAAGGGTTGTTACACTGTTGCATTGTCCTCATTCACTTTGTCCAACTCCATAGAATTTGACTGTACGCAGAACTGAATTTATTGCATGACATTTTTCTGCAAGTTGTGTAACACATTGAGTGGTATCTCTGAAAACATTAAGTTAATTATGTGACTTAATGCTTGCACTTTCTCCTGCATCTCTATCGTAGGGAGATCTATCACCCCTCCTAATATATTCATTATTTGACGCTCTATTGATAATGATGGTGGTTGCAATGTTTTCAGTTGTGACTATGTAGTCTTTGTTGTACTCTTATTCTATTCATCTTCTGTCATTTTGATTGGCGCTATTTGGGTTGAATCCAAAATTTGGTTCAGTGTGTCTATTTGCACCTTCATGTTTGAGTGAATTTCCTCTTGTTTCTACGTAGCACACAAAAATGATTATTCCATGACTTCCTTCACTTGATCTCTCATTTTCTCTAATTAATCCTCAATCAAGGCTTGTATGGATACTTACTTGAAGGCTTTCCTCTTGTTATGCTTATGCGTTGATGACTCCTTCAGATGCTCTTTTCTCTTTTCTCTGATCGGCGATGTTGTTTCGTGTGTTTCACCTACACCATTCCCTTTTTATCCTTCTTCTTCTTCATCCTTTTCTAGTTCTTGTGTCTCTTTCTCTGGTTGTTATGTATCCTTCTGGGTTTTTTTTTCATGTTGGTTTTCCATTTTGCATCCCATTCATTTACTATCTAGATGATGTCTGATTATGTCAACATATAATGGTTCGACAACCATTTCTAATCCAAATCCATTTTTGCTTGAACTTACATATGGTGTGGCCCTACCTTGAATTGCACAATATATTTATATATTCTTCCACCATCCACATTTGAATGTGTGGTGTATCCTCAATGCATTCTCGGATTGTCTCCTTGTATACATAGAAGGTGATGTTGTTGTCCAACTGTTTGTTATTGTGTGTGGTATGCTGTAAAGAAACATTGTTTACTACCAAGTATTCTTCATCCATACCTTTCACGAACTGCATCTCTTCTTATTCCCTCCAAGCAACCAAAATAGTTAAGATTAATAACCAAGAATAATGGAAATATGTTCCTTTCTCCTATTCTTCCTTGCAATATGTTAAGAATTGGTTGACCAAGAATGTTTCATAGTTCATGTGTAATCCTACTATGAACTTCTCCACTACAATTATGACTCCTGCTTGCACTTGATCTTTTCAACATTTCCCAAGTAATTTGTAGGCCAACACCTCCATCACAAATATTATTGTCTCATCATTGATACTCATGACATCTAGTATGCACGCTCCTCTATGTGTGCCATATTTTCCCTTCATTCATTGTACTAATGTTTTTTCTTCCATATTGTATATGAAAAATGGTAGACGGTTTTCTCCTACTAATGGAAATCCTGTAATCTACGCAATCAATTGTGTGTCAATCGACACTACCTTGTCCAACCAAACAAATCCTCCATAAACACTAATTAACAATAACTTGACATAGATTTTGATCTTTGTGCTTTTTCCAAAATGTGGGATTTCCAAGAGGTTCATTATTCCTATTCTTTTCAATTCTATGGCCCATTATTGTGGCTCAACTATGATTATAAGTGTATCTAGTATGAGGGATGTGTGTAGATAATTCTCTGGTGCTAACTCTAAAAAATTCTTCAAATCTATAAGTTCATGGTATGAAAATATCACGTTTCCTACCGTAGCCAACATATATCCCTTGATAATGACCCCATGTGGAATCATTGGTGTAACAAGGTGTAATGTACCCCAAATTTCCCAAATATTTTTTTTTTGCTAGGGAACATTAATACTCCTTGACTCTTCAACATTTGGTCAAAACACATTTTTATTTCCTTTATTGTAAGCAGAGTAGATTTATCATCGCTATTGGACTTGAAAACTTATGTTTATTTTGTCCTTAGTACAATTGCGACTAGGGATATCATAGCCCTTAGAATATCTACCTTTTCTGTGTTAAATTATGCTATACAAAAAGTCACTGTGCATAATAACCTAAAGGCTATTGACTATTCTATAGTCTACCCATAACCATTAGTACTTATCCATATTGACATACATTCACATAATTTACTATATAACTATCATATGGATTTCATAGTGCTTAAACTATCCATGTCAAAAGGTATATATAAATAGTTTATCACATAACTATCATAACCTTAACTCTATCTATATCAACATACTTATGCATATATTGTGTACCATAATATACAACACCATATAATATATGGATACTATATACAACACTATCCATAGCATAAATATCTCATTTAAAATATATGGCACTAAACCTATCCATAGTATTGCATAATCGTTTAATACATTGGATACTATCGCGATAAGAATTTTCTCCTAACGATATAGTTATCGTTTAACACACACAAAACTACAAGGTTGACATATAATTCGTAACATCCCCAACGATACATGTTTAACATATTGGGAACCATAAGTTTTAACATATTGGGAACCATATGAAGTATTATCTTAACTGAGAGTAGCGAGCATAAACCATTACACACACAGTTCGTAACCCTAACTGGCTCGCATCACAATTCAACAATAAATTGGTTTAAAAACGTTTTAATGGAGAATGTCAATCTTACATTTAACCCTTGGCTAATCCATTTAATGGAGACATGAATTGTACCTCCTGGAATTGACACTTCGTCCACTGTGTCCAATGTAAACCTGCCATCTCCAAGGTTTCAAATGGCAAGTGTACTGGCATGTACCCATTGCGTTACTCCTCTAACAAGACCCGAGGTAATGCTCATTGTAATGATTGTCTCTATGAGAAGACACTGCCCTTTTCTCATTGTAACGATTTTCCCTGAACGAAAATGTTCTTTGATCTGTAAGATAACCTTTCCCCTGCTCTACATGGATGATGACAATGGGAGCTCAGATCTGGTAAATACAAGGGAGAAGGCAACGCCTTTCTGGTTCCTCTTCTGTGTAAGGTAAGAAATATTTCTCTCCTGTAGTACTCCGTAAGTCATAACTAAACACTTTGTTTGACAATGTAGTAGCATTTTTCCTCCATAAATGTTTCCTCCCGGGACTCTTCTGGGTTTTAAAGTTCTCTGGACTAGGGTTAGAGTATTTCCTAGGTTGGTTGATGCTCTTCTAGTCTTCATGGGTTATGGTTCTCTTCTGGTCACAAACGTTTTAAAATTTATCTATCAGTATTCTTTCGCATTTTCCTATATCCATCGTTATAGCAATGTTAACCCTACCATTTACCCATATATGTTTTGTTTCTTCTCTATAGAAAATCTCATATATCTATACCTTATGTGAGATAGATTCACACTCTGAAATTCGTAAGTAAGATCTAGAATTTATGTTATCATTCTGTGGACAAATGTAATGGGTACTCTACGAGAGAATAAAAATATAGTTTATTTTTATTCCTTGTAGAGTTTTGCTCTACGTGTTTGTTTTTCCACCCCGTGGAATTCATATTTTTAACTCTACACAAATATATGCATATAGGGTAAGTCCTCTATCGGATTCATTGATGCAATTTTTGTAATTTCATTACCAGTCTATATAAACTCGTAATTAAATTTGCATAAAAGTTGCACTCTGTGTTTCCTACAACGAATATGTAACGAGAAAATTGTAACCCTCTATTTGTAGATTTGACTTTGTATTTTATATATAGCATAATTATATATATAAATATATCAATCCTGACCCTTTGTTCATAGTTTACGTACAGTGTTTGTACAGTGAATACATATCGGACAATTTGTAACCCTTTGTTTCATAATTTACCTTCTTTGTATTTATAAAACAAAGATACATATATAGATGTCGTAACATTGACCCTCTCTTCGTAGAATTTCCCTCTGTGTTTTATATATAAATTCATAATTTAATTTCATATTACACATAGAAAATAGTTAGACATTACTTGTACTGTGTCTATGTCCTTTGAATTACAATTGATTTTCCTCTGTGGAAAAATTGTTTTTACGCTACAAGTATAAATACCAATCCTTCGGTAACTCGTAGATCAATTCTCTGTGTATGCGAATTGTTATTTACCCATATAAGGATTCATAAATGTGCCCTATAAGATTATCCATCTTAATTCTTTTTGCATTCTATGTAATTTATACAACATTGTGTAAATCATCTCTTATGCTCTGTATATTCAAAAGCATTGTTTTTACCCTTTGTGGGGATTCACATTTGTGCTATGTGTGTTTACTTTATCACTTATACTCTATATAAAAGTATTATTCACAATTACATTAAATTAATGATAGGGCCTTGTCTTGTTTTGCGAGGGTACCCATCAACTGATTTTGGGTCCACTCATCCCTCTTTGGGTCGTGGACACATTGTCGTACAAGAACCAGTGGAAAACTGATTTTATGTCGAACTCAAGCTAAGTATCATCTCGTCTCGTTTTTATTATTTGATTTCCATTAAATATTTAGCATACTTTACTAAATCTATCGTCTTTCTCCTTTTGGAGGTTTATACAAATCTGTGGGAGTAGATCAAAGAAAGTCTTCTCACTCAAAAAGGTATTCGAGTTCCGATATAGGCATACACACTTAAGAAATTATTCTTATATTATGTCTACAAGTGGTAATGGAGTCTTTTTCCTATGGGTACTATAATAATTTGAATCACCTCAAATAGACACACAGGTTGCTTGTAATTATTTTCAATTGAATACACAAGTTATTTGAAGCCATTTTGAACAAGATTCATTGAATGTAACAGCTACCTTACCATGCATTTGTAGACTATTGAATCACTATTTTTTGTGGTTATAAACATAAAGAATATGTAAATATATATGTGGACTGTGAAATCATTCTATCTATTCTTTGTGGTACTTGTACAGTTTTGAAATAGTAATTCAATATATATAGATCCAAATCAATGGACAATAGGAATATAACCAACTCCTTTATGCATGAATACAGATATATATATATATACACAATTGTTCATTTATGTATAACCATATTTAATGATAACATTCACATCCAACAGTTCTATCATTTTCTTTTGCATGAATAACTATATGTGTACATACAGTCATTTATATATATGTAACCCTATTTCATGCTTTATAGAACATACAATAGTTCTGCTATCTCTGCCAAGTGAGAACATATATATGTATGTACTAATATCACATAAACCATCACATTCCTAACAATTAATAATCAAACAAAATATTGACAAGGAATGCAAGTAAAGAAACTTATCTGAAAAATCTGATGCTGGGACACAAATGGAACAACCACGTTCCACCGAACCGTAGAATAGAACAACCAAGTTTGCTTTCCCTGTTCACCCCCTACCCTCACCATGAGTCCGTGAGGGAAAAATTAAACGATTCTCCTTTTCTACAGTCACCTTCCACATATCAAAAATTCCCTTGCCTCACATTAACATTGTTCATAAAAACAAGTAGTTTCCTTTCTCCAACATACAAAGCAACGTCTTGCCTCCTCCATATGTTGTATTTATATGCATATTTTTCCTAGGTCTTTCCTTCCCTCCTTGGGAAATTCACATATTTACAAATCCCTAATTTTTAGGGGATGCTAGTGGTCAAATACCACATTTTCCACTTGTAAAAATCAGCCTTGAGGCAACTCAAATGTGTTCCCCACTCATGGAGTCATGGTCAACTATTTTTAACCTAGTTGTTCCATTTGTCTTCCATCATTTAATTTATAAAAAAGTTTTTCTTTCACATGTGTCAAAATCAAAGAAGTTATTTGGGCAAGTCAAATCTTTTCCCAATAGTCATAAATAATTAATTACAATAGTCAAATTCCAAATTCAGATTTTCCATAAATGGAAAATAATTTCGAAATCTGAATTTTCCAAAAATGGAAATTTATTCCCAAGTACACTTAGGCATTAATATTCTAATATTTTTGGGGATATTACACAAGGTCATACTTCACCTCTTTTTGTATTGTGATTTGCTTTGTTGTAGGCTTCCTAGGTGGCACATACACTATGGGAAATTTTTCCAACCTTGGATCTGTTTCATCCGCTCTCGAGATTTCTTTCTGCATTGGTATTGATGTCTTCTTACTAAGTGGATTCTTTATTACTAACGTGGATGCTCTTGAATTTGGTGTTGCCTTGACTTTTTGTACTTTGATTCAGTCTCCAACATGCTCGAGCCTCTCTTTCGTAATCTCTATCTATTCTTTGTCTCTTCTTTGTATCTTCGTCGTCGATTTTCATTTATGAATATGCATTCTCGATGTATGGCCATGTTGTTTTATTTGTAATTTTGTTTCTGTATTCTGTGGAATTATTTATCCCCGTTATTCAATTTTCCTTTCTCGACATAGTTCAATTTTCCTTCCTTTCCACCACCTTTTCTTATTCATGTTTGACTCTTTAAGCAATGCTTGATTTAGAACTTTATCTCTTAAAATGTTTATTATAGGTTTCCTCAAAATATTTATTCATGCCAATCAATAACATGGTTAGGATCATGTACACATTTCTTTAGTAAAGATACATGAAATACATTATGCACATTCATGGAAGCAGGCAATGCAATCATGTATGCAACTGGCCCCATTCTATCCAATATTTCAAATGGACCACAAAATCAGGCTGCCAACTTTGTACAACTACCCAATTTCAAAGAGATTTTCTTCGGCTTCACTTTCAAAAGTACATGCTCCCCTACTTTAATTTATCTAGCTTTCATGCTCTTGTCTGCATAAATTTATTTATTTTCCTGAGTTGCCTTTAAATTCTTCTTGATCTTAACCACCTGGTCTTCCATGTCCTTGAGAAACTCTGGCCCAAGTACCACTCTATCTGCTGGGTTGTGCCAAATCATTGGAGTATTTTATTTCCTACCATATAAGGCTTCAAATGGGCTCATTATCAATGAAGCTTGATACCCATTATTATATGCAAACTCAACCAAGTGTAAATAATCTTCCCACTTAGATGGCTTATCCATCACATACATTCTCAGCATGTCTTCAATTATTTGATTGACCCTCTCTATTTGCCCATTTGTCTGGGGATGATACATGGTTCTAAAGTTTATATTTATGCCAAATCCTTTAAAAAATCCTCTCCAGAAATTGGAGGTAAACTTTGTATATCTGTCTGAGACAATTCTCCTAGGTATCCCATGCAACCTAGCAATTTCCTTCATGAAAATTTATGCAATATTAGTCGTTGTATGCATTGTCTTCATAGGCACAAAATGAGCATCCTTTATTAATTTGTCAACCACCAACATGATTGAATCATGTTTCTTATTCGTTTTGGGTAATCCTGTGATGAAATCCATGGTGATCACTTCCCATTTCTTCTTTGGAATTGGCAATGGCTGCAACAAACCCACTAGGTGCCTATGATCAACCTTCACCTTCTGGCATTCATAGATCAAGTGATGTTATCAACAACATCCTTCTTCATTCCCAGCCAAAATAACTGGCTTCTTATTGTTGTAATTGCTTTCTAGTAACCGGGATGTCCAGCCTAAGGAACATCATGCATTTCCTTCAGTACCAAATTCCTCAGTTCTTCAAAACTAGGAACATAGATTGTATTTTTATGCATGAGTAATCCATCTTTCTTTATCTCATACTCCTTTATTTTATGTTGTACATTTCCTTGCTGTAATTTTTCCTTTACCTGTAGGTAATGCTGATCTATAACAAGACCATCTAAAATTCTATTCCTCAAGTCTAACTGATGCATAATGACAATATTATCATGCATGAGATGCACTCTTCTACTAAGTGCATCGACAACTTTATTCTCCTTTCCTTTGATATGCTTGATATCAAAGTCATATTCACTTAAAAATTCCATCCATCTTGTTTTCCTGGCATTCAAGGTCAGTTGTTCAAAAAGATACTTCAGGCCAATGTGGTCTGTCCTTAATTCAAATTTCTTCCCCATGAGATAATGCCTCCACATCCTCAAGGCCTGAACTATGGCATCAAGTTCCAAGTCATGCGTGGCATAGTTCCTCTCATGTTCCTTAAGCTTTTTAGACTCATATCCAATGACATGTTCATTTTGTGTGAGGAATCCCCCAATTCCTTCCTTACATGCATCTGTAAATACCACAAAACTTTCATTTGGGTCAACAATCTTTAACACAAGTGCACTAGTAAGTAATTCCTTCAACAGATTAAAATTATTTTCATACTTGAGTATCCATTCATATTTAGTTCCCTTATTTTGCAAAGAAGTGATGGGATGAGAAATCTTATAGAACCCTACTATGAAGCTTCTGTAGTAGCCAGCTAATCCCATAAAATATCTCTCGTTTGACACATTTCTAGGTGTTGGACACCCTCTAATGTCTTTGATCTTCTCTAGATCTATTGTTATGCCTTGCTCTGAAATAATGTGTCCCAATTAATGGATCTGCTTTTGATAAAATGAACACTTATTCAACTTGGCATACAACTAATGTTATCTCAGTACTTGAAACACCAGTCTTAAGTGATGTTCATGCTCCTCTTCAGACATAGAATAGATAAGTATTTCATCTGTGAATACTATGAAAAGATTGTCCAAATAATTTATGAATATGCCATTCATTAAGCACATGAAGATAGCTGGTGCATTGGTTAGTCCAAATGGCACCACTACAAATTCATAATGCCCATACCTAGTCCTAAAGGTTTTATTATCAATGTCTTCTTCCTTGATTCTTACCTGATGGTATCCTGCCCTCAGGTCAGACTTTGAAAATATCTTTTCTCCTCTTAGATGATCAAAGAGGTCATTAATTCTGGGTAGAGGATACTTGTTATTTATAGTGTACTTGTTCAGTTGTTGGAATTCAATACATAGCCTCATGGTTCCATCCTTCTTTTTGACAAAAAGTACTAGTGCTCCACAAGGTGAAACACTTGGACGTATCTACCCTTTCTTAAACAATTCCTCCAATTGCATTTTTAATTCTTTTAACTCTGGTGTGCTCGTTTTGTAATGTTTTTTTGACACCGGGGAAAATCCTAGCACTAAGTCAATTGAGAAATCTATCTCTCTTCTTGGTGGCAATCCTGGTATTTCTTGGAATACATCTTCAAATTCCTATAGCACAGAGAAATATTCAAGATTTGGCCCCTTTGTATTATCTGTCTCTTCCACATGAGCTTCATACAGTTGACATCATTTTCTAAAACATCTTTTCAGCTGTAAGGCTGAAATATCCCTTATAGAGATGGGTCTTGGAACTCCTTTCACAGTGCTATGTTTTCCATTTCCATCAAGACATGTAAATGTCTTGTTATGAAAATCTAGGACAACATGATGCTTGTCCAACCAATCCATTCCAATCAGTATATCATAAGACCCCAATGGTATGATATTTAGATCCATACTAGTATTCATGCCATTAAGACTTATGGAACAACTCATGACCATATCATGGATTCTTATTTTGGTTCCAGTGGCTAACTGAACCAAACTTGATTTTCCAAATTTACTTTTCTCCAAATTTAATCTATCCACTATATTGGGATCAATGTAGCAGTGACTTGCTCCCGAATCAATCAAAATAGAAACATGTTGATTTATGATCTTACCTTCCACCTCGATCATATTGGACCGGTACTCTGATTGTTGATCATTTAAATCTGCATAGATTCTTCCCATATCTTCGACTGTTGTATCCTCTTGGATGTTGTGCATAGTCTTCACTCTATCCTTTCTGTGTGGTTAATCCTTGTACAGGTGATCTTCCTTGCATCCCCAAAATTGGATTGGTGGTATTCCCCTTTTCTCGAAGGAATCTTCCTTCTTGAAATCCCCCTTAGCATAATGATATTGATGATTTTTATTAGGATCACTCCTATTGAAGGGAGGTTTGAATCCCTTCATCCTTTGATCGTGCTTCACATTCTTCTTGTCCTTCCAAGATTTCTGCAGAGATTCACTTCCCTGGCCATGCTCATAGAGGTATTTAACCTTCCTGATGGCCTTAGTCAAGGTCTTGGTTTCATCATACTTGATATTTTCCTTATAAAAGGATGACAATCCAATTAAAATATCTATATTTTCACTTTCTCATCGCCAATGAACTTGACATATTTTAACAATCCCAAGAAATTCTTCTCGTGCTCTTCCATAGTCATGCTTCCAAACCTGAGTTCAAAGAAATCCTACATTTTCTTGTCATATAAATTCTCTGAGAGGTACTCCTTCTGCAAGTACTCATCGAACTATTTCCAAGTGATCCTACTTTCATTAACATGTCCCACTTGCTTTAGTGGGTCCCAAAATATTGCATATTTCCCATGAAAATGGTAAGTGGAAATTCTAGCTTCCAGGTTGGATGAATAATTATGCAACTGGAAATATCTCCTGAGCCCAAGAAACCATGCTTCAGAATAATCTTACCTTTCTCTTTCAGCCCCAAGGGAAGGTGGCTTGAGCTTCATCAAATCTCCTTGCAAACTATCTACCTCTTCTTTCCCTCTTTGGTGTCTGATAGGAGACACCTCTAGACTGCTTACGGGATCATATGATGCATAAAACTTTATTTCTGAGTAAGGAGGTGAGTGGTGTCCATGAGCTCTGCTATCACTTCTGGAATAACCCGCTCTTCCACAAGCATCTCTTCTTTCATTGAACCTACCTTCTTCCTCTTGTATTGAGTTTGATCCCTTCTTCATTTGACTCTACAACTGATTTAAGCTCTGCAACACTCAAGCAATTATCTGACTTTTCTCTCTCATCAGTCTGATGCAGGAGCATCGCCAACTCATCAAGTGAGCCAACACATCAAGCGGAGATCAGTTGGATAAACAAATCCAAATTTTTGAAGTGCTTTGGGATTGTGGCGCAAGTCTTTAATGAAGCCATTTATGAAGGAGTGCCTTTTGTATATTGTATCATACCTCGAGCCATACGCTCTTGTCTGAAGTAGATAGGAGGCATTTAATCTAGTTAATGCTGGTAGATATGATTTTATGTCTAGATTTGATAGTTTAGATATTCTAGAGGGAAAACCGATATAGACACCCTCATTGTACCATTGTAACATATTGGAAGCATTCAGGAAAAGAGAAGAGCAAGAAGAGAATAGTGTATGAAGAACACCCATGTACAGGCATTTGAATTATTAGAAGAAAGTTCTGATTCAAACTCATGGTTGGTGTTGTTTCTCTGTGTATATTGTCTATGTGCTCATGAATGTTTTCTTTCTTGATATGAATTTGCTTTGTATATGCTGTGCATGTGACTTTATGTTTCAAACTGAAGTCTGAAAGGGAGATGGAGTGAGATTCAATTGTTTCTCTATCTGAGTCAGGAGATTCCTGCAAGGTGTGCAGTTGAATTCATCCACAAGGAGTGCATTGATGAAGGCTCAGTAGTTTAAATTTTGTTTTCATTCACCCAGAAGTAGAAATGGGTTGTTGAAGTCGTGCAAGGAGTGCATAGGCTGAAGAAGAAGTCTTGGTTCTGAATCTGAGCAAAGGGAAATCTAAGACTGTTGTTGTAGGAGTGCACATAGTCGGGAGAATTCAACGCTTGGGAAGTTGTTGAATGTTGAGTGCAAGGAGTGCACGCAAGTTCCTTTGAAATAATCAGAGTGCAAAAGCTCAGGAGGTATAGCGCCTTCGTGATATCGTCAAAGGAAAGCACAGGAGTTCATGCCATAAAAGGTTTAAGCAAGAGTTGTAAGCGCAGGCATTGGAGAGCAAGTTCTGAGAAGGAACACTTAGTCCTTTTTGAGAAATCTTCAAGGAGGAGAAATCGATGGTCAGGATTCGAAGAGGAAACCCGCGAAATCCCGTTAGCCGTTAGATCTCAGGAAAGTTGCGCAGGGTTTAAGTCCTAGTGTGTAGAAGAAGAGTCCCGTAGAAATCATCGGGATATCAGAGTCATCGGGGTTTTGTTAAGGTGGAGAATCGAGACCTTGTGGTTCTCGAAATCTCGAGAAAGGATCTCAACCATTGATCTCGGTAGGACACGCATCAACATTCTGGGGAGGCATCGGGATTTAACCCATCGGGGATTCCAGGAGTGTAAAATCGTTGCATCAGGGAATCGCGATCTGTGATTTCCCGATGAGAGTTCAGAACCGTCCATCAATAGGGACACATGGCAGGAGATCCTGAGGAGTCGGGGATCGGGGAATTGGAATTCATGTGCACATGAAAACGGGAATCGCGATATCCCGATACGCGATTTCCTGACGGAGTTAAGGATGTAGTGGAGGACAGGTGTCAGAAGGTCAACCCTCACAGGGTGTCAACGACAAGTGACATCGGCATATCGCAAACTTGGAGGTTCGTGAGTTGGAGCAGCAAGGAATTGCACTAAAGGTTGCGAGGTCGCGAGAAGCGATATCACAACAATCGTCGGTTAGCGTGTGGGACCGCGAGAGCGAGTGGAAGACAGGTGGCAGAGATCTGAGGTCTCATGAATTCGGGGTTCGCAGGGTGAATGCCCGAATATTGGAAGTTTCAAGTAGCGAGGACGCAAGGTTGCGAAAGCGCGACAGGAGGGTATCGGTGTCTCGGTGCATCGGGACTCGGGAGTTGGAGAAACGAACGCTGAGAGTCGCGAGTACAAAAGTCTCGATAGAGCCAAAGTCCCGATAAAGCGGGAGAAGGTCAGCATTGACTGATTCATCGGGAGTCGGGGATCCATGACGACAGTGGATCATGACAGCGCAAGCCACGATTTCCCAACGGGGAAATTCTCGATAAGAGCAAGGAAACCGTGGGTGAATATTCATCGGGATTCGGGGATTTGTGAGCCCCGATCCTGTGTTTTCAGGACTCGTGATCTTGCGAGGTCCGATTTCCCGATAGGACAAAGGGAGATCATAAGGAGAGTCATGTGGTTATAGGAAAGTCCCGATAAGGGATTTGAAGAGCATTTCATCTCTTCGATCTGAAGGAAGAGAGGGTCCTGAGGGAGCAGACATGCCCTGGGTGCGCGTTTGCGTCAGAGATGTCCATGAGCTCCTCGGCTTGAAAAAATTCATGGGCTCCTGTCCATGAGCTCCTGCACGGTCTGTCCATGCTTTTGTATCTCTACCTCGCTTTCCTAGTTGGCATCTTCCACTGGATGATTCTTCCATTTGACCAGATACTCGAAGTATTGCTTTCGCCTAGTCTTCTTGATCACTCTCTTGTCAAGTATATGCTCCATCTGTGGCTTTTCTACAACCGACATCTGCTTCTTCCACTGGACCTCTAGTTGTTCATTTCTTCCAGCTCTTGCTTCCTCAGCCTTATATGGATATAAGTCTGAGACATTGAATGTCGGAGATATTCCGATCTCATCCGACAACTCAATCTCATAAGCATTTTCTCCCAATTTCTTTAGGACTCTGCATGGTCCAATTTTCTTCATTTTCAGCTTGTTGTATGTCCCCCTTGAGAACCTTTCCTTCCTCAGATGTGCTAGAACTAGATCACCAACTTTGAACTGAAGTTGTCTTCGATGCTGATCCGCTCTGCGCTTATATTCTTGGTTTGATTCCAGCAATCGCTCCTTCACCCTTCTCTGAAGTTCTTTCATCACCTCTGCGAACTCTTCAGCGCTTGCGCTCTTAGTCATTATCTGCTCTGAATCCCTCAGTTTAGAAAATCTTCTTGGCTACTTGCCATATACAATCTCAAATGGAATTTTTCCTGTGATCCTATTCACTAAGTCGTTGTATGCGAACTCTGCCTGTGGCAACACATTGTCCCAGCTGCTATGGTGTTCTGTCACCAAGATTCTTAACAAATCTCCCAGACTTCTATTCACCACCTCTGTTTGCCCATCCGTCTGAGGATGATAGGCAGAACTAAACATCAAGTTAGTTCCCATTTTCTTCCATAGTGTCCTCCAGAAATGTCCAATGAATTTTGTATCCCTGTCTGACACTATGCTTCTGGGAAATCCATGAAGTCTAACAATCTCTTTGAAAAAAAAATTTGTGATGTGCGTCGCATCATTGGTCTTCTGGCATGGAATGAAGTGTTCCATATTTTAAAACCTATCCACGACTGCAAAGACGAAATCATGTCCTCTTTGCATCCTTGGTAATGTCAATATGAAATCCATGCTGATTTCATCCCATGGCCTCTCGGGTATGGGTAATGGTTGATAGAATCCCGCATTCTGCTTCCTACCCTTTGAATGCTGGCAAATTCTACATCTGTCGACAAAATTCTTGACCTCTGACCACATCCCTAGCCAAAAGTAGGCTTCTCTTAGCTTTGCAAATGTCTTGTCATGGCCAAAATGTCCTGCCAATCCACCACTGTGCTTCTCTTTTAGCAGATTCTCCCTCATGGAGCAATTTGGAATGCACAGTTGATTGCCTCTGATCAACAATCCCTCCTGGATCATATAATCTATCCATGGGCTTCTGTCTCTGAGAACTGGATTCTCAGTTGCTTCATATGCCTCTGCAAAATCTACATCACCTGCATACATGTCCTTAAGATTTTCAAAACCCAATGTTTTGACTCGGAACTCCTGCAGCAACAAACACTTACTGCTCAAAGCATCAGCCACTTTGTTAGCAGTACCTGAAATGTGTTTAATTACAAATGTAAAATTCTACATATACTCTACCCATTTAGCATGTTTCTGATTCAACTTCTCCTGTTGAGTCACAAACTGCAATGCATGATTATCACTATACAAAACAAATTCTTTCGGAATCAAATAATGCCTCCACTTCTTCAGCGTCTGTATGATAGCATAAAATTCTTTGTCATACGTGGAGTACTTTACTTTTGCCTCATACATCTTCTTGCTGAAATATGCAATTGGTCTGTCCTCCTGGCTCAAGACCGCTCCTATGGCAAAGCCACTTGCATCACATTTTACCTGGAACACTTTCGTAAAATCAGGAAACACCAAAAATGGTTGTTCTGTGATCTTCCGCTTCAATAGATTGAAGCTTTTCTCTACCTCTTCAGTCCAATGAAAAGATTTATGTCTTTTCTTGACTGTATCCATCATTGCTGCGCTAATTCGACTGAAATTCCTGATGAATTTTTGGTAGAAACTAGCCAGTCCATGAAAATTTCTCACCTCGAAAATATTTCTCGGTGATGGAAAATTTTTAATTACCTCCACTTTACTTGGATCCATCTTTAATTCCTTTGCCAATATGACAAACCCCAAGTAAATGATTTTTGTCTTCATAAATGAAGATTTCCTCATGTTGATCAATAACTTCTCTTGTTGTAGCTTCCTCATTACTGCAGCTAAATGCTTCAGGTGTTCTTCTTTCGTTTTGCTGAAAATCAATATGTCATCCAGATAAACAATGACAAACTTACCAATGAATTCTTTCAACACTTCATTCATCAATATCATGAAGGTACTCGGTGCATTCGTCAAGCCAAATGGCATGACTAGCCACTCATACAACCCTTCGTTGGTTTTGAAGGTTGTCTTCCATTCATTGCCTTCCCTCATGCGAATATGATGGTATCCTCTTTTCAAATCAACCTTTGAAAAAAATTCGGCTCCACTTAAACAATCCATCAAGTCATCCATCTGTGGTAATGGAAACCTATACCTGATGGTTATCTTGTTAATGGCTATGGAATCAGTGCACATTCTCCAACCTCCATCTTTCTTCGGACTCAGTACCGTTGGAATGGCACATGGACTTAAACTCTCCCTGATCAATCCTTTATCTAACAGTTCCTGTACCTGCCTTTTGACTTCTTCATTTTCTTGCGACGTCAACCTGTACGCATCTTTGTTTGGCAAACTGGCTCCTGGTATGAGGTCTATATGATGACTCACACTCCTCATCGATGGCAACGAATGAGTTAATTCGTCTACCACAATGTCAGCGAACTCTTCCAGCAGTTCCTGAATTTCTTTCGGCAAGTCATCCACTCTTGTGCTAGTCAAAACAATTTTTGGTTTCCTGACCACAAAGAATTGTGGATCTTCCTTCTTCTTTACTTCCGTCAGAAGTTCTTTCCCACTCATGAGAAGTACAATATTTCTCATTTCTGGTTTTACTTCTTTATCTTTAATTGGAAGTAACATATGTGTTCTTCCACTCTTCTCCAAAGTATACGTATTCATATTCCCGTCATGAATTACGTTCATGTCATATTGCCATGGTCTGCCTAGCAATAAATGACATACATCCATAGGAATAACATCATAGAGTATTTTATCATTATATCCTCCTATCTTGATGTCAACTAAGCACTGTTTGGTGACACTTACCTGATGTCCCTTCTGTAGCCATGAGACTTTATATGGACTCGGGTGATCAGTTGTTTCCAACTCTAGTTTCTCCACCATCTCAGTTGAAATGAGATTATCTGTGCTTCTACTATCCACAATAACCTTGCATTTCCTGTCTTTGGTCTTGCATGTGGTTCTGAAAAGTTGGTTCCTCTGAGCCGTGTCCTCCACCTCGTTCTCGGGTGTTAAGAGAACCTTACGCATCATCAATGACCTTCCATCTTCTGCGTCTTCTGCCTCAGCATCTCGCCTCTGTGCCTCGGCGATGTGAGCTTCTCCTCCATCCTTCTTTCTATCTGAACAGTCAACTGCCTTGTGTCCATTCTTTCCACACGTGAAGCATGTGATAACTCCACCTTTGCCTCTTCCTCTACCTCTGGTATGAGGAAATGTGTTATTATCAGCGTATCCTCCACTCTATTATGTCTGCTGCCTTCGTTGTTCAGCGTACTGGCCTTGCTGCGAACTTCCACCTCTTTTGGTTCTAGTCTGAGGCTTCTTCCAGTCGTCGTTGGATTTCTGAAACCTATCTTGGGCAATTGACTTACCTTTTGGATGGCTCCTACCTCGGCCTCGCTGTGCTGGATTACGACTTAGCTTCTCTTCAGATTTCAAAGCCATATGATATGCATCCTCCACCGCTCTGATGGTTGTCATACTCATCTCATCCTGGATATCATATCTTAAGCCATTTATATACCTGGCAACGTTTTCATCATCGCTCTCCCGATGACCTGCTCTGATATTTAGCTTGTAAAATTCCTCAGTATATTCCTTTACTGTCATCAACTTTTGTCTCAGGTTCTGTATTCTCCTGAACAATGTGATTTGATAATCCCTTGGGATGAACTTTGCCTTCATCTTCGCAATCATTCGATCCTAGCTTTTTATCTTTTGCTTGCTTTTGGAATGTTTATCTGCTTGAATCTCATCCCACCATAATGTTGTGTGTCCCTTCAATTTTGTGACAGCATGTATAACCTTTTTATCCTCTTCGATATCCTCATAATCGAAGTAGGTATCAAGAGCTCTAATCCAATCTAGAAGCTCTTCTGCATCTAGACTCCCTTCATAAGCTGGAATGTCCATCTTTTTTTTTTAACTCATCCGGGTGATAGCTTTAATTAATCTCTCATTGGCTGCATCTTTGGCTACAACTTCTCCTTGTTGTTCAACTTCAACTTCGCCTTCGGAATCACTCAGATCTCCAGCACTGGCTGTGCGTCTCTGCGCTGCTTCCATATCTTCTAATCTCGCTCGAAGATCACGTATCTGCCTCTCCATTTCTGTATTTTGTGCTTGTCTTCTTCTTCCTCTCTAGTTCCCCCTATCCTTTGGATCGGGTGATTGTCTTTCTCTCCTCGGCGACATGGTGAAATCTTCCTTTCTTTTCTGCTACAGAAAACATAGAACCTTTCTCGCTTTGATACCACTTTGACGTGTATCAGAGTACTCCTTCTCTTCTTCTATCCTCTTACTTGAAATATACAGAGAAGAAACTTGCTCTGATACCACTTTGATGAAAACGCGCACCCAGGGCACGTCTGCTCCCTCAGGACCCTCTCTTCCTTCAGCCCGAAGAGATGAAACGCTCTTCAAATCCCTTATCGAGACTTTCCTATACCCACAGGAATCTTCTTATGATCTCCCTTTATCCTATCGGGAAACCGGAACTCGCAAGATCGCGAGTCCTGAAAACATAGGATCAGGTCTCACAAATCCCCGAATCTCGATGAATATTCACCCACGGTTTCCTTTCCCTTATCAGGAATTTCCCCGTCGGGAAATCACGACTTGCGTTGTCGTGATCCACTGTCCTCATGGATCCCCGACTCCCGATGACTCAGCCAATGCTGACATTCTCCCTCTTTATTAGGAGTTTGTCTCTATCACAGCTTCACTACTCGTGACTCTCAGCGTTCGTTTCTCCAACTCCCAAGTCTCAATGCACCGAGACATCGATACCCTCCTGTCGCGATTTCGCAACCTCGCGTCCTTGCTACTTGAAACTTCCAATATTCGGGCGTTCACCCTGCAAACCCCGAATTCGCGAGACCTCATATATATGCCACTTGTCTTCCACTCTCTCTCGTGGTCCCACATGCTAACCGACGATAGTTGTGATATCGCTTCTCAGGAACTCGCAACCTTTGGTGCAATTCCTTTCTTCTCCAACTCACGAACCTTCTAGTTTGCAATATATCGATGTCACTTGTCATTACCTCCCTGCGAGGGTTGACCTTCTGACACCTGTCCTCCACTACATCCTTAACTCCATCAAGAAATCACGTACGGGGATATCATGATTCCCGTTTTCATGTGCACGGGACTTTCAATTCCCCGATCCTCGACTCCTCGGGATCTCCTGCCACGTGTCCCTGTTGATGGATGGTTTTGAACTCCCGTCGGGAAATCGCGGATCGCGATTCCTTGATGCAACGATTCTACACTCCTAGAATCCCCGATGGGTTAAATCCCGATGCCTCCCCAGAATGTTGACGCGTGTCCTGCCGAGATCAACGACTGAGATCCTTTCTCCGGATTTCGAGAACCACAAGGTCTCGATTCTCTGCCTTAACAAAACCCCGATGACTCTGATATCCCGATGATTTCTTCAGGACTCTTCTTCTACAAACTAGGACTTAAACCCTGTGCAACTTTCCTGAGATCTAACGGCTGACGGGATTTCACGGATTTCCTCTGCGAATCCTGACCGTCGATTTCTCCTTCTTGAAGATTTCTCAAAAATGACTAAGTGTTCCTTCTCAGAACTTGCTCTCCAACGCCTGTGCTTACAACTCTTGCTTAAACATTCTATGGCACAAACTCATGTGCTTTCCTTTGACGATATCATGAAGGCGCTATACCTCCTGACCTTTTTCACTCTGATTCTTTCAAAGGAACTTGCGCGCACTCCTTGCACTGAACATTCAACAACTTCCCAAGCGTTGAATTCTCCCAACTCTACGCACTGTTGCAGCAGTAGTCTTAGATTTCCCTTTGCTCAGATTCAGAACTGAGACTTCTTCTTCAGCCTGCGCACTCCTTGCATGGCTTCAAAAACCCATTTCCACTTCTAGGTGAATGAGAACAAAATTTAAACTACTGAGCCTTCATCAACGCACTCCTTGCGGATGAATTCAACTGCACACCTTGCAGGAATCTCCTGGCTCAGATAGAGAAACAATTGAACCTCACTCCATCTCCCTTTCAGACTTCAGTTTCAAACATAAAGTCACATGCAAAACATATACAAAGCAAATGCATATCAAGAAAGCAAACATTCATGAGCACATAAACAATATACACAGAGAAACAACACCAACCATGAGTGAATCAGAACTTTCTTCTATTAATTCAAATGCCTGTACATGGGTGTTCTTCATACACTATTCTCTGCTTGCTCTTCTCTTTTCCTGAATGCTTCCAATATGTTACAATGGTACAATGAGGGTGTCTATATCCGTTTTCCCTCTCGAATCTCCAAACTATCAAATCTAGACTTAAAATCCTATATACCAACATTAACTAGATTAAATGCCTCCTATCTACTTCAGACAAGAGCGTATGGCTCGAGGTCTGATACAATATACAAAAGGTGCTCCTTCATAAATGGCTTTATTAAAGACTTGCGCCACAATCCCAAAGCACCTCAAAAATTTGGGTTTGTTTATCCAGCTGATCTCCGCTTGATGTGCTGGCTCGCTTGATGAGTTGGCGATGCTCTTGCATCACAGTCTCTCATTGTCTTCTTTGTATCTCTACACTTCCATTTTCAGGCTTCTTATTGTTTCTATTAACGTTTCATGTTCTCCTTTTCCCTTGCGTCCATTGGAATTTGTCTCTACATTGCCAACTCTGGTATTCTGGCTTTTGGCCTTCTTATCATGACTATAGGCTCCCTCACCTTATTCCATTTCCTCAATACGCATCCTGAGTTGATGTGCTTAATCCCCTTAATTCTGTAAAATGTGCAAGCAACCATTTTGTTATAATTATGCATATGATAAAAAAAAAATCCAAACCATGTTACATGTCTCTTTCTTTTTTTGTTCATGGATACCATATCCCCATTCTCCAAAAATAACAGTGTCATGTTATCATTGTCTGACACATAATTTCATCCTGCCCAGGTGCTTCCTTCAAACCACCTTCCTAGGTGACCACAACTAGAAGTTGCGGCTAAATAATTCCTTAGAAATTTTATGTCTCAAAGACAACCAATTTATCCCTTATCCCTACTTCCCTCATCTCTCAATCTACATATGACCATGGCCATGACCCTAATCTTAGCTTAAAAAGTGCTTCTCTAGAGCTTCAGGACTTTGGAACTTTCATGCAGGACAGGATCAATGGTCCTCATCCTCTTTCACGATCAATGATCGAGATCCACTTTGAGACTCTGTGCTTCAAGAGTCTCAACTTTCCTAGCTTGCCTCCTCCTAGAATGATTTTACCTGGATTTCATGATCTGTCGACGGGTGTCCTCCCACATATTGATGATTTTGAATTTATTTGGCTCTTCGGGATTTGGAAGTTTCAAAAATTCCTCCTGATTTTTCTCTCAGAGTGCTTTCACCTGAAGTCGACGATCCTTTGACATGTGTCTTATGGAATCAATGGTCGATAAGTACTCTAGCCTTTAGGCCTTCAAGAGTTTTTGACCCAACACAACCTATCACATATTTCCCCTCTGGAGTGCCCAGTGTTCATACAACATGATATGTCGCCACATGGAAAAATACTGGAATCAGACACGTGGCCCAATCAGGAGATTGACGCATGTCACATCCTAGATGACACTTCAATCATCTGCATGATCAAAACTTACTGACACATGGAACAGATCCCATGTTTCGACTTCATTCATGGTGATGTTTGCAAGCCATGTCACTTTGGCTCTTCGGGATTCGGGACTTCGGGAGTTTCCACACTAGCACACTTCCAATTATCCTGAACTCTGATTTCCCGAACCATCCAAATTTCTTCCATGTGTCTCCCTTATCAGATGGCCCATATTAACCCCAGACTTTGGGACCTCAGAGGTTACCCCTGGAAGGATCAACAACTGCAATTCCTTCAGGGCTTCAAACTTTGAAAGACTCAAACCTCAAATTTTTCAGAAATGTTTTTATCTGAAGCTCATGATCTACTGATGTGTGTCTCCCATGGATCAACAACTATGATTTCTTTAGTTATTCGAATTTCGGAAATCCCAACCCTCAAACTTCATTTTTCCCCGAAGTGAATGGATTTATTCTACATGTCCTCTTGGGTCAGACAACTGTGACTCACTTCCGGTCTCTAGACACCGGAAATATCAAACTTCAAAACTTATTTGGCCCCACTACATTTTATCCGAAGCCCTGGATCTGGTGATGTGTGGCTCTCAGTAGATCAATGGCTGAGATCCTTTCGGGTCTTCAGGTTTCAAAAGTATCAAACTTCAAGCCTCCTCCTCGATCACCTTTTCCTAGAGTGTTTTCACCTAGAGCACATGATCGGTCCATGCGTGTCCTCACTACTACATGATGAAAAAATTGTGATGACTAATTGCAACGAAAGTACTCTTTCGTCACAAAATTCAAGAGAAAAAGTTCAATTTTTCAATTTTGATCTAAATCCACCTCGTATTCGTCGCTCTAACGACGGAAGAAAACTTTTGTCTATTTTGCGCTGATAATCAAGATGGTGGACTACTGTCTCAATTTCAATAAACTTGTATTTTCATTGGAAGAGCGATGCTCACTATTGAACATTACACTTTTTTATACTATCCATATTGATCGTTATACATTTTAGCAAAGTTTAAATTGATATATTCAAACTTCGTCACAAGAGCGATGAAGTGACCATTATAACCATTCCATCTTTGCCAAAGTGACCTAAATATAACAAATAAATAGGTAAAAAAAAAATATTTAGGTCA
The DNA here is from genome assembly GCA_000966675.3 of Picea glauca. Classification (NCBI taxonomy): domain Eukaryota; kingdom Viridiplantae; phylum Streptophyta; class Pinopsida; order Pinales; family Pinaceae; genus Picea; species Picea glauca. Next base: position 43,599 of record JZKD02S2364334.1, read on the forward strand.
AGATCATCACAATTGCGATGACGACGACCTAAATTGACCTATAAATATTTAACCATTTAAAGATGTTGCAACAATCTTGCTATAACAACGAAGGTTCCAAAAGGGTATTTTTGTGTAGAAATTGTGCGGAAGAATGTCGCAGAATATAGTTAGAGGTGGGGAAAAAAGTAAAGCGGGTGAAAAGGGTGATGGTAGATGTTATTTCCCTTGCCAAAAATGTTGCCTCATATGTCCCGTAAGAATTTTAATAGAAACAGCTACAAAACATTGTAAGAAATATGAGAACATTGATGGCGGATCAAATGAAGATCATCCCATGGTAATTAGCTATATATTCATTATCTTTTTTTATTTTTTCAATTTTATATAAAATTATATATATGTATATATTTTTTTAATGTTTGTATACACTAATTTTGCATGATTGTTTGTAATTATAAAGTTAGAGTTTCCCTCTAACTTTCCATAGAATATTGCACCAAGTAATAGTTGAAATGATGTTGTACAAGTTGAGGAACATCATGAGCAAGAAAATGAGGATCTCATGGAATAAGATAATGGGACAAATCAAGTTAATGATCCCATGGAAGAAGATGATGGGACAAATCAAATGATCCCAGATTTGTTTTCGCAGCCGGATGAGGATGGGGACAATCTTCGTATTTATGATGAACCTCAATTAGAAAAGGCAAATAAACGACTTTATGAAGGATCAAGAGCAAATCTTCTCTCCACTACATTGTTTCTAGTGAACTTAAGGTTATGAATAATTTGTCGAACACTTGTATGAAACAGATCCTACGGTATGTAATATGTTTCATCTCATGTTATACATAAATGTTGATTTTGTGTTATTTGTTTTTAGTGTTAATTAATGTCTAAAATAAGAATGCAATTTTTACGATTAATATTCTTACATTAACTAGTTATTTGTTATGTTGTAGATTGTTAGGTGAATTTTTGTTACCATCGTCAAATATTTTACCTTGCACATATCAAGGTTTGGATGCCACTATGAAAGACATTGGAATGGATTATGAAACTATAGATGCATGTTCTAATGACCATATTATATATTATGGACAACATGCTTTGAAAACAGAATGTCCACAATGTCTTATCAGTAAATATCGAACTAATCAAGTAACCAAAAGGGTGCTTCAAAAGGTTCTTCCTGATATTTCCATAATTCCATGTTTGCATCGACTGTTTAGATGTGAAATCATAAGACAATTTATGGATTACCATGCACGTAACAAAAGTGGAGATGGTGTTTTTCGAATGCCTGTCAATGGTTCTGCATTTAGGAAAATTGAGAAAAAATGGGCAGATTTCAAAGATGAACCTCATAATGTTAGTCTTTCATTGGCAGCTAACGGTGTTAATACACTCAGAGAGATTAGGACTATTTACTCAGTGTTCCCTATTTTTGTTATCAACAATAAAATTCCTCCTTGGATATCAATAAAGAGGGAGCACATAATGTTAACAATGATTGTTCTAGGTATCTGTTTACATTAATTTTTTGAATGTAACATTTTCATTTGTTTCAATTTTTGCATAATATCTTTTGTTTATTTATTTACTTATATATATTACATGATATCATTCCTATAGTAATTATGAGTAATTGCAAACAATTAGGTAAGTATCAGGTTAAAGATATGAATGTATATATCGAGCCTCTTATCGATGAGACACTGAAGTTATGGGTTGTCATCACAATGTATAACATATGTAAACCAATCGGAGAGAAGAAATTTAAATTCCGTGGAATAATTTTATGGACAATTCATGATGCCCCTAGACTAACAAATTTTTGTGGTATGTAGCATTCTAATATTTCTCTTTAATACTATATAATTTTTTAATTTTTTCATGGTGCATGTCTAATTTTTAAATAATCTCATCGTATAATTGACATTAATCCATTTGTTGCATGTCTTCAAACAAAGGGTAAATTTTCATGTCCACTTTGTGGCCCTAAGATGAAGTATCGTCATTCAAAAATTTTAGGAAAGATGGTGTTTGATGAGTATAGGCATCTTCTTCATCAGAACCATAGGTATTGTACCACTGAAAAACAACTTTTCAATGGGAAATAAGAGACTGATTTAAAACCACGAAGAATGACACCTCACCTATGGAGGTTGGAATATAATAGAAATCATCAAGGTACTCAATTTCATAATGTATCATAGATCGTGTAATGTTTTGAATGTTTATTTTAATCATTGAATTTATTTTACCGTATTTGATAATTATTTGTGTGATTTATTTTATGCTTCATGAAGGCCGCAATCATCACGAAGGTATTAATAATGGGTTTCCACAAGGAATGAAATGTTATCCCACTCAATTCATGAGGTTGACCTACTATGAGGAGCTAAAAATATCTCATTTGTTTGATACTGTTAGTGATAAAACGCACTAGTATTTTTATCATTTTTTCCATCACTCTTCAAATGATTTATCGTTTGCCTTAGTTTCTTTCTAGGGTCTTGAACTGCATCGTTTCCATAAAGCTCCCGATCGATTGTGATTACTCTTGACTCTTGTGACTTTGTCCATCACTTGCATTCCAAAAGTTAAAAAATAAACTACTATTCTTGCCTAAAAACCCTAGTTTTATGTTTTCAAATAAAAATTATGTTTTTATTTGTAAATATTAACAAAACAAAAACGTTGTGTACACAAGTGACCTAAGGCCTACGAATAGACCTCAGTGATACATTCATATGCCTATCAAGCTATATGGACTTTACCAAAATATTCGTGGCCTACATATTTCAATGCAATGAGTTAATCCACATACCAAGTCTTGGAAACCAACACATAGGTCGTATCACAAGTCGACACATAAAGCCCAGCGCAAATGCCAAATCTACCATACACAATACAGCTCATCGATAGAACTATGAGAGTGTTGACATTTCTGAAGGTTATAATATCTAAACATCTGATATATGTGGGATTTACTCCCTGAGTAAATAAAGAATAAATAAATGAAACAACGAACTGTCAAATGTCCGTCTTCCAAGCAAATGAATGCATGCGCAGCTGTCTAATGGTGAATACAGCCTGTGGACTAAATATTTGACAGGTTGAAAGCGTATGGTCACAAGAAAGAGCCACGAACAGGTGGATTTGAGCTAAGCTAACGATTGGGAATGGACTCTTACCTTGGTATCAACACGCAACGGTCTTTGTAGGTGAAAGGTTGCATGTTTCAGGAGGTGCTCTTAGCGAGGAAGGATGGTAGAAGGGTTTTCGGCAATTTCAATATTTGATACTACTGCCAGATTTTGGGTTGATCAAAATGGAGTTGTTTCCTCTCTTTGAACAAATAAATTTCACACAAAATTTGATTCATATTTAGGTCTTCTAAAGCGTGTGGGCATGCAACAGCTTCTATGGTACAAGGGTTGTAGATGCACAGCGGTATTTTACCCTCTCAGGGAAGCTGGGTTGTTTCGTGGTCCTCTCTAGAAGATTTTATAACAAAGAAGGCGGTGTCAGTGGGACTGGGAACTGTTGTTCGTTTGTAAGAAACTACTTACCAGAAAGAAAATTTAAAATAGCACACCGCATACTACATTAGCAACTGGCTTGGAATCCTCATTATCTTTGAAAGCAGCATCAGAAGCACATAGTGGCTGTGATATTCATATTCAAATGACCTTCAACAGATGGAAATATTTCATCAAGAAAAAATGATTTATTAGTAAGGAATCTCAGAGAGAGTGCCCAACAAGGATCTATGGCCTATATGAAAGGACAATTAGAGAAGGCATTGTGGAAAATTGTCAACAGGTGGGACATCAGTTCCAGGGAGGCAAACATGACAACAGGAACTTGAAAAATGTTCATACAGGGGAGAATCTGAGTTTGTAGGATGTTGACTGTCAAGTCATTTCCAAACACTCTGATTTCTTTGTACTAGCTAATAGCAAAGAACCTATAGTTTTAAAGAAAACAATACATGACCTGCGTGATGTAGGTGTTGATATTCTTACATTGGGACAACATTTATAGCCAACACCTTTGCATTTCACAGAAAAAGAGAAATGGAGGCTCTAGAAGAAAAGCCAAGGAGCAGAAAACTAAAGGCAGATAGATTCTGTTGATCATTTGAACGGAAATCCAGATGCATTCTTATTAGCTTTGAAGTTCATGATACAAAACATTTCGGAGATGAGAAATCTATGAAAATTGCTATCACACACATGCAATCTAAAGTGTCAAACTCATAGTCCAGATGGTGGATAAAATTTAAAGAATATTTCTACATCCTCCAGCACACAGAGCAGCTGTCAAAGATCTTTTACTTAGATAAGAGTTCGAATCCTTTAATATAGGATCAAATCTCTTTTTTAAAGCAGTCTTTCCAGTGGTTTAGGCGAGCCTGGAAGTGCTCATTAACCATTGAAAAGCAGCATTTTTGGTGGATAAGAAGCTTAGATCCTAATACAGTTAACCACCGAAAGCCTGTAATGACCAGAACACTCGAATTTCTGCCCAAATAGGGATTTTTCAAATCAGAATGAGACGAAACTTCTTTGAATAGTCAGATATTGAATTATCAAGTCAGATTTAAAGATTATTTATAAGGGATAAGGTAAGAGGAAGAGTTTTAATCACATTTGGCATCTTTTCATAGGCAAGATTTCAGGGGTTTTCGGCCACACATCATCAGCTCGAATTTATCTTTAGAAGAACAGGTTGAAGAAGCCTTGGAAGGTTAATCTTCATGTCATCAAAAGTCAACACATTTTAAGGACCAACTCATAGAGATTATCCTCCTTTTTGGGTTTTATCCCTATCTTTTTGTAAATGTAATTTGACTTTCTATTTTAGGTATAGCAGATCCAGTTTTCTAGGATCTGGAAACTGTATGTAAAGGCTATAAAGCCAGGAACATTTGAGGAAGAAAGGGTTCGATATTGAGTTCTACATGCTGCTACTATAACCAAGAGACCTATTCTTATTTTATGAAAAATTGCAGGCTTCCTTCAGTTGTGTTGTCAGACTTTTTCTTTCTGTTCTCTGATATCTTATGAGTGAATGTTCTTTATTGATGCTCATTCAATCTGTATGTGACTGTCATCTCGCTTATTGATTGATTAAGTTGATAATCATAAGATATTTCCTTGGTTATTAAACCCATTGTGCTTGTTTTAGATGAGTATAGTCTGGTTCAATAGTCATCTTCTTTACCTTTTAATCAAACCTTGTCTGGTTGCATGACTTGAAGGCCTTGTGAGATTTTGTATTTCTAGACAGTCTTGAAAACACAGTCTAGTCCCTAGATATTCATATTGATCCTGAAACCACATCAAATATTAAGAAAATATTTCCCAAAAAGAGTTAGTTACCAGGCATCTCCGACTTACAGCCTAGGAGAGTTTCCTGGAGTGATAACAAATTGTCATCATTTCCGGGGAGAGGAAATAGAAGCTCAGCTTCCCTGGGAGACGACATAGTTTTAGCTTTTGATGATAGACAAAGGCTGAGCATTACTTGGTTGTAATATTCTATTTGGCGAATCCACGATTAAAGACTCCACTGGGGAGGATCCTGTTGATAAAATATGAAGAGACTGAAGTCAAGATCTAGGTATCAGTTCATTATTTTTCTTCATGAACTATTGTCTTTCTTCATCAGCTCTTTCATGTTTTTCCCTGCGCGTGTAAAGAGAATTATTTTTTGTTTCGTATACTCTGAAGATTATCGACCATCCTTTATAAGTCCATATTTAGAAGAGGAAAGCTTGCAGCCCCCTTATGTTGTTGACGTCGATCCTATTTCTTTCCTTCAACCTATCCATAAAGATGAGCATTGCATGCAAATATCTCTTGAAATTGATCATCCTTGTAACCATGAGAATGATGAATTTGAATCTAAATCATCTCAAATTTCATTACTTTCACCTATGCCTCCTAAACCTTGTTTTCAGCCCACAGAATTTCAGTCTAAGATTAGACAAAGGGTGTTTAAACCTCTCAAGCTACCAGCTCACCTTCATCCTTATCCTCCATATTTTTTTGAGTACCTTCCTCATTTTACCGGAGAGAGTCATGTTTCAGCTGAAAAACATTTGGAGGCTTTTGAAAATTTTATTGATAATCTGGAAA
>JZKD02S2364334.1:78977-91339 GCA_000966675.3 Picea glauca
CATGTTTCAATCTCAAACAGGTTATGCTTCATCCCATCGGGTGAAATAATCCATTTTAGTGATTATATATCTTGCTCCTGACCTTTTTTTGGCGGGTTGATCCATCCAATGAAATCATCTACCCATTTATCAAAATCCTACAACATAACTTGTAGTATTAAATCCATCTCATCTCTTCTGTATGGCTTCCAAACTCGATGAAGGAAATAATAGATCTAACAAAACTATTTAGCATCCTTATTAAGGGTGGGCCACCAAAGTCCTACATGTAAAATATTTTGAGCCATCACTTTCCCTACATATTGGCCTCCTTCAATTTCTCCATGTGAATATGATAGTATCACAACCCTCTCATGCTCCAATAGACATCATCAGATAATACAATCTATACAAATTTCCAATTATATGATGATAATATGGTGCCTTTACTACTAAGTATTTCTTCTGCACCATTGTAAAGTCGAGCGGGGTCACTCATGTGCTCAAGATCAAAAAAATATATGTAAAGTATTCGTCGACCAACTATACTTCGAATAAGTGCACATTTGGTAGACTATCATCCAAATTTCCTGCATCTTCCCCTGTTAGTATGCATGACAAATGATCAGGTCATGAGTTTAATTTTCCTGGTTTCACAACACTTCAATATCATACTTCTAAACCCTATGGTCAAGTCATTGTATTTTAAGGATAATTGTAAAGTTGCATTTAATATGTTGTAGTTGTACAGATCCTAAGCATCGCCTCAGATCTAAAAATGTAAATGAATATTTATCATAATAAAGCCTTAGTGGTAGGATTCTTAAATTTCATATGAAACCACTAGGATATGTGGAGGGAAGGCTTGAGAAGCCTCTCATGTATAAATGCATGTAATCTATTCCCAAAATAAGGTTGTTGAAGAGAGTTGAAAAGAGTTGTTGGTAGCTGTTGAGATAAAGAGATGAGACCCTATTGCAGTCCAGTCTTGTACACATTGTAAAGAAAATTCAAATTAATGCAAAGAGAATAATTCCCTTCATATGAGTTTCTATGTTTATGTCCTATGATTTTTTTGAATTTGTTTGAATGTTTACTATTTATGTTTGTGAATTCTATGAGTGCAAGTAGGTTTCCTTTGCAGGAATAGGTAGAATTATCCTTTTGTAGTTCTATCAGTGTTTTTGGGCTCTCACGGTTGTGCAAGGAGTGCACCTTAGAGTTTTTAGAAAACTCTAAAAGGTCTATGAAAGGAGTGCATGTGAACTTGTTCAAAATTTTTGTGACGAGCATGTCAGGTGGGAACACGAGGATCATTCTCAAGCTCAGAAGGAATAGTGAAAGGATTGCACATCAGATTTATTGAACACTCATAAGAGATAACACAAACTGTGCAGAGGATGAACCATCTATAGGTTTTAAAGCTCAAGAGGGATAGCCTAATTTTAAGGAGTGTTACGAGGAAAACCTCTTTATGGATATGCGTAAACCACAACAGACACAAATTTCTGCAGAAACCAACTCTAATATCAGGTATTCTATATAAAAAAATATGTTATCAATACAAGATAAAAGGCCTACCTCGTTCAGACGTTCGATGAAGTCCATCGTTGAGCACTTGACTCAAAGAAATACACCTCCAACTTGTCCTCAACAATCACGAAATGCAAGCATATGGTGATAATATATGATGTTATCACATTCAATAGCATAATCCATCAACAGTCATAACAAATACTCCCATGGAATAAACATTCAAATATTTGCAAGATATTAATTGGACAAGAAAGGACTAACTCTATTAAAATGTAATCAACATAAGTGAATGAATTACAAACTTCTTTGTTGGCACGGTTCAGAATCGACAAACTAAGTCCCTTCCAGCTGGGCCTCCACCACTTCAATCCTAAACGAAAGACAAGCTCATATAAGAGAGACAATGATGTTCTCAATCAAGTAGGAAAGAGCTTGGGGGATGAACAATGAGTTGAGACTTAAAAGGACAAAGGTATGCAAACTCAATATGAAGTGAATAATTTCTCCAGAGTATCTTCTCTCTGAAAGTTGAATTCTTCTCCTCTTTCCATAGCTCGAATTTGGCCCATTTATATCCTTCAAGTGGAACTGAAGGGCCAATTCAAAATGTTTCCAGTATATGGAAGGTAGGGGATAATGCATCTCGTGACGTGACATGGAAACTCGACACCATTTTTTAATTTTGGGCCCAAAACCCATTCTACGTGGGTTGTAGTGGTGCAAACTATGTATATGCATGTTGTACAATAGGTAGGGCACATATATGTGGAAAAATAATGTTTTTAGCTCTCAGATTTGCAAAAAGGGACTTCACGTTTGCATAGGGAAATGGAGCAAGGCCTTCTGAGAAAATTTTCATAGGGTGAGGCAAATATTTCTATAATATATGCCCCCTAATGTGTGAGGTTAGAGGAGTATCTATGATGGCTGAAATACATTATAATACCGACAAGTGGAGTAATGGGCACCTAGCTGGAAGAACTAGTTGCTCATGAGAATATTACAATCTATATTGACATTCCATTCATGGCTGCCAATTTGAATTACACTACAGATCCATGTGAAAATATACCATACAGTTGTCCATTGCCATGAATAGGAAATAAAAAGGTGGTTGCGTGCAATAGGCTATCATGGTCACTAACAAGGCCTAGTAAAACCAGTCTCAAAATCAATCTGAAGATATCTATATAAAATGGAGTTCAATCTAATGTCCCATGATCACTAAAGTCACATAGGTACTTCTCCAAAGAAAAGTAGCAACAACTCAGGAAAGCTATGACTATGAATTCATTTCTTCAAGTCTTCTACACAATCCGCCAAAGGTGCAAGTATGCATCATGTGAATAAAGGAGGTTAGGTCAAACACAATGAGACTTTGTTTGATTACCGTTCATTAAGGTATACCATTAACAAACATGAGATATCCTACCGATAATGAAAGTAGGTATCAAGACATCGAGTACATTATTACAAGTGTGAATAGAGGTGTCGGGTCGAACAATTGAAGAATCCATTGATCGGGAGACATTGATGTATTCCCAACTGTCAATTGTGAGAGAACATGGAATTGATGACTGCAAGCCTCTAGGTACTCATAGAAATTTAGGTCTCATCTCCAGAATATATGAGTTGAAGTCGATGGAAGGAGACCTGTAGAAAGGAGAGCATTAGGGCATCACTCATCATTCAACACTAGGTACAATGCAGGAGCTTGATGATTTGGAGGAAATCAGACAAAGAACATGTTCATGAACCAACGACCCTATGCGTCTTTCATGTCTCCCAAATGCAAGCGGTACATGAAAAATACCCTCTGAATAGCATCCAATAAGGAAAACTACTGAAATAGGTGAGGAAACCACCAATAAGGATAAAGGGATCCAAGATATTACACGGATCCCAATGTGTGAATATATTTATTGACCTCGAACATAAGGGAACCCACCTAGTAAATGACCAATGATGAAATGTTGACTGTTGGAATCAAGGTTACCTACCAATGAGGAAAGTAGAATGAAAATATGCAATAAGACTACAGCTTCATGTAATTATGAGACACACTGAGGATATGGCTGACATGAAAAGTCAAGAGTTATGAGGAATGACAGACACAAGTTGATATAAATCCTTTGAACAAGAGCATGAGACATAAGGAAGAGACTGGCATCATAGAATCAGTGATGAAACTTTGATATGTAGGAGGCATCAATAAAAATATCTATAGGGATCGGAAGAGTAACGAGTCGGGGGAGTAAAATCTTTGTAACGAGCTCAACTTCCTAAGGTCATGCTAAAATTGAAATTTTGATGACAAGTGGACTCAAAAAATTTGTGCTTTGTTCAAAGCAGACATGATTGCTGCCACTATAAGATAATATTCCTTTCCCGCCTGTCTTTTTTTGGTTTTTTATAGTCAAATGAATGTTATGATATAGAGGAGGAAATGAGTGTCGCAAGTAAGCAAACTAGTTCGAGCAATGGAGCATACCTATGCTCAATTCAAAGAGGTGCATGCAAAATATGGGCACTTGAGAGAATGTTTCCTCCTAGGTATTTTTTATAGAAATATTTGCCTCACCCTATGCAAACTTGCACAAAATTCCTTTTTCCATTTCCTTATGTAGACTTGAAGTCCCTTTTTGCAAATTCTAGAGCTAAAAGCATTATTTTTCCACATATACGCACCCTACCTATATCACAACATGTGTATATGTAGGTTGCACCACTACAACCCATGTACATAAGGATTTGTGCCCAAAATTAAAAAATGGTGTCGGGTTTCCATGTCACCTCACAAGATCTATGATTCTTAGACTTCAATATATAGGAAATGTTCCGACTCAACCCTTAAGTTCCATTTGAAGGCTACAAATGGGCCAAATCCGATCTATGGAAAAGAGAAGAAGAATTCAACTTTGAAAGAAAAGTTACTCTAGATAAATTATTCACCACATATTGAGTTTGCATCCCTTTGTCCTTTTATATCTGAACACATTTTTCAGCCCCCAAGCTCTTCCCTACTTGTTTGAGAACCTCATTGTCTCTCTTATAAGAGCTTTCCTTTGGTGGAGGATTGAACTGGTGGAGGCCTAGCTGGAAGGGACTTAGTTTCTCGGTTTTGAACCATGCCGACACGGAAGTTTGTAATTCATTCACTTCTGTTGATTACATTTTAATAGAAATACTCTTTTTTCATCCAATTAATATATTGCAAACATTTGAATTGTTATTCCATGGGTGCATTTTTTATTAATTTCATGGATTATGCCATTGAATGTGATAGCATTATATATTATCACCACATGCTTGTGTTTCTTGGTTGTTGAGGATAAGTTGTAGGTGTATTTCTTTGAGTCAAGTGCTCAATGGTGGACTTCATCAAACATCTGGACAGGGTAGGACTTTTATCTTGTCTTTATAGAATATTTGTTTAAATAGAATACACATTAGAGCTGATTTATGCAGTCATTTCCCTCTGTTGTGGTTTACCCCTAGCCATAGAGAGATTTTCCTTGTAACAAAATTGACGACCATACTGGGGATAAAATATTGTTTTTTGGGGTTTGGAGTGTTTTTCTCCTTAGATTTCTCTCATTTATATTGATTTTCTTGTCGTATGACTACTTGAGAGCCTATGTTCATTATGAGTCTAAGTTTCTTAGCCTTCTCCTTAGCATGGCTTTCTTTTAACACATATACGCGGGTTTTTCCATGACAGTTGTGAACATACATATGTTGTACTTTTTCAAGAAGCGTATATACGTTCTTTTCCTTTCAACAATCACGTACATCACCCTTTGTTTCTTGGTTGTTGGGTCTGATGGTTGTTGCGTAGGTTTTGATGATTGTTGAGTCTTATTGGGTCTCTTTTATGGCTGTTAAGTGTTTGTGGAATGACAAAAAACCTTTCTTTGGTTGAATTTTTGGGCGGTGCCTTTCTCATCATCCTTTTCATTTTATTTTCCTTGCATCTTGGGCTGGGTGTTTGCTTCTTGATATCCTATGTGGTTTGTATCTGTTTACATACAATAGATTTTTTATATCAAGTTTTTGTTCAGTCCTTGCATTTTAATTCTCTTATATTAAAAATACTAAATTATTAGGCATTTTACATTGTTGGCATTCGACATTTTGAGTCCTTATCATTGATCTTAGCACATGTAAAGAAATATTTCATTTTATTTAGAATTCCATAACTAAATTGAGAATTGCATTTTGAAAAGCATATCATTTATTGGGAATTGAAGATAGGACATTGCATTGTATTCATATTCATTTATTTTACTTGTTGAGTCATAACATCACTAGTTTCACGACCACACCTTTTTGAGTAAGAAAGGACACTAAAAGTAACACTATAATTTAAAATTGATTAGTAACGATTTTGTTTTTCTAGGGTGCACAAACTAGCTTAGGATTTAGATCCCTGGAATAGGATTTTGTGAGTAAACTTCTCCAAGGATATCAAATCAACATATGTGTCTGACTAAGGGAGTGGATCAGAAATCCATTATATAATCAGTAATATCAGGAGGCTCTACTTACACCATACTTAATCACAAGGTTGTGCGAGGTTGGTTGAAGGGATATCCCCTCGACCCCTTCTTAGCATCAGATATATTTCTAGGGATCTATTCATATATGGGGATCTTGTTAGTACCCTTACCTCTGTGAGAGGCGGTGATTTCAATGTTTCAAGCTTTGTTACCATGCCCATATGGTGGAATTGACTTACGATTGTTTGCATGTGCATCGGTTATATCATGGTTTCTTAGCTTCTTGACTTAGGTACCACATAGATTACTTGCAGGGGTTATTCTGTAGGTACCATGGGTCAGATAAGGTTTGGACATCACACAACCTTTATGGAGGTTTACCTCTCTGGGGGGATCTGACCGACTGGTTGTTAAGCCCATGAGGGACCTTATATCTGATTATGATACCTTCAATCTTTAGCAGAGGAGTCTTAGGTCCCTCTTGGGCGAAGCATAGCTACTTTAGAGAGGGAGGCCCCTTTTAGCCACTTGACCCTATTTGTTTGCATATTGGCCTTTTGATTTTATTTTGGTGTGCTCTTTTATTATTAGTTGACCTTAGGATTTTATACCTTACCTTGAGTTATCATTATCATGGATAGTGGATTTCTTGTGGTTTCCTCCTTTACCGCTATACCCCCCATGAAATTCACTCATTTCATGGGGATGAATCCTTTGTCTTTTCATAATGGTATGCAGAATTATGACACTCAGTCAATGACTTGGGTCTCTAATAAGTTTCCTGTTGGTATGCCAAATATGCCTTCACCCTTTCCACACTCTCCCTTACCTTCTTATATGAATCATATTTTTAGATTTGGGGGCACGATGGCTCTGTCGTCTACATATTCCTTTGATAGGATTCACGTCCCTCAACCAACACTCATTATGCGGGGTTGGAATATCCCCTCTTATGGATCCAATCCTAGCCACACTTTTTCAGGAGCCACTAGTCAAATGGGTGGTTATTTTACTTATTACATCCCATCTTGTGAACACTATTCCCATGGAGGGTCTCCATATTTCCTCTGGTATTTCATACGGAGGGAATTTGTTTTCTGGTACATCCTACCCTCTTCAAAAAACCACTTCACAAGGGGGAAACATATATCCTTAGTTGAATAATCCTTTGCAGACATCTTCTTCAGTGATGAAGCCTGTAAAAACCTCTAGGGATCAATTACGCAAAGGATAATACCTTTCCGAGAAGGGACAAGGTGTAAACCAGGCCCCTTCCTAGCCTACAATATCTCAAAACTAGTCTTTCTCAGGACCTTGGTCTCAAATGCCACAACCAAATTCTACCACCAGTCCATTCACTACCAGTCATACCAGAATTCCATCACCAAATTCTTCTAATCATGTTGGAGATTGGTCGACAATATCTGCAAGTCATGTTGAAGAGAAACAACCAGTCACTGCAAGTCATGCTGAGGGAACCACCCTAGTCACCATGAGTCATATTGACATCAAATATCTAGCCTCTTTCAGTCAATCTGAGATCATGTCGCCAGCCATTGTCAATGACTCTAGGGGAATTCATACAATTGAGAAGCCTAGATGTGTAATACGTAATCACAAGTTCCATTGTAGGATTTGTGAAGGAGATCACCTTACTTATTTGTTTCCTCCTACTACTGGGATACCAGAAGCGTGTTCCTCACCTAGGGGCCCTTCGGGTTTTGAGTCGTATTTGATTTCCCAACACCATGTTTCTCCTTTGATTGACACAATTTTAATGTCAATGCAATCATCACCTGACCCCACTCCTACTTTTGAGGGTGGTGCATCTCCTAGCCATGTTGTCTCACATCGTATTCAACCAACGGTTGAAGAAGTGGTCGTACCAATGAAATCTTTGGTCAATCCAACTCTTCTTTTGGAGGGTGATGCATCCTTCAACCATGTCATTATCATTTCTATTACTGCTCCTTCAGAAAAAAAAAGAGTTCTACTCTCCCCGAGTACTCTTCCTCCATGTCTTGGAGAGGACCCCTTTGACTGGGATGGTCTTGTGGGGTATCCAATTACTCCTCCTATTTCCTTTCAAGTAAGAGACATTATCCAATATATCATGGGGAAGGTAACCTCTGTTAGCACTTTATCCTCCTCGACTTGGAGAGCTTTGGGTTTTCCCAATCTTGTGTAATCTATTCATAAGCTACTAAACTTTCACAAAAGCTAGCACAGGAGCGTTCGTCTCCCCCATGAAATGTCTCCTAGAAACCCCCCAACGAGTCTGATTTAAGCTATTTTCTAACTCGTCTAAAAAGAGAAAATATTTTCGAGTGAATTTGTTTCTTTCACACTCATTAATTGGATTTGAAAGGTCATGAGTCTTGGTTAAGCTCTTTTCCAAATCATTTTCAAAAAGAAAAAATATTTCCAAGTGAACATGTCTATTTCGCACTCATAAACTGGATTTGAAAGGATGTCTATTTGGTGCAATTTTATCCCTTTTTCAAACCAAGTAGACTAAGATTAAAAAAATGACATTTTTTAGCGTTAAGTTGTAATTGCATCTCATGCCCTTGCTTGCAATATTGAGCCTATTGTCGGTTCTCTCTTTTGCATTATAATTTGTTCACCTCGGCAGTTTTCATCCTCAACCAAGAAGAGCCTTGTTTATATCCTTTGCATCTTGACACCATATACCTAGGAGGAAACATTCCCCTGAGTGTAACTAGTTTTTATTACTTGCGACACTCATTTCCTCCTAAAATCATAACATTTATTTGACTATGCAAAAACTAAAACATATGGGTGGGAAGGGAGTTTAATCTTATATTGGAAGTAGTCATGTCACCTTTGAACAGAGAACAAAACTTTTGTGTCCACTTGCAATAAAAACATTTGGTTTATCCTGACCTTAGGAAGATGAGCTCTGTATAGAGAGTTTACTCCCCTGACTGGTTACTCTTCGAGTTCCTATGGAGAGTTTGATTGATGTCTCCTGCATCGCAAAGCTTCATTATTGATTCTATGTTGCTAGAGTCTTCCATATGTTTCATGTTCTTGTTCAAAGGATGTCTATCAACCTGTGTCAGCCGCTCCTCAGAAATATTGACTTTGCATGTTAGCCATACCGTTAGTGTATTTCAAAATCACATGAAGTTATAGTCCTATTACACACCGTGGTCCTACTTTCCTCATTGGTAGGTAACGTTGAACTTGAAAGTCAACATTTCATCATTGTTCACTGACTGGGTGGTTTCTCTTGTGTTCAACGATAACAAATCTATTCACACATTGGGATTCATGTAGTGTCTTGGATTCCATTATCCCTATTGGTAGTTTCCTCTCCTTTTTCAGTTATTTCCCTTATTGTCTGCTATTCATAGGGTCTTTTTCATGTACCTCTTGTACCTAGCACACACAAAATATGCCCAGGGTTGTTGGTTCGTGAACATGTTCTTCGTATGATTTCCTCCAAATCATGAAGCTCCGACTTTGTACCTCATTTTGAATGATTAGAGATGACTTAATGATATCATTTTAGGGGGTCTCCTTCCATCGTATTCATCTCATCTATTCTGGATATTAGAGATAGAGTCCTATGAGTACCTAGAGGCTTGCAGTCATTAGTCACAAGTTCTCTCTCCATCGACAATTCAGAATACATCAATGCCTCCTTATCGATGGATTCTTCAAGTGTTCGACCCCGACTCCTTTATTCACACTTGTAATAAAGTACTTGATGCCTTGATACCTACTTTCATTATCAATAGGTTGTCTCGTTTTTGTTAATGATATACCTCAATGATCGGTAATCAAATGAAGTATCGCTGTGTTCAAACCCAACTCCTTTATTCATGTTGATACTGAGAGGGGGGTGAATCAGTATCAAGTACAATTTAAAACTTTTTTCAACTTATACTTAAACCATTCAACTATATCCAATGAGAAATGAACAATAGTACAAGAGTTACACCAATACACCATAATACACCATGCACACTATATGAGAAATAATCAATAGTTTATTGTTCAAGGGAAGTAACGACTTCCAAAGGTAGCTATAGCTTCCAAATGTAGAGGGAGGGATAAACCTCCAAGAGGAATATACAATCCTCCAATATCAAGAGAGATTTGAACTCTCCATCCTTTCCCCTTCCTTCCACCCAAGAATATATGAGANCCTCCTATTTCCTTTCAAGTAAGAGACATTATCCAATATATCATGGGGAAGGTAACCTCTGTTAGCACTTTATCCTCCTCGACTTGGAGAGCTTTGGGTTTTCCCAATCTTGTGTCATCTATTCATAAGCTGCTAAACTTTCACAAAAGTCTAGCACAGGAGCGTTCACCTCCCCCATGACATGTCTCCTAGAAATCCCCTAACGAGTCTGATTTAAGCTATTTTCTAACTCGTCTAAAAAGAGAAAATATTTCCGAGTGAATTTGTTTCTTTCACACTCATTAATTGGATTTGAAAGGTCATGAGTCTTGGTTAAGCTCTTTTCCAAATCATTTTAAAAAAGAAAAAATATTTCCAAGTGAACATGTCTATTTCACACTCATAAACTGGATTTGAAAGGACGTCTATTTGGTGCAATTTTATCCCTTTTTCAAACCAAGTAGACTAGGATTAAAAAAAATGACATTTTTTAGGATTAAGTTGTAATTGCATCTCATGCCCTTGCTTGCAATATTGAGCCTATTGTTGGTTCTCTCTTTTGCATTATAATTTGTTCACCTCAGCAGTTTTCATCCTCAACCAAGAAGAGCCTTGTTTATATCCTTTGCATCTTGACACCATATACCTAGGAGGAAACATTCCCCCAAGTGTCCATCTCCCACATGCACCTCCTTGCATTGAGCATAGGTATATTCCATTGTTGTAACTAGTTTTTATTACTTGCGACACTCGTTTCCTCCTAAAAATCATAACATTTATTTGACTATGAAAAAACTAAAAAATATGGGTGGGAAGGGAGTTTAATCTTATACTGGAAGTAGTCAT
The DNA here is from genome assembly GCA_000966675.3 of Picea glauca. Classification (NCBI taxonomy): domain Eukaryota; kingdom Viridiplantae; phylum Streptophyta; class Pinopsida; order Pinales; family Pinaceae; genus Picea; species Picea glauca. The sequence continues at coordinate 89,994 of JZKD02S2364334.1, forward strand.
GTCACCTTTGAACAGAGAACAAAACTTTTGTGTCCACTTGTAATCAAAATTTTTGGTTTATCCTGACCTTAGGAAGATGAGCTCTGTATAGAGAGTTTACTCCCCTGACTGGTTACTCTTCCAGTTCCTATGGAGAGTTTGATTGATGTCTCCTGCATCGCAAAGATTCATTATTGATTCTATGTTGCTAGAGTCTTCCATATGTCTCATGTTCTTGTTCAAAGGATGTCTATCAACCTGTGTCAGCCGCTCCTAAGAAATATTGACTTTGCATGTTAGCCATACCGTTAGTGTATTTCAAAATCACATGAAGTTGTAGTCCTATTACGCATCGTGGTCCTACTTTCCTCATTGGTAGGTAACGTTGAACTTGAAAGTCGACATTTCATCATTGTTCACTGACTGGGTGGTTTATCTTGTGTTCAACGATAACACATCTATTCACACATTGGGATTCATGTAGTGTCTTGGATGCCATTAGCCCTATTGGTAGTTTCCTCACCTTTTTCATCAATTTCCCTTATTGTCTGCTATTCATAGGGTCTTTTTCATGTACCTCTTGTACCTGGCACACAGAAAATATGCCCAGGGTTGTTGGTTCGTGAACATGTTCTTCGTATGATTTCCTCCAAATCATCAATCTCCGACCTTGTACCTCATTTTGAATGATTAGAGATGACTTAATGATATCATTTTAGGGGGTCTCCTTCCATCATATTCAGCTCATCTATTCTAGAGATTAGATCTAGAGTCCTATGAGTAACTAGAGGCTTCCAGTCATTAGTCACAAGTTCTCTCTCCATCGACAATTCAGAATACATCAATGCCTCCTTATCAATGGATTCTTCAAGTGTTCGACCCCGACTCATTTATTCACACTTGTAATAAAGTACTTGATGCCTTGATACCTACTTTGATTATCAATAGGTTGTCTTGTGTTTGTTAACGATATACCTCAATGATCGGTAATTAAATGAAGTCTCGTTGTGTTCAAACCCAACTCCTTTATTCATGTTGATACTTAGAGGGGGGTGAATCAGTATCAAGTACAATTTAAAACCTTTTTCAACTTATACTTAAACCATTCAACTATATCCAATGAGAAATGAACAATAGTACAAGAGTTACACCAATGCACCATAATACACCATGCACACTATATGAGAAATAATCAATAGTTTATTGTTCAAGGGAAGTAACGACTTCCAAAGGTAGCTACAGCTTCCAAATATAGAGGGAGGGATAAACCTCCAAGAGGAAGATACAATCCTCCAATATCAAGAGAGATTTGAACTCTCCATCCTTGCCCCTTCCTTCCACCCAAGAATATATGAGAGATAATAAAA
>JZKD02S2364334.1:98431-113885 GCA_000966675.3 Picea glauca
CATAAATCAAGTAATCTCTACCGTAGTCTGCAGACTTTAGTAGAGGCGTTGATACCAACACTTTCTTCAAAGCATCAAAGGATTGTTGGGCTTTCTCATCCTAGATAAAAGGAGTGTCATTCTTCAAAAAATGGATGAAACCCTTAGTAATATTGGCATAGCTCACTATAAATTGTCGTAAAATGTTAGCTTTCCTCTGCAAACCTTGAAGTTAGAGAATAGTACGTAGGGGAGGCAATCAAAGTATTTCCTCAACCTTTAACAGATCTACCATTATACAAGTCTCAAAGACTAAAAATCCTGTAAGTCGACCTAACCTAATGCAAAAGATGAATTTATGAGGGTTCAATTGGATGCGATAATGGTGACATCTTTCAAGTACTAGCCGAAGGTGATTAGGGTGATCCACTCTCTTATGAGAGTGAGAAGAAAGATCATCGATATATGCTTTGATTATATGCTCGAGATCATGAAATGTGAAGTTCATAGCTCGTTGGAAGGTTGCCCCAACGTTTTTAAGGCCAAAAGGAATATTCCAGTATGTGAAAGTACCCTAAGGGAAAACAAATTACGCCTTATGTTGGTCCTTAGGTTTAATTTCAATTTGGTTATACCCTGAAAATCCAACCATGAAAGAAAAAACTTCGCTTCCCACACACTCATCAAGAATGTGATCGATGAAGGGTGTCAGGAAGTTGTCTTTAGGACAGGATTTATTCAGGTAATGAAAATCCATGCATACGTAGATCGTTCCTTGTTTTGCATTCACATAAATGAGATTGGATACCCATGTAGTCAAGGGAATTGGGTAGATAATCCAACATTAAGTATTTTTTCTACCTCTACCTTAATAACAGGGGCCTTCCTGGGATTGATAGCTCTAAGAAGTTGTCGAACAGGCTTAGCATCCAGGTAAGTTTTAATCTCATGTTTGAAAATAAGAGGGTATATTCCTAGCATCTCTTCATATGAACAAGAGAAAACATCTTGGAATTCCTTAAACAATTCGGTGTAGATAAGAATTTCTTCTGGCGACAAAACCAGCAAGGATATATACATTTTCAACCTTTCCAAGAGTATGAGAGATATCGATCATGAAAGTAGGATAAATAATCCCCATGTTTACCTCGGGATAAATGTTGTGCATATCAAGTGGAACTACGACATGACCGACTATCTCGATGAAATTAGATCTAAAATCATCTTGTTCGATTCTAGCAATCTCTGGGAGGAAATAAGAGCGATGATTCATATCATCCCAAGGTTTGTTGGAACTATTCATGGCCTCAATGATAGTTTCATCCAAAGGAAAAGTATCATTGAGGAAGTCACATGAACAAGAAGATGAAGTGGCCCACATGGGCTCCCGAACAATATCCTCCTCATGTGTCTGTGACGTAACAGGATCCATATCGGTGAAAGGGTCAAGAACAAATTGATACTCAATATTTGATATCGGTAGTGGAATGGCCATTTGAGAATGTAACTTTCCTTCATAAAACATCATCGAGGAAGGTAGGGTCTAAGGATCGTTAAAATAGGAAGTGAGGAAAGGAGCGAACCTCTCTGACGAAACATGCCTACTAGAAATGGCATATATATGGTGAATCGGTGTCATCAAGTTGGAGGTACCCATAAGGGATGAATACATTCTAACACTAATATTCTCATTTTTCGACTGAGAATTGTTGATCACGAGGATCGACGATCCAACAAATGCATTTGTCCTAGGGTACGCAAAGGACAACTGGTCGATCATCACAATCTTCCCATCGTGAGGAAAACAAAGAGTACAAAAGACAGACGATACAATTGTAGTCATAACGCAAGTCCAGTTGTGTCCTAGTAACAAGTTATAATCGAGGGGCACATAAACCACCTCGACATATACCTCTACCATCTTCCCACCTAAATGGACCAGAAAGGTAGGAAGAATACCAAAAGGTTGGAAGGAACAACTGTCAAAAGTAGTCAACATGGTCAGAGACTGAGAAAGGGTCAAAGAGATAAGGGCTCTCCAACAGACCAAGTACATCATACATGTTGCAGCACCTTCATCAACAAGAGTACGCTTGATGGTATACTTTGAGTAACCCACGTGGATTTGTAATTCCACATGGTAAGGAAAGTGAGGCTTGACATCTCTGACGTCAAACTTGATAACTTTAGAGCCACAAGGATATAGATACTCTAATGTAGATAGCAAGGCATTCCTTAGTGAAGAACATGTATGGAGTACCTCCAGAGATGACATCACACAAGTGGTTTGACCCAGGTCCTCAACAATAGAGTAATTCTTAGTGGCTCTAGAATTAGGATGGTGGGTAGAGTGCTTGAGTACTCCTTTCAGAATATGAGGTAGGGGCTCTAGTTTTTCGATCTATAAGGGGGTCTTTGTAGGAGGGGGAGACTCTAGATCAGGTACAATATGTGGAGAACTTTAATTGCAAGACCGAGTGGCTACATTAACCTCATATTTAACCATATTGATACGTAAATGGTCATCATCTTGCGTCGGTGGGTTTTGACTCTCACTCGCCACATTTCCAGTATTCAATAAGTTTGATGCCATGTGTTGGTTATGTGGAAAAGGATTAGTTAACAAAGAAGGAAGTAGGGACAAAAGCCTCACAGTTTCCACCAGTTTGGGGCATAAATGGGTAAGGTGATCGTATGTACAAATATTATAGGGAACCTTCACCTTCCACCTTTCTTTCTAGCCCTCACCAACATTATTATTTGAATTCTCATTATTAACATTGTCCTTGGGTTTATTATTATTCTCCCCACCCTTACGATTATTATTACATACTTTATTTTTATTCCATCCTTGTTGTTGGTTACCATTCGTGTTGGTTGACGATTTCACATAATGTACATATGCCAAATGAGTGGGACTGGCAGACATAGATGAAGTTGGCCCTCCTATAGGTTGGTTTAGAGACAACTCTTTCAAATGGCTTGTCACCAAGTTTGTGGATTTCATATTTGCGGAGCCTACAATCAAATCGGCACGAGGCCCATGCTTTTGTCTAGGGTCATAGTTTGACCTCGATGACTATGTAAGAATATTGTATAACATCCCATACTGAGCATATATAAGATCTAACTATTGGGATTTAAAAATCGCTTCTTCCTCAGATGTAACCCTGGACTTAGAAACATCCTTCGAAATATAAGGCAAGAGGTATTTAAGGAACCACTCTAGCAGGAATTCCAGGGGTATGTAGGCCTTTATAAACCTATTCCATCTATGCAACTTCTGAATGTGATCCAAGATATGAGTGGACTTATCCTGATGAAAGGTTGACAAAAGTTCTATGCCAACATTGTAATGAACTGACAATTGGAAGTGGTTGAGGAAGACTAAAACCATATGATTAAAAATTCTTTATGACCCCCTTACTAGCTTGATATACCATTTTTCGGCAACCCCCATGAGGGTGCGTTGAAACAATCTCAACCAAACAAAATCATCGTTAAGGGAATTTGAAGAGGACTAAAGGTGAAAAGTAGTGACGCGATCATTAGGATCCTCAACAGTTTTTCCCTCAAATTTTGGAATATCCGAAGGAATCTTAGTGGGGATGGGGAGCCATGTTGAATCATGACACATGGGGTCATTCATTAACTTAGAAAATTCTGGAAGATAGAGCGTGGCTAGAAAAGGGAGATGGGGTTGTGACATCTTTCCCCAAGCTCCTTGGAAATATTTTTGTTGGGGAATCACAACCCATCCAAGGTTCTAGTAAGCACCATGGCCCTGAACAGAATTATAATACCCTCCTCCATACTTATTCATGAGGGGTTGTTTGGGCACCATTCCAGTAGGAATGTTTTGATCAGAGTTTTAAAAACTGCCCCCAGACGGACTGGTTCCAAGTTGGGGATAGCCCAAGGTGTGAAACTAACCTCCTTTGGGTGTGAATATAGAGGATACAAGTGGATTCATCATGCCAAATGTATTGGTCATAATCATTACATAGGAGGTGGGTGTAAAGTATGGAATGTGAGAAGTAGATTGTCTACTAGGTTGGTTACTCCATCCAGAAGTAATAGGGTTAGACCCAAGGTTAAAAGGAGGAAATCCTACGATGGTAGGAGTCATTTGTAGGACATGAGTACCACCAAATGAGAATGGATTATTTGGAGGAGCTCTAACCCCAAGTCCAATGATAGTATTCATACCAGCCGCTGGGATGGAGGCTAAAAATTGTGATGTGAAATTCGACATACCATAAGAAAAAGGACTAGAGGCCATAGGGATGGACTGAACATTATAGCTTGGTGAGTGACAAAGACACCCAAAAGGGTTGGTGGATATAGGTTGAGTAATCACTATAGGATTGGTAGAGGTGATGATAGGCACCTCCGACACTACAACCATTATGGTTGAATGTGTTGAAGGGGTACCGTTAACTAGAGTAGGTATAGGAGTTGAAGGACTCCCATCATGTTTCTGACTCGATTTAGCACTCATCCTTGTATGATCAAAAGTGTGATAAGTGGAGGTGTGTGTACCACATTTGATAACTTTACGCCTTTTAGAAGGAAAAGACTCAAGATGCAGTGGTAACTATAACAAGCGGCGAGACCTGTGGGGAAGTTGGTCTAGTTCCACAATGCCTCAAGAATCAAGATATAAAACAAATCCTCAAGAATAATAGTAATCAAATAGTGTACCAAAATAAAATCAAAAGTCCAGTATGCACACAAACATGATAAAGTGCCTGAAGGGGGGCTCCCTCTCTAAAGTAGGTATGCCTCGACCAAGAGGGGCTTGAGACTCCCTGCTAAAGATCGGAGGTATCAAAATCAGTTATAAGGGCCCTCATGGGCTTAACAACTAGTCAGATAGATCCCCACTAATTTTGTTTGACCCTTATCTGACATAGGGTACCTACAAAATAACCCCTGCAAGTAACCTATGTGGTACCTATGTCAAGCAACTAAGAAACCACGATATAACCGATGTGCAGGTGAGCAGTCGTAAGTTGGGTCCACCGTATGGGTAGGGTAAAAAATCTCTAAACGTCGAAAGAACCACCTCTCATAGAGGTAAAGGTACTATCAATATCACCATATACAAATAGATCCCCATAAATATATCTGATGCTAAGAAGGTATCGGGGGGATATCCCTTCAAACAACCTCAAAGGACCTTGTGTTTAACTCCGATGTAAGAGGAGCCTCCTAACGTCACCAATTATACAATGGATTTCTTTACTCCCTTAGTCAGACACATATGTTTATTTAATAGGCTTGGACAAGTTTACTCACAAAGTCATATTCCAAGGTTCTATATCCTAAGCTAGTTTGTGCACCCTTGAAAAATAAAATTGTTTCTAATCAATTTTAAATTATCAACATTAATTTTAGTGGATTTTCTTACTCAAAAAGGTGTGGTTGTGACACTAATGATGTTATGACTCAACAAGAAAAATAAATGAATATTAATGCAATGTAAAGTCCTAACTTCAATTCCCAATAAATGATATGCTTTTCAAAATGTAATTTTCAATTCAGTTCTACAATTCCAAATAAGAGGCAATCTTTATTTACATGTACTAAGATAAATTATACAGACTCAAAAGATCAAATTCCAACAATACAAAATTCCTAATACTTTTGTATTTTCAATATAAAAGAATGCAAATGCAAGGACTGAACAACAACTTGATATGAAAACTGTATTTTATGTAAATAGAGACAAACCAAGTAGGATATCAAGAATAAAAATCCCATCCCAAGATGTAAGGACAATCAAATNCATAAATCAAGTAATCTCTACCGTAGTCTGCAGACTTTAGTAGAGGCGTTGATACCAACACTTTCTTCAAAGCATCAAAGGATTGTTGGGCTTTCTCATCCTAGATAAAAGGAGTGTCATTCTTCAAAAAATGGATGAAACCCTTAGTAATATTGGCATAGCTCACTATAAATTGTCGTAAAATGTTAGCTTTCCTCTGCAAACCTTGAAGTTAGAGAATAGTACGTAGGGGAGGCAATCAAAGTATTTCCTCAACCTTTAACAGATCTACCATTATACAAGTCTCAAAGACTAAAAATCCTGTAAGTCGACCTAACCTAATGCAAAAGATGAATTTATGAGGGTTCAATTGGATGCGATAATGGTGACATCTTTCAAGTACTAGCCGAAGGTGATTAGGGTGATCCACTCTCTTATGAGAGTGAGAAGAAAGATCATCGATATATGCTTTGATTATATGCTCGAGATCATGAAATGTGAAGTTCATAGCTCGTTGGAAGGTTGCCCCAACGTTTTTAAGGCCAAAAGGAATATTCCAGTATGTGAAAGTACCCTAAGGGAAAACAAATTACGCCTTATGTTGGTCCTTAGGTTTAATTTCAATTTGGTTATACCCTGAAAATCCAACCATGAAAGAAAAAACTTCGCTTCCCACACACTCATCAAGAATGTGATCGATGAAGGGTGTCAGGAAGTTGTCTTTAGGACAGGATTTATTCAGGTAATGAAAATCCATGCATACGTAGATCGTTCCTTGTTTTGCATTCACATAAATGAGATTGGATACCCATGTAGTCAAGGGAATTGGGTAGATAATCCAACATTAAGTATTTTTTCTACCTCTACCTTAATAACAGGGGCCTTCCTGGGATTGATAGCTCTAAGAAGTTGTCGAACAGGCTTAGCATCCAGGTAAGTTTTAATCTCATGTTTGAAAATAAGAGGGTATATTCCTAGCATCTCTTCATATGAACAAGAGAAAACATCTTGGAATTCCTTAAACAATTCGGTGTAGATTAGAATTTCTTCTGGCGAAAAACCAGCACGAATATATACATTTTCAACCTTTCCAAGAGTATGAGAGATATCGATCATGAAAGTAGGATAAATAATCCCCATGTTTACCTCGGGATAAATGTTGTGCATATCAAGTGGAACTATGACATGACCGACTATCTCGATGAAATTATATCTAAAGTCATCTTGTTCGATTCTAGCAAGCTCTGGGAGGAAATAAGAGCGATGATTCATATCATCCCAAGGTTTGTTGGAACCGTTCATGGCCTCAATGATAGCTTCATCCAAAGGAAAAGTCTCATTGAGGAAGTCACATGAACAAGAAGATGAAGTGGCCCACATGGGCTCCCGAACAATATCCTCCTCATGTGTTTGTGAGGTAACAGGATCCATATAGGTGAAAGGGTCAAGAACAAATTGATACTCAATCTCTGATATCGGTAGTGGAATGGCCATTTGAGAATGTAACTTGCCTTCATAAAACACCGTCGAGGAAGGTAGGGTCTAAGGATCGTTAAAATAGGAAGTGAGGAAAGGAGCGAACCTCTCTGACGAAACATGCCTACTAGAAATGGGATATATATGGTGAATCGGTGCCATCAAGTCGGAGGTACCCATAAGGGATGAATACATTCTAACACTAATATTCTCATTTTTCGACTGAGAATTTTCGATCACGAGGATTGACGATCCAACAAATGCATTTGTCCTAGGGTACGCAAAGGACAACTGGTCAATCATCACGATCTTCCCATCGTGAGGAAAACAAAGAGTACAAAAGACATACGATACAATTGTAGTCATAACGTAAGTCCAGTCGTGTCCTAGTAAAAAGCTATAATCGAGGGGCACATAAACCACCTCGACATATACCTCTACCATCTTCCCACCCAAATGGACCGGAAAGGTAGGAAGAATACCAAAAGGTGTGAAGGAACAACTGTCAAAAGTAGTCAACATGGTCAGAGACTGAGAAAGGGTCAAAGAGCTAAGGGCTCTCCAATAGACCAAGTACATCACACATGTTGCAGCACCTTCATCAACAAGAGTACGCTTGATGGTATACTTTGAGTAACCCACATGGATTTGTAATTCCACATGGTAAGGAAAGTGAGGCTTGACATATCTAATGTCAAACTTGATAACTTTAGAGCCACAAGGATCTAGATACTCTAATGTAGATAGCAAGGCATTCCTTAGTGAAGAACATGTATGGAGTACCTCCAGAGCTGGCATCACACAAGTGGTTTGACCCAGGTCCTCAACAATAGAGTAATTCTTAGTGGCTCTAGAATTAGGATGGTGGGTAGAGTGCTTGAGTACTCCTTTCAGAATATGAGGCAGGGGCTCTAGTTTTTCGATCTATAAGGGGGTATTTGTAGGAGGGGGAGACTCTAGATTAGGTACAGTATGTGGATAACTTTAATCGCAAGACCGAGTGGCTACATTAACCTCATATTTAACCATATTGATACGTAAATGGTCATCATCTTGCATCGGTGGGTTTTGAATCTCACTCGCCACATTTATAGCATTCAATAAGTTTGACGCCATGTCTTGGTTATGTGGAAAATGATTAGTTAGAAAAGAAGGAAGTAGGGACAAAAGCCTCACAGTTTCCGCAAGTTTGGGGCATAAATGGGTAAGGTGATCGTATGTACAAATATTATAGGGAACCTTCACCTTCCACCTTTCTTTCTAGCCCTCACCAACATGATTATTTGACTTCTCATTATTAACATTGTCCTTGGGTTTATTATTATTCTCCCCACCCTTACGATTATTATTACATACTTTATTTTTATTCCCTCCTTGTTGTTGGTTACCATTTGTGTTGGTCGACGATTTCACAGAATGTACATATGCCAAATGAGTGGGACTGGCAGACATAGATGAAGCTGGCCCTCCTATAGGCTGGTTTAGAGACAACTCTTTCAAATGGCTTGTCACCAAGTCTGTGGATTTCACATTGGCGGAGCCTACAATGAAATTGGCATGAGGCCCATGCTTTTGTCTAGGGTCATAGTTTGATATCGATGACTATGTAAGAATATTGTATAACATCCCATACTGAGCACATATAAGATCTAACTATTGGGATTTAAAAATCACTTGTTCCTCAGATGTAACCCTGGACTTAGAAACATCCTTCGAAATATAAGGCAAGAGGGATTTAAGGAACCACTCTAGCAGGAATTCCAGGGGTATGTAGGCCTTTATAAACCTATTCCATCTATGAAACTTCTGAATGTGATCCAAGATATGAGTGGACTTATCCTGATGAAAGGTTGACAAAAGTTCTATGCCAACATTGTAATGAACTGACAATTGGAAGTGGTTGAGGAAGACTAAAACCATATGATTAAAAATTCTTTATGACCCCCTTAGTAGCTTGATATACCATTTTCCGGCAACCCCCATGAGGGTGCGTTGAAACAATCTCAACCAAACAAAATCATCGTTAAGGGAATTTGAAGAGGACTAAAGGTGAAAAGTAGTGACGTGATCATTAGGATCCTCAACAGTTTTTCCCTCAAATTTTGGAATATCCGAAGGAAGCTTAGTGGGGATGGGGGGCCATGTTGAATCATGACACATGGGGTCATTAATTAACTTAGAAAATTATGGAATATTTAGCGTGGCTAGAAAAGGGAGATGGGGTTGTGACATCTTTCCCCAAGCTCCTTGGAAATATTGTTGTTGGGGAATCACAACCCATCCAAGGTTCCGGTAAGCACCATGGACCTGAACAGAATTATAATACCCTCCTCCATACTTATTCATGAGGGGTTGGTTGGGCACCATTCCAGTAGGAATGTTTTGATTAGGGTTTTAAAAACTGCCCCTAGACGGACTGGTTCCAAGTTGGGGATAGCCCAAGGTGTGAAACTAACCTCCTTTGGGTGTGAATCTAGAGGATACAAGTGGATTCGTCATGCCAAATGTATTGGTCATAATCATTACATAGGAGGTGGGTGTAAAGTATGGAATGTGAGAAGTAGATTGTCTACTAGGTTGGTTACTCCATCCAGAAGCAATAGCGTTAGACCCAAGGTTAAAAGGAGGAAATCCTACGATGGTAGGAGTCATTTGTAGGACATGAGTACCACCAAATGAGAATGGATTATTTGGAGGAGCTCTGACCCCAAGTCCAATGATAGTCTTTGTACCAGCCGCTGGGATGGAGGATAAAAATTGTGATGTGAAATTCGACATACCATAAGAAAAAGGACTAGAGGCCATATGGATGGACTGAACATTATAGCTTGGTGAGTGACAAAGAGACCCAAAAGGGTTGGTGGATATAGGTTGAGTAATCACTATAGGATTGGTAGAGGTGATGATAGGCACCTCCGACACTGCAACCATTATGGTTGAATGTGTCGAAGGGGTACCGTTAACTAGAGTAGGTATAGGAGTTGAAGGACTCCCATCATGTTTCTGACTCGATTTAGCACTCATCCTTGTATGATCACAAGTCAGATAAGTGGAGGTGTGTGTACCACATTTGATAACTTTACACCTTTTAGAAGGAAAATACTCAAGATGCAGTGGTAACTATAACAAGCGGCGAGACCTGTGGGGAAGTTGGTCTAGTTCCACAATGCCTCAAGAATCAAGATATAAAACAAATCCTCAGGAATAATAGTAATCAAATAGTGTACCAAAATAAAATCAAAAGTCCAGTATGCACACAAACATGATAAAGTGGCTGAAGGGGGCCTCCCTCTCTAAAGTAGGTATGCCTCACCCAAGAGGGGCTTGTGACTCCCTGCTAAAGATCAGAGGTATCGAAATCAGTTATAAGGGCCCTCATGGGCTTAAAAACCAGTCAGACAGATCCCCGCTAATGTTGTTTGAACCTTATCTGACATAGGGTACCTACAGAATAACCCCTGCAAGTAACCTATGTGGTACCTATGTCAAGAAACAAAGAAACCATGATATAACCGATGTCCAGGTGAGCAGTCGAAGTTGGGTCCACCGTATGGGTAGGGTAAAAAATCTCTAAACGTCGAAAGAACCACCTCTCATAGAGGTAAAGGTACTATCAATATCACCATATACAAATAGATCCCCATAAATATATCTGATGCTAAGAAGGTATCGGGGGGATATCCCTTCAAACAACCTCAAAGGACCTTGTGTTTAACTCCGATGTAAGAGGAGCCTCCTAACGTCACCAATTATACAATGGATTTCTTTACTCCCTTAGTCAGACACATATGTTTATTTAATAGGCTTGGACAAGTTTACTCACAAAGTCATATTCCAAGGTTCTATATCCTAAGCTAGTTTGTGCACCCTTGAAAAATAAAATTGTTTCTAATCAATTTTAAATTATCAACATTAATTTTAGTGGATTTTCTTACTCAAAAAGGTGTGGTTGTGACACTAATGATGTTATGACTCAACAAGAAAAATAAATGAATATTAATGCAATGTAAAGTCCTAACTTCAATTCCCAATAAATGATATGCTTTTCAAAATGTAATTTTCAATTCAGTTCTACAATTCCAAATAAGAGGCAATCTTTATTTACATGTACTAAGATAAATTATACAGACTCAAAAGATCAAATTCCAACAATACAAAATTCCTAATACTTTTGTATTTTCAATATAAAAGAATGCAAATGCAAGGACTGAACAACAACTTGATATGAAAACTGTATTTTATGTAAATAGAGACAAACCAAGTAGGATATCAAGAATAAAAATCCCATCCCAAGATGTAAGGACAATCAAATAAAAAATATGATGAGAAAGGCACCACCCAAAAATCAACCAAAGAAAGGTTTTCTATCATTCCACGGATAGTTAACAGTCATAACAAAGACCCAAGAATACTCAACAACCATCAAAAGTTACCCAACAATCACAAAACCCAGCAACCAAGCAACAAATGGTGATGCATGCGACTGTTGAGGAGAAAAGTGTGTATATACTCCTCTTGAAAAGGGACAACACACATATATACATGATTGTCAGGTAAAATCCATGGATATGTGTTAAAACATAGCCTGGTTAAGGAGAAGGCAAAGAAACTCAGACTCAGAATGAACAGAGGATGTCAAGTAGTCAGACGAAAAGAAACTCAATATAAACAAGAGAAATCTAAGGAGAAAAACACTCCAAACCCCGAAAATAAGATTATTTCCCCAATATGTTCGTCAATTATGTTACAAGGAAAATCTCTCTATGGCTAGCGGTAAACCACAATAGATGAAAATGATTGCAGAAATAAACTTTAATCTCAAGTATGCTATATAAACAAATATGCTAGAAAGACAAGATAAAAGGCCTACCTTGTCCCGATGCTCAATGAAGTCCACCATTGAGCACTTGAGTCAAAGAAATACACCTGCAACTTGTCCTCGACAACCAAGAAATTCAAGAAGATGGTGATAATATATGATGTTAGCACATTCAATAATATAATCCATCAACATTCATAACAAATACACCCATGGAATAAAAAATCAAATATTTTGAATTTATTAATTGGACAAGAAAAGAGTATTTCTATTAAAATGTAATCAGGAAAAGTGAATGAATTACAAACTTTTGTGTCAGCACGGTTTGGAACCGAGAAACTAAGTATGTTCCAACTGGGCTTCCACCACTTCAATTCTCCACCAAAGGAAATCTCATATCAGAGAGACAATGAGGTTTTCAATCAAGTACAGAAGAGATTCGGGGATGAAAAATGTGTTCAGACTTAAAAGGACAAAGGGATGCAGACTCAAAATGAAGTGAATAATTTCTCTAGAGTAACTTTTCTCTCAAAGTTGAATTATTCTCCTCTTTCCATAGCTTGGATTTGGCTCATTTATAGTCTTCAAGTCGAACTGAAGGGTCGATTCAGAACATTTCTATTATATGGAAGACAAAGGATCATGGATATTGTGACATGACATGGAAACTAGACACCATTTTTTAATTTCGGGCACAAAACCCAATGTACACCGGTTGTAGTGGCACAACCTATGTATACACATGTTGTACAATTGGTAGGGCACGTTTATCTAGAAAAATAATTTTTTTAGCTCTTGGTTTTGAAAAAAGGGACTTCAACTCTGAATACGGAAATAAAACAAGGCCTTCTGAGAAAATTTTCATAGGGTGAGGCAAATCTTACTATAACAAGGAGAGTTGAGTGCAAGGAGTGCATGAAGCCAACACATTATTGAAGTGTTGGAAAAACTATGGAGGAAGAGCGTGGTTTCAAGGAGGGCACAAGAAACCATTTGGAGGAACAAAGTGTCGAAACGCTTTGAAGTCAGAGAAATTACAAGCTCAAGAGAGATAGTGCAAGTGTGCATAGAGTCCTTGCAAGGTGTGTAGAGACCAATAACCTTTTAAGGTTAAGGTTGTGAAAGGAGTGCAAGGGGTGTTTGCATGGTTTTCATAAAACATTAAGTTCCAAGGAAACTTCATAGAATAAGTGCGCCAGAGGTTAAGTATTCCATGTGCCAAAGCTCATAAGAAAGAACATATTGTTTACATAAGGGAAGAAGGATTTGTTGAAGGAGAAAAGGTCCAAGTCCCTTTGAAAATACTGAGAGAGCCGAAAAATCAAGAGGGAGAGTGTTACAGTGAATGAAGACAAAGCTTGTAGCCTTTAAAACCTCTTTAAATATCCAAAGTTCAAAGGGATGTGGAGCAGAGAAGGAGTAAGATACAAGAACCGTGATATTGATGGAGGAAATAGAATTGGACCTTTAGAGCTAAGTCCAGACAGGAGGAGGAGCACATAGAGAATGGAGAATATATCAAAGCTGTTGGATCTTAGCATGAGGATTAGAAAATATTGGATCCAAGTAAGAAGCACATGTATTAACCCTTGAAGTCCTTCAGTCTTTGTGAGTTTGGTGATTTCCATGTGTTGGGTTTAGAGGAGATAAAACTCTCAAAGCCCAGAGTCTAAAATCAATCTAGACTCTCGGCAGATAGGGGCCACGTGTCAAAAGATCAAGGGTAGTTTATAAATCTGACTATTCGAGAATATTTGGAGAGTTGTGGAAAGAGTGTGCAAGACTCTCGAAGTTTTGAAGTCCTGGAGGGGATCCTACCCATTGGTATCAGGCCCACATGGCGACAAATCGCGTGATTCAGAGACATGACACTCAAAAGAGATTTGGGTGTGTTTTTATTTATATCAAGAATCCCTAAAGGCCCAAAGTCTGAATCCACCTCGGTCTTCCATCATTAGGGACATGTGTCGGTGTATAATAAGGGTTTGAGGTTCATAAGAATTGGGTTATGAGTTGTTAAGGCAGAAGAAATATCGAATCCCTGAAGCCTGGAGTTACAAAGAATATCTCGACCATTAGTTTGCTAAGGATTGTGTACCATTGGATTTGTGAGACTCTAGTGAGATCATCTATTCAGAATTCAAAGGGTTTTCAGAGTTGTGCAGTGGATATCTATGAAGTCCTAGAGACTGTAGTGATTCTAGACCATAGATCTAAGACAGAGTGGGACCATTGATCCCAAATTCTATCCAAGAGTTGGGCATTCACAGATTCGGTAGGAAGTGTGGTTTGTTCTATGAAAATATCCGAAGCCCAAAGTGCAGAGTAAGTGTGGATCGTCTATCTGTGAATTCAGGTATTTGCAGGTATCGTGTGTTGCAGCAAGGGAAACTCCCAAATCCCAGAGCACTGGAGTTATTGGGAGCTGTATATCTTAGCGCCGGTGGAAGACCATTGATTCCCATAAAATTTTGGGAATTTTTGAACTTGTTGTTCGAAAGAGTTGAGGTATTGGAGTGATGAAACTCCCAGATTCTGAATGTCCAAAGTGTTGAAGTGCTGGTTATGGATCTTGATTATCTTCCTAATTCAAAGGTCTTTGTTTTCAACTATTTCTATACCCCATGAATACTTTACACCTGGGAAGAATGTACACTCCATGCAGGGGAGTGTAGGGGGGGTTACCCCCCCTATGGGGTCATGGGGGCTTTGGGGGCAAGCGAGACCCCAACGGGGATTCGAAGGTGAATCCCCAAAAGGAATAATTTCCTTGTAAATGTATATTTCAATCTCATTGTAAATCTTGACCGTTAATTATAAGGTTGCAGATATGACGATAGAAGTTATGTTAGGGTTTTTTTCCCTAGAAGGAAACCCTCTTTTATGAGGGAAATGTATTGTGTCTATGTTAGGTATATATAGAGGTAGTAGTGGGGGCCTAGAGAGCCCATAGTAATAATATTGGTGGCCATTCAATGTAAGGTGGACTAGGTCCACTATATTATTAAATAAGGCCCACTATGGTAGTTAGATATAATAAATGGGTATTTAGATATAATAAATGTAAGAGGACTTCTTGAAAGGTTCTACTTCTAGAAGATTCCTCCTCTAGAATGTTCTTAGGTGATGGTAGAACTATATAAAGAGGTTCAAGCAATGTAATGGGAAATGAAGAGAATTATTGTATTTGGAGTGGTATCTCAATAGGAGGATGCCCCCTCGAAGAGGAAAGTGAAAAGGAGAGGATCCCTTTCATAATAAGATCCATCGTATGGTGTTTCCCTACCTCAAGGGTTTTGGTAATAATAAAGTGTGGTTTCTTCTATCTTGCTCTGTGGATCTATTGTGTATTCAGTATTTGTGGTGATTATATTTGTAGATCTATTCAGGTTCTTAACAATTGGTATCAG
>JZKD02S2364334.1:119175-130865 GCA_000966675.3 Picea glauca
TTGGTAGACATTGTGGACAAATATATATATATATATATATATATATATTGTTTGCAAAAATAAAATATATTTTTCCACAATGTCTACCAAGGAAAGTGCTATGATACAAGTTGTTAAGAACCTGAATAGATCTACAAATATAATCACCAGAAATACTGAATACACAATAGATCCAGAAATCAAGATAGAAGAAACCACACTTTATTATTACCAAACCGTTGAGGTAGGGCAACACCATACAATGGATCCTATTATGGAAGGAATCCTCTCTTGTTCACTTGCCTATTCAAGGGGGAATCCTCCTATTGAGATACAAATCACAATAAAATACTTTCTTCATATCCCATTACATTTCTTGAACCTATTTATATAGTGCTACCATCACCTAAGAACATTCTAGAGGAGGAATATTTTAGAAGTAGAACCTTCTAAGAAGTCCTCTTACATTTATTTTATCTAACTACCCATTTATTATATCTAACTATCATAGTGGGGCTTATTTAATAATATAGTGGACCTAGTCCACCTTACATTGAATGGCCTCCACTATTATCATTATGGTCCCTCTGGGACCCCACTACTACCTCTCTAGCTAGCTAACATTCCACCCCCCTTATGAAAACGTTTTCCTCGACGCTTGATGTAGAAACATATACCAGGGTGCCATGGATAATTGTGGACCATAATGCTAAAGAAGAATGGACAAACAAGGTTCCATGTAGAAAGGAAAACCACCATGCTGAAGTAGTTCAACCACCATTGTAAGCCTGGGTCCCATGTCTAAGTGCTCATATGAACTCCTCGTGGAATACTTTGGAACCCAATAACCAACTCAAAATGATGCTCCAAAGACCGATACTTGTCATGTGGATCCAAATAAGAAGATCCATCTACAAAGTGTAAAATGGTCGTAGAAGAATCTCGAAGGAATAATACCACTCTAGAATATGCAAGATTGACACTGGTAATAATAATTGGCTCTCGATTTGTCACATTGATTCTCTGTACAGAAGGTGGATTAGAGTCATCAAATAAAATATGAAAGTGGTTGTCATCCCAGAAATGACAACTATCCATATACCAATCATCACAATCATCCTCAAAATCATAGAAAGAATATATTTCTTGATTATATTCATCCTTGATGTATTCCATAAGAAATATCTCCTGCATTCTATCCAAATAATATTGAATACTACGAAAACTATCATTGAGGCCATCTGCAAGGACATGCAATCTAGCATCCAATGTGTTAAACAATTGGGATTTGAATGCTTCAGTAATTTGTAGAATTTCTTTAAAGGTTTGAGAGGAAATAACCATCTAAGCACCCTATGAATTCTTTAGTCCCACAACCATCATGAAAAAACCCAAAAAATAGACCAATAAGTTACGACATAAAATCACGGCTTTTTTTGGAAAACCCCTAAAAAACTGTTGAATTTAAAATGTTCATAACTTCACTTCCCGGAATCCATTTTGGATGATTGTTTTTTTGAAATTTGGTGAAATTGTGAGAGTAAGTTATATCTATAATTTTTTTGGGAAAATTCAGCCTCCATATGCTACAAAAATAAATAAATAAATAAAATCGCGTCGTCGTCCGCGAAAAAAACCCTGAAAAATAACAGATTTTAAAACTTCAATATCTTGACTTCTCGGACTCTGTTTCAGATGATTTTTTTTTCAAATTGGGTGTTTTTATGAGAGGAAATCAGATATACAACCTGTTTCTACTAACACTTGTTAACACTTGTTAAGAACTTAAATATATCTATAAATATTGAATACAAAATAACCACAACATATATACAAGAACAATATGCAAAATCTCCTTTATTACTATTAAACCCTTAAGGTAGGGCAACACCATACAATGGATCCTATTATGGAAGGGATCCTCTCCTGATCACTTGCCTCTTTGAGGGGAAATAATTCTATTGAGATACAAATCACAATACAATGCTCTCTTCATATCCCATTACATTGATTGATCCTCTTTATATAGTGCTACCATCACCTCAGAACATTCTAGAGGAGGAATATTCTAGAAGTAGAACCTTCTAAGAAGTCCTCTTACATTTATTATATCTAACTACCCATTTATTATATCTAACTACCATAGTGGGCCTTATTTAATAATATAGTGGACCTATACCACCTTACATTGAATGGCTTCCACTATTATCTCTATGGGCCCTCTGGCCCCCCACTACTACCTCTCTAGCTACCTGTAGCTAGAGAGGTAGTTGTGGGGGACTAGAGGGCCTATAACGATAATAGTGGAGGCCATTCAATGTAAGGTGGTCTAGGTACACTATATTATTAAATAAGGCCCACTATGGTAGTTATATATAATAAATGGGTATTTATATATAATAAATGTAAGATGACTTCTTAGAAGGTTCTACTTCTAGAAGATTCCTCCTCTAGAATGTTCTCAGGTGATGGTAGCACTATATAAAGAGGTTCAAGAAATGTAATGGGACATGGAGAGAATTATTGTATTTGGAACGGTATCTCAATAGGAGGATGCCCCCTCTAAGAGGCAAGTGAATAAGAGAGGATCCCTTCCATAATAGGATCCATTGTAGGATGTTGCCCTACCTCAAGGGTTTTGGATATTTCTTGTGTTCGTTGTTGTGGTGAATGGTTTATGGTTTATTGTTGGTTATTTCTAAAGTATATTTTCATATCTAGTATAGGTACTTAACAATTAGCATCAGAGAACTTTCCTTGGTAGACATTGTGGGCAAATAGGTTTTTTTGCATATTTTTTTTTTTGGATAAGAAAAAAGAGGGGCACGACATTCCAGAAAGTTTCAGTAGATTTTTGTGCACAATTTGTAGAAATAGCTTGTAGATATTAGTTCCTCTCATAAAAACACCCAACTTGAAAGAACAAATCGTCTGAAATGGAGTCCGGAAAGTCAAGATATTGCAATTTTACAATCTGCAATTTTTCATTATTTTTTTCACAGACGACGACGCAATTTTTTTTTGTAGCAGCTGGAAGCCAAATTTGTCCAAACCGATTACAGATCTTAGTTCCTCTCACAATTCCACCCAATTTCAAAAACAAAATCAGTCGAAACAGAGTTCGGGAAGTGAATTTATGAGAATTTTAAATTCAACAGTTTTTTACGGTTTTTCCAGAAAAAGATGTGATTTTCTGTCGTAACATATTGTTCTATTTTTGGGGTTTTTTCATGATTTTTGTGTGACCGAAGAGTTCATAGGTTTCTCATATGGTTATTTCCTCTCAAACCCTCAAAGAAATTCTACAAATTACTGAAGCATTCAAATCCCAATTGTATGACACATTGGATGCTAGATTGCATGACCTTACAAATGGTCTCAATGATAGTTTTCATAGTATTGAATATTCATTGGATAACATGCAAGAGATATTTCTTATGATGGTCATCAGGGATGAATATAATCAAGAAATATATGCTTGGTATTATTTTGAGGCCGATTGTGATGATTGGTGTATGGATAGTTGTCATTTCTTGGATAACAACCACTTTCATATTTTATTTGATGCCTCTAATCCACCTTCAGTAGAGAGCATCAATGTGACAAATCGAGAGCCAATGATTATTACCAGTGTCCATCATGCATATTCTATAGTGCTATTATTCATTTCAGATTCTGCTATCACCATTTTCCATTATGTGGATTGATCTTCTTATTTGGATCGACATGACAAGTGTCAATCTTTGGAGCATCATTTTGAGTTGGTTATTGGGTTCCAAAATCTTCCACAGGGAGTTCATATGAGCAATTGGACATGGGACCCAGGATTACAATGGTGGTTGGACTACTTCATCGTGGTGTCTTTCCTTTCTACATGGGACCTTGGTTCTCCAGTCTTCTTCAACATTATGGTCCACAATTATCCATGGGACCTTGCTATATGGTTGTACATCAAGCATTGAGGACAACACTTTCATAAGAAGTATGGAATGTTAGGTAGCTAGAGAGGTAGTAGTGGGGGGCCAGAGATCCCATAGTGATAATAGTGGAGGCCATTCAATGTAAGGTGGACTAGGTTCACTATATTATTAAATAAGGCCCACTATGGTAGTTAGATATAATAAATGGATAGTTAGATATAATAAATGTAAGATGACTTCTTAGAAGGTTCCACCTCTAGAAGATTCCTCCTCTATAACGTTCTTAGGTGATGGTATCACTATATAAAGAGGTACAAGAAATGTAATGGGACACAAAGAGAATTATTGTATTTCAAGTAATAGCTAAATAGGAAGATGCCCCCTCGAAGAGGAAAGTGAAAAGGAGAGGATCCCTTCCATAATAGGTTCCATTGTATGGTGTTGCCCTACCTCAAGGGTTTTGGTAATCATAAAGTGTGGTTTTTTCTATCTTTCTCTATGGATCTATTGTGTATTCAGTATTTGTGTTGATTATATTTGTAGATCTATTCAGGTTCTTAACAGTCTATGTATCATTTTGAATATTTTATTCTAAGTGAGGAGACTATGAGAGAAAGAAGAAGAAGTTACAATAGGTGTGTTGTAGGTTGTATCCCTTCATTTGCTAGATAATAATAAAGGAAGGATCTGACAATTTCTCTAGAAGACGTACATGACACTAGGTGAACCATGTTTATATGTGTCTGTTTTGTATTGTGTACCTTCTGTGTTTTATTTCCGCATTTTTTTAATTTTATTTCTCCACGATCCTGTTTTTCTAAAAACTAATATTAGAGGGAAAGGTAACTCACAAGAAAAGAGGTTTCCTAGTTCGAGTGGGAGAAATGACTAAAGATGGAAATTTTAGGGTCGAGAAATTTAATGGAAAAAAATACTAGTTATGGAAGATGCATATGGAAGATTATTTATATCAGAAGTATCTATTCCTACCATTGGGTGGAATAGTAAATAAGCCAACAACCATGAAGGATGAAGAATGGGAGGTTATTGACAAACAATTACTAGCAATGATACATCTGAGCCTGACAGCATGGGTGGATTTAAATATTTTGAAAGAAAAGACAATGAAGGCGTTGATGGACGCATTGGATAAACTATATGGAAAATCCTCGATGTATAATAATATATTTTTAATGAAGATACTGTTTAATATGAATATGTCAGAAGGTGGGTCTATTGTAGATCATTTAAATGAATTTCATATGGTTACTAATCAACTAATTTCAGTAAAAGTGGACTTTGATGATGAGGTTAGGGCTCTTCTAATGTTGTGCTCATTGCCAGAAAGTTGGAATGGCTTGTTCATGGCTATAAGAAACTCTGTCTCTAGTTAAAACACTTTAAAATTTTATGATGTTGTTGGTGTTATCCTTTGTGGGGAAATGTGACAGAAAAGCTTAGGTGAGACATGAGGTAATTTGTTAAACATGGAGAACAGGAGAAGAAAAAAGTATAGAGGAAAGGGCTCAGGGAACGACGAGAATTCTAGGAAGTGAAGATCCAAATCTATACTCGAAAGAGTGATGGAATTGTAGGAAGAAAGGATATATGCAGAAAGACTATAGAGCTTCAAAGAAACAAAGAGATGGACAACATGAGAAAAATCAGGATGAAAATGTAACAGGTGATCTGTTACAATATGCTTTGATTCTCTCTGTAGGAAATATTTATGAGTACTAGGTAGTAGATTTAGGGGCTTCATTTCATGCCACACCCCATAACAAACATTTTCTAGATTATGTTTAAGGTGATTTTGGACAAGTTCATTTGGGTGATGATGCACCATGAATTTGTTTTTTAATAGGAAACTTAAAAATAAAGGAAATAAATGGAAACCAAGGGTTGTTGAAAGAGGTAAGACATGTTCCATATCTATGGAAAAATATAATTTCAACAGGGCAGTTGGAAAATTGTAATATCCTCAAATACTAGACAATTGAATTCTGTGTGGAATTTTGAAAGTAAATTTTTCGTTTTTGGAAAATTCAAATCTGAAAATTATTTGCCAATTATGGAAAATTTGAATTTAGAATTTTGGTTTATGTAATTAATTATTTGATCACTGTTGGGAAAATATTTTACTTGCCCAACTTTCCTCCTTTATTGGACACATGTAAAAGATTTTTTTTTTAATAAATTTAATGTTGGAAGACAAGTGGAACAACAAGGTTAAAAATAGATGACAATGAATCCATGAGTGGGGAACATGTTTGGGTTACCTCAAGGCTGATTTTTACAAGTGGAAGAAGTGGAATTTGACCACTAGCAACCCCTAAAAATAAGTGATTTGTAAAGATGTGAATTTCCCCAAGGAGGGAATGAAAGACCTAGGCATAAGAATGTATATATTTACAACATATGTGGGAGGAAGGACATTTCTTAGTATGTTGGGAATGGAGAACGGTTTGTTTTTATGAATATTGTTAGTGGGAGGTAAAGTATTTCTTGATCTCTTGATGGTGACTATAGCTAAGGAGGATCATTCAATTTTCCCTTATGGACTCATGGTAAGGCTAAGGGGTGAGCAGAAAAAGTGAGCTTGGTTGTTCTGTTCTATGGTTGGGTGGAATGCGGCTATTCCATTTGTGTGCTAGCGTCAGTTTCAGATATATATCCCAGTGTGTATTCCTTTTCCAATATTATATTTATAGTTATTATTTGTTAGGAATATGTTGACTATGTATACAAAAGTGAAATTTGTTCTTAAGCGACTGTATAACCATGTTATACTATGGATTATCATAGTTAAATGATACTGGAAATATTTCTTATTTGAAATATTATGGTTGTACATATATCTTTAACTATATAGATATATATATGTTATCATACATAAAGAAATAATAGATCTATGTTTATATGCCTATTGGCCATTGAATATATATATTTTTAATTCCTATTCAAATCTGTACATAGACAAACACTGCAGAGAATAGATAGAAAGAATAATAGTATGAATAAATTCTTCATTATCATAGAAATATAGTGATACAATAGACTTCAAAGTGTCTTGCAAAAGTAACCATTGTATTCAATTGATCTTTGTTCAAAACAATACAGTTGGAGTACCATAGACCAAAAAACTCCACAACCTCTTGTACTATAAACATAGCTCTAAGTATGCGCATAGGGAATTCAAGGAAGGACATGGAACTCAAATGCCTTTTATGATAAAATGATTCCTTCACCCAACCACACCGATCTTGCCAACCTATAAGAGAATTAAAGCGAGGGTTTAGTAACTTCGCTAGAAATTAAGTTCTTATGAAATTAAATAAAAATAATTCAAGGAAATAAATTATCTTGGGTCCTGATGAAATCATATCACCTTTTCTCCTTGTCAAGAAATCTATCCATGATCTGGGAAGAGGAGGAGTCTATCCATAACCAACTGATTGGTACCCTCGCAAAGAAGAAGGGGCCCATCATTAATTTTTTGTATCCATATATAAACTTTCACATAAGAAATTTAAAGAAAAGAATGACGATAAATAAAATATCTATTGTTTTAGTGTCCCTATACATATTCTCTAAAGAAATATTAAATATATAAATACAAAGAATATACTTATAGAGTAAAACACAATATTATAATCATTAAGGGAAAAAAATGTTTTGATAGAATAGAAGCAACAATAGGTCATTTCCTCCTTACAAAAGCATAACGATAATAATAAAGGCTATGGGTGAATTATAAAAATAAACTTGGACTTCAGCGAGATCCTTGTTCAGATATGAATGAAGTATAAGTTACCAAAATATATGCCACAGTGAAGCACGATACACATACAGGGAGTATTCCACAAAGAATACAATATATGTTTTCAAAAATTTATACTATAGAGAAGCACGATACATATACAGAAGAATTATTGCACAGAGAATGTAATATATGTTACCAAAAAACTTATGCTACAAAGAAGCACGATACACATGATACACAAATGAAGGAAGGAATCCACAAAGGAAGACCATGAAGCAAAACCCTACACAATAGAAGAAACCCTTTTAAAAATGTCGAAGGAGGGTATAGAGTACTCACCATGCCTGTGGAGATCCTTCATA
This sequence comes from Picea glauca, assembly GCA_000966675.3. Lineage (NCBI taxonomy): Eukaryota > Viridiplantae > Streptophyta > Pinopsida > Pinales > Pinaceae > Picea > Picea glauca. The sequence continues at coordinate 127,200 of JZKD02S2364334.1, forward strand.
GAATAGAATGCCATGACAAAGTTGAAAATCAGAACATATATGAAGGCCATGACAGAGCTGAACATCGTAATAGAGATGAAGTCCATAACAGAGCCGAGTATCATAACAGATTTGAATATGAGGGTCGTACGCAAGGGTAAACATAGAAATGTACAAGGAAAATGAGACCCAAGATTTTATTTATGAAATATTAATGGCACCTCGAACTTCTCAGTGATCGAAGGAATGTCGGGTATGCCACCCCACTTCATTCCATGTGGATTGTCCAAAGTGTTGAAGCCAAAGTGGGTGCTTCAAATAGTGACAATATTAGGGAGTACTAGGATGGTCAGTTCTCCATTAATGGATGTGCCCTAGTTTTAATGCCAAGACCGAACTCCAACTGAGGTGCACATAGGACCTGGCTTCCACCTTTACTTTCATTTCAAACTCTTTCAATGTTGAGTGGATAGGTAACCCAATACTATATCGATACTATCTGACCACTGGTATAACTTCTTACTTAGGATATACGACATGTCGCATGTTCTCTATCCTACTACCATGGAACATTCTTAGTAGGGTCGATGGTACCCTATCACGTGGACTATATTCTAGAATGGTAAAAATAGTATAGTCATAGCCCTTAATTCAAGTCTCGACCTATATAATTTGAACTGTTTATGCATAGCATAGATTGTATGGGTGACCTATATAATATGGATTTTTATGCATGGCATAGGTTATGTTAATGGGAAGGGGATATTGCTATAATTTTTTAGTAAGGTTAGTATGGGTTCAATAAGAACTCCAACTTGTTTTGTAGTCAAAATTTATAACAATAATCATAGTAAGAAACTTGAATGTAGTAGAAAGAAGACTAGATATCCAGTAAACAAGGGAGACGACTATGGTAGGTTTTCATGGATAGTAACAATAAGCACATAAATACTGACGTAAATTTATAAAGAGTATTCTGTATGTCACAACAGATTCGAAAATTATAGTGTTTTCCCCTAATAAATTTTTCTTTAATTTTAGTGAAATTTCGGATATGTTACATATGGTATCAAAGTTGTAGGTTACAATGCTTGGACCTCAGGGCATCACCAAAATTAATTTTTTTGTTTTTCCTTGAAGAGAATCTAACAAACACATTTACTATTACAAACAGAAAAACAAATTGTCTATTGTGAAAATGTCAGCACATAATGAAGAAGAAAACATACCTTAAGGGAATCTAGATCAAGAGCTTCCGAAAGACCCTGAGCACAACAGTGAAGGGATTTCATCCACCCAAGTTTTGGAAACAATAAAAAACCTTATCATGGAAATAGAAGTGTTTTAAAAAGATAATGAAAATCTAAATAAAGCACAAGAAGAACAAGTAGAAATAAACAAAATGATGCTACAGAGTATAGTAAAAAAAAAGAGTCCCAAGGAAAATGAAAAAGAGGAAGAGGTCCGAAAAAATTCCTCTAAAAATTATGGTCATGAAATAGAAAAAGAGGACAGATCTTCTGAAGAGACACACATGATAGAAAACAAAGCATCTATAGGAAGGAAAATAGAACAAGTGTATCACTTGGAAGGTGAATTAAAGAAAAAAAAAACCTCCACCTTTGATGGAGAATCAAATACTAGGGAGGAGGACAAAGCATGATTACTCTATATAAATAAGTGTTTCTAGATTTATAACTACTCTAGTAATATGAAAGTCAGAATGGTCATTTACAACTTAAAAGGAAAAGCTAGTATCTAGTGGCAAGAACTAAAATTAGCCAAGGGATTGAAAGAAAAATGAATGGAATGGTCATATTTTAAAAAGTATTTCAAGAAGCAGTACTTATCATAAATTTATTATGAAATAAAAACTAAGGAATTCTACGAGTTGCGACTAGGAAAAATGGCCTTGGATGACCTGATAAATAAATTTCTAGATCTGTTAAGGTTTGTACCATACATCAAAGAAGATAAAGTGAAAATACAAAGGTTCTTGTGTTGTCTACCACAGTCATACAAGGAAATAATTGAATTTGACAATCCCAAGTCTTTAAACGAAGTGTTTATAAAGGCTCAAATGTGTTATGATACATACAAATAGAGATCTAAAATTTTGAAAGCATGGAGATACAAGAAACATGACATATTGAATCAACATAATAAAGGATTCCCACCAACCCCGTTTCATAATATGGCGAAAGGTTTCCAAATTAAAGATTACCACTCAAATGCATAGAATGCCAAAGAGGGAAATAGAACAGCTAACTTGGGAGTCAGGAAGGTTGGGGAGAGTCCTAGAGAACCATAAAAGTGTTGGGAATGTGGAGAATGTCACTTGACGAGGAATTTTCCATGCTTAAATTGCACAACAAGAACTTCAGTCCATAACCTTCAAGAGGCTTCAACGGTTGGAGATGTTGGTAGAAGCGTGCATAAAATCAATGAAACTTTGGATGGAAAATAGGTAGATCATGTAACATCCTTCTCTGGCGCATTGAACAAACTTATTCTTTGAGGAAACTTGCTCGCAAGTGATCCGGATTATTATGCTATTAATAATTTTGATTTTGATTATGAGGTGTTATGGGTTGATGACATGTTGTTTTACTGCATTGACATAGACAGGTGCTATTGACTTGGTTTACTGAGTGTGCAGGATTTTGGACCTCAAGGATGCAGAGGCATCGACGGAACCCCTTGGACTCTGGATCGAGTCAGGGAGTGTGCCATTGGGGTTTGATTTTTTTACTGTGATATTAGTGCATCTGATTGGATGATATGATATGGATATGTTCTAACATGATTTGTTGATGATGTAGGCTAACGATAGCTTGCCGACCAGACTCACATATAGAGTAAAGGGGTCACGCATGACTACCAGAGATGTTGAGGGAGAAGTGTGGACAACATCCCTGCAACAACCTGCTAGCACTCTCGTTGTGGCTCGAACTGTAGGTTAACGATTACCTAGTTTGAGAGGACCCACGATGCCATGAGGGTAGACTGCGACAGTCGCTCACAATGATCCTAAGTGGTGCACAATAAGGTGGGGTCCTTATTCTTTAGAGGCCCTTAGTCTCCCACAAGTTCACCTGGTGAAGTATTGACTCTGGGGGTTTTTGATGTCTACCAAGTCAGTGAAGAGGTGAGTGGCACCCTTGGAGCACGTAGTGCATCCTGAAGGGCATGTCGCGCAAGGGAAACAGATTAAGATGAGTGGCACCCTTGGAGCACCTAGTGTGTCCTGAAGGGCACGTCACATTGTTGATAATAGAGGAATGAACCTAGATGGCCTTAGGATGAATAATGTGTTAAGAAAATTTTAAAACAAATTCCCTAATTAAATGTCGCCCTGTACGAAAATTTAATGTTTAAGTCTAAACTATGCTAGTGGTAAAATTTTATCTCTATATAAAGAAAAAATAACAATAACAATAATAAAATAAAAACCACATAAATAATCTATAGGACCTTAGTTAAATATTGTAACACGAAGGGAATAAGAAATTAAATTATTCATAAAAGATAATAATAAATATGTTGGAGTAAAATTTAAAAGAAAAGGGGGGGGATTTAATAGTTGTATTATTTTGATAATTTTAAAATATTAATTAAATGAGAAAAGGGAAAAAGGGTTAATTTTCACACCTGCCTTTTTGAGTTTTAAGTAAAAAGGGGAAAGAG
>JZKD02S2364334.1:174875-193467 GCA_000966675.3 Picea glauca
TGTCATCAACCCATAACGCCTCATAATCAAAATCAAAAGTTTTAATAGCATAATAATCCGAATCACTTGCGAGCAAGTGTCCTTAAAGAATAAGTTCGCTTAGTGCACCAGAGAGGGATGTTACATACACCCCCTCTTGGTCTAAACTTCGTCCCGAAGTTTCATAGTATAAATGCTGAAATAAAGTGTATCACAGTATCATATGTTTATATATCAAACAAAAATGGAAACTGATGGTGTATATCATATGCGTCCTCCCAGGTCGTCGAGTGCAGACTATAGTTGTCCCATTGGACCTTGACCTACTCTATCGTTCGACGCCATAGCTGTCGAACACGATGATCCAATATGTAGATTGGATCAACCGTGAGCACCCCCTCATCCGTCACCTATAAGGAACTCATGTCAATAACATGTCTAGGATCACTAATATAATGTCTCAAAACAGATACATGAAAAGCATCGTGCACATGCCTCAAAGAATCAGGCAAGGCTAGTTGATAGGCCACGGGCCCCTTTCTCTCCACAATCTCGAAAGGTCCCATGAACCTAGGAGAGTGTTTTAGCTCCCTTCCCAAACTTTATCGAACTCTTATGCGGTTTAACCCACAAGAAGACTCAATTTTTGACCTTGTAACTACAGTCAACCCGATGTAGATTGACATAACTCTTCTATCGATCCTGTGCTTCTTTAATCCTTTGTCTTATAGTTTTCATTTTCTCTTCCATTTCTTGGATCGCTTCTGGTCCCACCAGGACCCTACCCTCAAGCTGATCCCAACTCAAGGGCGTCCGACATGGTCACCCGTAAAGAAACTCTAAAGGCACCTTTTTAATGGTGCTCTGGTAACTTTTTTTGTAAGCGAGATGCACTAGTGGCAAGAATTTTTCCTAAGACTTTTGTTGGTCCATATGTGTGGTCTCTAACTCAATGCATCCGCCACTCGGTTCACTATTCTTTTTATGTAAGTAATCTTAAATTTGTACTCACTAAGCAATTCCGACCAACATTGTTGTCGCGCGTTCAGGTCGCTTGCGTAAATATGTGTTGTAGTCCATAGTGGTCAGTCTTAGATCAAATTTTTGTCCAATATTGTATTGTCTCCAAACCTTCAAGGCACATATGATGGCTAACAACTCCCAATCGTGCATCGTGTAGTTCTCCTCATGCCTTCTCAGTTTCCTCTAAATGTAAGTGATCACTCATATGTCTTGCATCAAGACTCTGCCTAATCCTTACTTGGATGCTTCAGTGCATAACAAGAAGTCTGCATCCATGTCAAGGACCTTTAGTATCGGTGTTGTTGTCAACAACTCCTTGAGCCTCTGAAATTCTATCACACATTTCTCGATCCAAACAAACTTCTTTTTCTTCTTCTGCAACTCCGTGATCGGATTTTCTATCTTCGAAATTCCATCGACGAATCATTGATAGTATCCTACTAAACCCATGAAGCTATGCACTTCAGGGACATTCATCGGCGTAGTCCATTCCATAATAGCCTCGACCTTGGCTGGATCCACGACGATGCCTTCACTAGAAATGACATGCCCTAAGTAGTGAATCTTCTATTATAAAAGAGCATTTGGACAACTTCCCATACAGTTTGTGCTCTCACAAACACTGCAGTACCAAGCACAAGTGCTCATCATGCTCCTCCGTTTTTCGAGAGTAGATAAAAATATCGTCAATGAATGCTTGGATGAACTTGTCTAAGTACTCGCGAAACACCCCATTCATCAAACTCATAAATACCCCTGGGGTGTTTGTCAGTCCCAATGGTAAAACAGTAAACTCATAATGTCCAAACCTCATCTTAAGGGTAGTCTTAGGGATGCCATCTTCCTTCATCCATAATTGGTGGTATCCTGATTACATGTCGATCTTTGAGAACACCGTTGCACCCTTCATTTGATAAAATAGATCATCAATTCTCGACAATGGATATTGATTCATGATTGTGGCCTTGTTCAATTGACGGTAGTCAATGCAAAGCCTCCACGACCCATCCTTCTTTCATATGAAAATAATAGGTGCACCCCACGGTGAAACACTAGGATGTATCAACCCCAGGTCTAACAACTCTTGTTAGACAACTGAGAGGGGGGGGTGAATCAATTGTCTATGTTCTTAAAAAATTATGCTTCTTTTAAAAACTTTACAAGGCACTCAATGATGATCACAATAATGTAGGGATATAAATAATGACACATTCAACATCAGTCACAGATATGAGAAACATAGAGACATATATTTCTTGAGGAAACCCATACAGGGTAAAAACCTCTTCTTCTTTATATGATAAGTATTATCTACATTCTTTACATTATCATACATATGAGCACCAACTCATTGTGAGGCTACAACCTCTATTTTTGTAAGCTACAACTTGCTGAGAGCACCAACTCCCTGTTTTCTCTAGCACCCACTAGAAGGAAGCATCAACTCCCTAGTTTCTCTAGCACCAACTAGAAGGAATCTACAACTCCCTGGTTTCTCTAGCACCAACTAGAAAGAAGCACCAACTCCCTTGTTTCTCTAGCACCAACTAGAAGGAAGTTCCAACTCCTTGTGTTCAAGCATCCACTTGAACTCTTGAGGACAACAGTCCTCCCTAGCACCTCCCTACCACCATGTTTTATCAATCTTTGCAACTGAAACTTATTACAGTGATATAATGTCCAACAATGGCTTACTGGACTCATCATTGTTCTGCTGCATTTTGTTGCTCTGTCTGCCTCACTACCTTCCTGCACACATCCTTTTCTATTCAATTCAATTGCTGCACTCTCCTCCTTCTTCATGCATGAATCACCTTCAACAACAGCAACCACAACAACTCCAACAGCAACAACAACCGCATCTCTTCTCTGTATCATGTACTTATAGCTCGTTTTCCACTTGTCCATGCAATGTGTGCAATGCCTTTGCTTAATCACACTACATCAATCTCCTCCACATCTCAAGTGCTATGCCTGATCATCGCAGCTCTTCATCTTCTCTGGTGGTTCCCACCACTCATCCAGCATCACTGGGTGTTCTGTTCATATTCCTCAACCTCTCTGGCAGTTTAGACTCTTCATCTTCTCTGGCATAGCCGAGCTTATCCTTTATGTTTTAGTTACGAGCTCCAACCCTCATCCAGCTGTCAATTTCCTCCACGAATCGTCTTCATTCCACTATAAGATTCCTTGTAACTCTTCATCTCCCCTGGAAATCACACAGAAGTCTCTTCACATGCTCTAGTAGAAACCATCAATGGTTTCTAGTAGTTACACTGTGAGGATCAACATTAGCCCTCCGATCATGCTCATGTTCACCTCCATCGTTGGATTAATTGTGAAGGGTATTGTCATTATTTACCCATTTCGCACTTTCGCAATTTAGAGATTCTTCGATGAGACATCTTGAGTCTCCATGTCAAGAAATCTGAAAAGGAGCTTGGCTGCTCTAGCTCCCTCCTCTACGTGACCACATGCGGTGACCATCAATTATACCAACAATTCACCTTTTCGGTACTTCGGCATTCGTATGATCGAGTGTCTCGACACTCCCAGATGCGATCCCCAAAATTTTGAGGCAGAGCTCATCTGCACTAGGTCCTTCATTCACATGACCACACATGGTGACCATAGGCTACGCTAACAGGTGCTATGAACTCATGATCTTCATCGACCCTGATCGACGGTCCACGATTTCGATGAATCAACAGTCTAGATCTTTTCGTGATTTCGCATATCGCTATTTGAGTGATGGAGGTTCTCGTCACTCGAAGTCATGATAGGCAAAGCTCTGATTTGGAGCTCAGATTGACGGTCCACACTCTTGGTGAATTGATGGTCTACATCTTATCATGAATTCGCATCTCGCGATTCCTGTGATGGAGGTTCTCGTCACTCCAAGTTGTGATAGGAAAATCTCTGAGATGGAGCTTCGATCGACGATCCATGTTCTTGGTGAATTGATGGTCTAGATATTATCGTGAGTTTGCATCTCGTGATTGCTATGATGGAGGTTCTCATCACTCCAAGTCATGATAGGAAAAGCTCCGAGATGGAGCTTAGATCAACAATCCAGAATCTTGGTGTATTGACGGTCCAGATCTCATTGTGAATTTGCATCTCGCAATTCCTGTGGTATTGTTTCCTGACTCTCCAAGTCATGATTTGTGAAACCCTGAAGTGATGTAAACCTGTTGACATCACATGTGGATTGACACGTGTCGAATAACTGCCACATGTCACTTTGATTCGTGAGTTACACATGCCTGAAATGTTGAACCATCTTGATACTTGTCATTGTCTGATCATGTCACGTGTCATATTATTCCACCTGTCTTTTCTGATGTGGTCTATCATATTCACCTCCTAGATCTGATAGCCCAAATCACACCTTGATCAAACAACTAGGATTATTTCACCATTTCGCATTTCGCGATTTCTGCACTTCATGATTTTGCCACTTCGCGATTTTTCCTTCTTATGATGAATTGTCTCAAGCCTTCAAGTCCTGATCTATGAAACTCCGAAATGGAGTTAGAACAACATATTTTGTCATTTCGCATTTCGCCTCTTCTTGCTCTTTAATGAACGTGCAGGTTCTCCCTGATCCAACGATGGTCAGATCTTACACTCATATCTGACGCCTAAGATCTGTCCTCCTCTTCTACACCTTCTTCTTATCTAAATTCATATCTGGTGGTCATCGGGGTTTCAGGATGGGGTCCAACGATCACTGATGCTCCTCCTTTCAAGCTTAGGTACTGCGATCGACTTTGCGCTAATTACTCCTGAGATTACCTTGTTCCTGTTTTTCATCGATGCTTACTCTGATCTTGTCATCAATGACCTCCCTACAATCCTATGCATGTTTGTTGCCATCTTTTTTGATGTACTTTCCATCAATGACAAGACTACAATGTCTATAAAACATGCCAACAATCTCCCCCTTTGGCATTGATGGCAACAAAGGTACCCTTGTTCTTTTCTCCCCCTTTGACATCAATGTTAAAGAAAAAACAATCCCCCTAAGATGTTGCATTAATTCTAGGTGGTATCAGATATGAAACCAATACAGGACTCCCCTTAACAGGATGGACTCTCTTATATGTGATATGGGATGACACCCAACTTATGTTTGATATATTCAAAAGGTGTCTTGGTTAAGGGTTTAGTAAAGATGTATGCAATTTGTTCTGTAGTGGGAATGTAATGGACCTGAATAATCTGATTGATGACCTGCTCTCTCAGAAAATGATATTTTATGGGAATATGGTTGGTCTTGGAGTGGAAGACAGTATTTTTAGACACACTGGTGGCACTAGTGTTATCACAATGAATTGGGATCGGTGTAGTGTATTTTACCTCCAAGTCTGGAAGTGTCTAAATCATCCATAAGACTTGAGTGCAACAGGTAGCAGCAACAATGTACTCTTCCTTTGTGGTTGATAATGAAATGGAACCTTTCTTTTTACTAAGCCATTCTACTAAAGATTCACCCAGGAAGAATGCCCCTCCACTGGTGATTTTTCTCTCATAAACACAGTTTGCCCAATCTGCATCTGAATAAGCAGTTAACTGAAAATTTTGATTTCTGGGATACCATAGACCATAAGTCATTGTTTCTTTTAAATACCCGAATATCCTTTTGATAGCTTGCAAATGACTCTATTTAGGTGCATCCTGATATCTTCCTACCATTCCTATAGCATGCATTATGTCTGGGTGAGATGTTGTGATGTACAACAGGCTGCCTATCATTGATCGATATGATCTTTGATCAACATCAGATGAATCATCATCCTTACTTAATTTACATCAAGTTACCATAGGTGTACCCATAGGTTTCGAATCTTCCATTTGAAACCTTTTCAACATTTCTTTTAGATATTTTTCTTGAGAAATAAACATTCCTTTGGACCTCTGAGTAATTTGCAGACCAAGAAAAAATGGCAGTTCTCCTATCATAGACATTTCAAATTCAGACTTCATGGCAGAAGCAAACCATTGTACCAATGAATCCTTATTACATCCAAAGATGATGTCATCTACATAGACCAATACGATGAGAAAATTATTATCCTCTGTTTTAATATACATATTGTTGTCAGTTGTTCCTCTCTTGAACCCTTTGTCTTTGAGATATGTATCTAGTCGGTGATACCAGGCTCAAGGGGCTTGTTTTAAACCATATAAATATTTCTTCAGCTTGCATACTAAGTCAGGGTTATCAGATAGTTTGAAACCCTCGGGTTGTTCCATATATACTTCTTCACTTAAATCTCCATTTAGAAAGGCTCACTTGACATCCATTTGATAGACTTTAAACCTTTTATGACAAGCATAGGAAAGAAACATTATGATAGCTTCTAGTCTTGCTACGGGCACAAATGTTTCATCAAAATCCAGTCCTTCTATCTGAGCATATCCTTTATAGACTAACCTTGCTTTGTTCCTGGTAACTTGTCCTTGCTCATTCAACTTATTCTTAAATATCCATTTGGAGCCAATGACATTTTTACCTTTAGGTTTTTGAACCATCTCCCACGTATTGTTTTTCTCAATCTGATCAAGTTCTTCATTCATTGCTTTAACCTAATGGTCATCTGTGTTGGCTCCAATAAAATACTTGGGTTCCATCAAGGATATGAAATCTATATGAGATTGTTCGGTGTTTTTTATTAGCTTTCTCCTGGTTTGTACACCTTTGTCTTTTTCTCCAATTATCTGACTTGCAGGATGATTCTTTTGAATGATTCTATAGGAGGAATTTGTAGTTGAATCCTCATTTGAGTCTATCTGAGTGTCTGAGTATTCATCTGATTCAGAGTCTTCATTTTCTGATTATTGGACCTGTTCATCTTCAGCTTTAGTTGTGTCTTCTGTAGAAGACTCATTATTGTACACCTCTCTTACTGGGATTCCTTCATCAATTTTTACATCAATACAGTCAACAATTTTATGCAGCCTCTTATTATAGAATCTATATCCCTTACTGTTTGTAGCATACCCTAAGAATATACCTTCATCAGCCCTGTCATCATATTTGTCGAGGTTCTCATCATTATTCTTTATGTAGAATTTACTCTCAAAGACTCTAAAGTGTTTGATTGAGGCAGGTCTTCCAAACCATAATTCATAAGGTGTCNATATGAGCTTTGATCAACATCAGGTGAATCATCATCCTTACTTAATTTACATCCAGTTACCATAGGTGTACCCATAGGTTTAGAATCTTCCATTTGAAACCTTTTCAACATTTCTTTTAGATATTTTTCTTGAGAAATGAAAATTCCTTCGGACCTCTGAGTAATTTGCAGACCAAGAAAAAATGGCAGTTCTCCTATCATAGACATTTCAAATTCAGACTTCATGGCAGAAGCAAACCATTGTACCAATGAATCCTTATTACATCCAAAGATGATGTCATCTACATAGACCAATACGATGAGAAAATTATTATCCTCTGTTTTAATATACAGATTGTTGTCAGTTGTTCCTCTCTTGAACCCTTTGTCTTTGAGATATGTATCTAGTCTGTGATACCGGGCTCAAGGGGATTGTTTTAAACCATATAAAGATTTCTTCAACTTGCATACTAAGTCAGGGTTATCAGATAGTTTGAAACCCTCTGGTTGTTCCATATATACTTCTTCACTTAAATATCCATTTAGAAAGGCTCACTTGACATCCATTTGATAGACTTTAAACCTTTTATGACAAGCATAGGAAATAAACATTATGATAGCTTCTAGTCTTGCTACGGGCGCAAATGTTTCGTCAAAATCCAGTCCTTCTATATGAGCATATCCTTTATAGACTAACCTTGCTTTGTTCCTGGTAACTTGTCCTTGCTCATTCAACTTATTCTTAAATATCCATTTGGAGCCAATGACATTTTTACCTTTAGGTTTTTGAACCATCTCCCACGTATTTTTTTTCTCAATCTAATCAAGTTCTTCATTCATTGCTTTAACCTAATGGTCATTTGTGTTGGCTTCATTAAAATTCTTGGGTTCCATCAAGGATATGAAATCTATATGAGATTGTTCGGTGTTTTTGATTAGCTTTCTTCTGGTTTGTACACCTTTGTCTTTTTCTCCAATTATCTGACTTGCAGGATGATTCTTTTGAATGATTCTGCAGGAGGAATTTGTAGTTGACTGCTCATTTGAGTCTATCTGAGTGTCTGAGTATTCATCTGATTCAGAGTCTTCATTTTCTGATTATTGGACCTGTTCATCTTCATCTTTAGTTGTGTCTTCTGTAGAAGACTCATTATTGTACACCTCTCTTGCTGGGATTCCTTCATCAATTTTTACATCAATACAGTTAACAATTTTATGCAGCCTCTTATTATAGCATCTATATCCCTTACTGTTTGTAGCATACACTAATAATATACCTTCATCAGGCCTGTCATCATATTTGTCGAGGTTCTCATCATTATTCTTTATGTAGAATTTACTCTCAAAGACTCTAAAGTGTTTGATTGAGGCAGGTCTTCCAAACCATAATTCATAAGGTGTCTTGTCACTCTGTGGTCTAAGGTGGGCTCTATTAATCACATGGATTGTTGTGTGTATTTCTTCTACCTAGTAGGTTTGACCAATGTTCTTCTCATTCATCATCGACCTGGCCATTTCCTGCACTGTTCTGTTTTGCCTCTCAACAACTCCATTTTGTTGTGGAGTTCTTGGGATTGTGTATTCTCTCTTGATCCCATGCTCATCACAAAATTCCTTGAAGTCTCTTGACATAAACTCTCCTCTCTGATCTGATTGTACTGCCTTTAACCTCTTGCATGTTTGAGTTTCTGTTAAAGTCTTAAATATTTTAAACTTCTCAAATGCTTCAGATTTTTCTTTGAGAAAGGCAACCCAAGTAAGTCTGGAGTAATCATTGATAATCAGCATGAAGTAGTTTTCTTTTCCTGTGCCTTCCTGTCTTGATGGTCCACATAAATCCATATGAACTAGTTGGAGTGGTTTTTCTGATGAAGTAAAGCTCTTGGACTTAAACTATGTCNTCCCTGGAGCATCATTTCCAAAGGTTACGTTTCCTGATTTGCTTTCACTTAGAGATAGAAACTTGCCTTTGTCTCCCGTCATGTGTTTGGAGCATCCACTGTCTATATACCAAGGTTTCATTTTTCTTTGAGCAGACAACACTAATCCACACTTGTCACTTTCCTTCTTCTTCCAAAACTTGACATTTTCAGTAGGGGATTTCGAATCTGGTTCATATTTCCTTAAACGACAGTCAATATATTTATGTCCATAATTATGATAGATGTAGCATTCAATTTCATTGTTCAATAAGTCAAACTTATTGTTGCAGCGTTGTCTACTTATTGACTGTTGATTATTCCTTGACCTCCTTAGTTGTATGTTCCTAGACTTAATTTGGAAATTTGCAGTCTGTGAAGGTCTGTTACTTGGTTGTATCAATTTTTGTTGTGGGAAGTATTTATTCCTTCAAAATATTAATTGCTCATGTCTAAGTCTTAAGGAACAATTTGCAGCTTTGTGACCAAAATTAGAATAGTAGAAGCAATAACCATAGAAAAATTCTTTGTACCTAGAAAGTGGTTGTCTTCTTTGAGAAAATCTATTTCTTCCTTGCTAATGACGTCTTTTAGGAAAGAGCACATTGTTACCAAAATATTGTTACCAAAATTGAGGTCGTAAACATGAAGTGTGAAGCACATGCCTTGCACTACAACTATGATTCGACAACACCACCATCCATGACACTCATGGATGCTAGAACTCATCTCCCTTGTGATCTCGGAGGATGCTAACGGTACTAGCTATTGCATGCTGTGGACACTCAGGGGCGCCCTCTAAATGCGATCTCTACGAGGACACATTAAGGTTTTTAATTAACGCAAGGGTTAATACTCACGGGTTTACTGCAGTGGAAATCCTATCAATCCATAAACGCAGGTTTGAACTAGCTTTGATACCATATGTAACAAACCCTTTCATTATTTCTACACATGAAACAATAATGCAAAAAAAAAAAAAATTGTTTTTTTTAAAACAGGACGACAATGACGATTACATCTAGACAACCCAGCTGATGGTGAGCATTATGCCTGCAGAATAGGCAACAACAACTAAGACACCAAAAAATGGCACAAGGGAAACTGGACGAAAGATGTGTAGGACAACAAGGAGGAATGTTACCCGCCCGACACAGGAAGACCACGCCTAAAATTTAAGGGATCCATCCTCGTCCTGACATGACGACCTTGACGACTATTTAACTTTAAGACCTTGGATGCACACAACCAAACACATCAAGGTGTTCAACCAAAGTGCCCAAATGACTACAACGAATAATGCCAACAACTACAACGAGTAGCTCCCGTGATGGGTAGCACCACCTCCAGCCAAGTTATCAGTTACCTCTATCCAATAGGGTGCGAAATGATATCCTCATCAGGGATCATGTCGTTCTGTGGTGATAGGTGTGACAATGCCCCTATCATACCATAACCTATCTGGATAAGGGTCTAAAAATAAAATCAGCGTGTTAAGGGCCAAAATAACTGAGAGGAAGACTACGCCTAAGCCCCACAAGCAACAGGTGGGCAAGAGGGAAAAAGACAATGATCAGAAAATGTGCAATCCAATGATGACTCGATGACCTCCATGAAGCCCCAAGTTAATCATGAAGTCTTGGAACGAAGGGAAACTAAAGTAACGCTACTAAGGATGAAGGTGTTGACAAGGGTGAGACAATACCGAACTCAACAATTCAACGGGCTTGTCAGCACAATTCCTATCTGTAAGGTAAGGGCACTACACCTCAAATACTTACCTGGCTTCAATTGACTAACAACAAATCTATCTACAAAGACAATTCCTAAATAAACAACCCAACCACTCTAATTTAACAATTTAACCATGCAACGATTTTGACCATATCAACATATATATATCGTTATTAAACTAACACTAAGAAAATACATCATACTTATAAAATCACGGATTAAAACACTAGAGGCCAGATCAATTTAGAACATGTTGTCCATCATATAATATTTGTCGACAATTAAGTTGCAATTATTGGTTGATTCTATAAGTGGTTGTAATCAAATAAAAGAGTGTCATTCAATGCGAATGTTAATTAATGTTAGGCAGCTATAATGGAAGCCACATCTATGATATTAATGCAATTTAATGCTATTTTAAAAGAGATATTTTCTAGAAAGGTAAGGCTGTCCAAGTTGGTCACAACCATTAAGGATACGGAGTTGCAATCAACACACAATAAAATTGTATTGAAATTGCACTTTTATAAAATCACGAGCGTCCGCAACAGGCGAATTCGTAGGCAACGCTAGAGGCTAGAGCTGTCATTTAAAGATAGAGTCGCAATCAATAGTTGGTATTCATGTTAGATTATAACTGGTCTTCTCATAATTTAACAAATTTAATTAATTAAGTAATAAATGAATAAAACTATAATTTAAAAAGGTAGGGATTTCACTGTAATTAAGTAGTAAATGTTTTAAATGCAGTTTAAAAATCTAATCCATTGATCCTTGTAGTAAATTGAACTTGAATGTAACCTATCCGACAGAACAACTTCAATAATGTGGGAGCATCCTTTTAAAGGATGGGATGCAAAATCACAATTAAAAATGGAAGCAGAAACATGGCAACCTCTACTTAATGGAACAATCTCACCTCAATGAACGATTCTAGAAAACCTATATTAAGTCGACATGACAATCTTAATCGACATATATGAATAAAGGTCTATCACCAGGTAGAGATACATGTAATAAAATAAAATACATTAATTACAATACAATACAGTAATTGGAAGTTCAACTTCAACGTCAGTTGAGGAGTCCTCATATTTTTAGCACTCATTTCGATCTACACACTGTCAATGTCAAAAAGTTATATTGTCAAGTAGGATAAAAATTCCCTTAAGTTCCCCTTTTTCCCTTTTTATGTTACCTCTTTTCCCTAGTTTCCTAAAAAATAATTATTTTCCCTCTTTCCCCTTTTTACTTAAAACTCAAAAAGGCAGGTGTGAAAATTAACCCTTTTTCCCTTTTCTCATTTAATTAATATTTTAAAATTATCAAAATAATACAACTATTAAATCCACCCCCTTTTCTTTTAAATTTTACTCCAATAGATTTATTATTATCTTTTATGAATAATTTAATTTCTTATTCCCTTCGTGTTACAATATTTAACTAAGGTCCTAAAGATTATTTATGTGGTTTTTATTTTATTATTGTTATTGTTATTTTTTCTTTATATAGAGATAAAATTTTACCACTAGCATAGTTTAGACTTAAACATTAAATTTTCGTACAGGGTGACATTTAATTAGGGAATTTGTTTTAAAAATTTCTTAACACGTTATTCATCCTAAGGCCATCTAGGTTCATTCCTCTATTATCAACAATGTGACGTGCCCTTCAAGACACACTAGGTGCTCCAAGGGTGCCACTCATCTTAGTCTGTTTCCCTTGCACGACATGCCCTTCAGGATGCACTACGTGCTCCAAGGGTGCCACTCACCTCTTGACTGACTTGGTAGACATCAAAAACCCCCAGAGTCAATACTTCGCCAGGTGAACTTGTGGGAGACTAAGGGCCTCTAAAGAATAAGGACCCCGCCTTATTGCGCACCACTTAGGATCATTGTCAGCGATTGTCGTAGTCTATCCTCATGGCATCGTGGGTCCTCTCAAACTAGGTAATCGTTAACCTACAGTTCAAGCCACAACGAGAGTGCTAGTAGGCTGTTGCAGGGATGTTGTCCACACCTCTCCCTCAACATATTTGGTAGTCATGCGTGACCCCTTTACTCTATATGTGAGTCTGGTCGGCAAGCTATCGTCAACCTACATCATCAACAAATCATGTTAGAACATATCCATATCATATCATCCAATAAGATGCACTAATATCACAGTAAAACAATCAAACCCCAATGGAACACTCCCTCACTCGATCCAGAGTCCAAGGGGTTCCATCGATGCCTCTGCATCCTTGAGGTCCAAAATCCTGCACACTCAGTAAACCAAGTCAATAGCACCTGTCTATGTCAATGCAGTAAAACAACATGTCATCAACCCATAACACCTCATAATCAAAATCAAAATTTTTAATAGCATAATAATCCGGATCACTTGCGAGCAAGTGTCCTCAAAGAATAAGTTTGTTCAGTGCGCCAGAGAAGGATGTTACATGATCTACCTATTTTCCATCCAAAGTTTCATTGATTTTATGCACACTTCTACCAACATCTCCAACCGTTGAAGCCTCTTGAAGGTTATGGACTGAATTTCTTGTTGTGAAATTTAAGCGTGGAAAATTCCTCCTCAAGTGACATTATCCACATTCCCAACACTTTTATGGTTCTTTGGGACTCTCCCCAACCTTCCTGACTCCCAGGTTAGCTGTTCTATTTCCCCCTTTGGCATTCTATGCATTTGAGTGGTAATCTTTCATTTGGAAACCTTTCGCCATATTATGAAAAGGGGTTGGTGGGAATCCTTTCTTATGTTGATTCAATATGTCATGTTTCTTGTATTTCCATGCTTTCAAAATTTTAGATCTCTATTTGTATGTATCATAACACATTTGAGCCTTTATAAACACTTCATTTAAAGACTTGGGATTGTCAAATTCAATTATTTCCTTGTATGACTGTGGTAGACAACACAAGAACCTTTGTATTTTCACTTTATCTTCTTTGATGTATGGTACAAACCTTAACATATCTAGAAATTTATTTATCAGGTCATCCAAGGCCATTTTTCCTAGTCACAACTCGTAGAATTCCTTAGTTTTTATTTCATAATAAATATATGATAAGTACTGCTTCTTGAAATACTTTCTAAAATATGACCATTCCATTTGTTTTTCTTTCAATCTCTTGGCTAATTTTAGTTCTTGCCACTAGATACTAGCTTTTCCTTTTAAGTTGTAAATGACCATTCTGACTTTCATATTACTAGAGTACTTATAAATCTAGAAACACTTATTTATATAGAGTAATCATGCTTCGTCCTCCTCCCTAGTATTTGATTCTCCATCAAAGGTGGAGGTTTTTTTTTTCTTTAATTCACCTTCCAAGTGATACACTTGTTCTATTTTCCTTCCTATAGATGATTTGTTTTCTATCATGTCTGTGTCTTCAGAAGATCTGTCATCTTTTTCTATTTCATGACCATAATTTTTAGAGGAATATTTTCGGACCTCTTCCTCTTTTTCATTTTCCTTGGGACTCGTTTTTTTTACTATACTCTGTAGCATCATTTTGTTTATTTCTAGTTGTTCTTCTTGTGCTTTATTTAGATTTTCATTATCTTTTTTAAACCCTTCTATTTCCATGATAAGATTTTTTATTGTTTCCAAAACTTGGGTGGATGAAATCCCTTCACTGTTGTGCTCGGGGTCTTTCGGAAGCTCTTGATCTGGATTCCCTTAAGGTCTGTTTTTTTCTTCATTATGTGCTGACATTTTCACAATAGACAATTTGTTTTTCTATTTGTAATAGTAAATGTGTTTGTTAGATTCTCTTCAAGGAACAACAAAAAAAATAATTTTGGTGATGCCCTGAGGTCCAAGCATTGTAACCTACAACTTTGATACCATATGTAACATACCCGAAATTTCACTAAAATTAAAGAAAAATTTATTAGGGGAAAACACTATAATTGTCGAATCTGTTGTGACATAGAGAATACTCTTTATAAATTTACGTCAGTATTTATGTGCTTATTGCTACTATCCATGAAAACCTACCATAGTCATCTCCCTTGTTTACTAGATATCTAGTCTTCTTTCTACTACATTCAAGTTTCTTACTATGATTATTGTTATAAATTTTGACTACAAAACAGGTTGGAGTTCTTATTGAACCCATACTAACCTTACTAAAAAATTATAGCAATATCCCCTTCCCATTAACATAACCTATGCCATGCATAAAAATCCATATTATATAGGTCACCCATACAATCTATGCTATGCATAAACAGTTCAAATTATATAGGTCGAGACTTGAATTAAGGGCTATGACTATACTATTTTTACCATTCTAGAATATAGTCCACGTGATAGGGTACCATCGACCCTACTAAGAATGTTCCATGGTAGTAGGATAGAGAACATGCGACATGTCGTATATCCTAAGTAAGAAGTTATACCAGTGGTCAGATAGTATCGATATAGTATTGGGTTACCTATCCACTCAACATTGAAAGAGTTTGAAATGAAAGTAAAGGTGGAAGCCAGGTCCTATGTGCACCTCAGTTGGAGTTCGGTCTTGGCATTAAAACTAGGGCACATCCATTAATGGAGAACTGACCATCCTAGTACTCCCTAATATTGTCACTATTTGAAGCACCCACTTTGGCTTCAACACTTTGGACAATCCACATGGAATGAAGTGGGGTGGCATACCCGACATTCCTTCGATCACTGAGAAGTTCGAGGTGCCATTAATATTTCATAAATAAAATCTTGGGTCTCATTTTCCTTGTACATTTCTATGTTTACCCTTGCGTACGACCCTCATATTCAAATCTGTTATGATACTCGGCTCTGTTATGGACTTCATCTCTATTACGATGTTCAGCTCTGTCATGGCCTTCATATATGTTCTGATTTTCAACTTTGTCATGGCATTCTATTCTATGAAGGATCTCCACAGGCATGGTGAGTACTCTATACCCTCCTTCGACATTTTTAAAAGGGTTTCTTCTATTGTGTAGGGTTTTGCTTCATGGTCTTCCTTTGTGGATTCCTTCCTTCATTTGTGTATCATGTGTATCGTGCTTCTTTGTAGCATAAGTTTTTTGGTAACATATATTACATTCTCTGTGCAATAATTCTTCTGTATATGTATCGTGCTTCTCTATAGTATAAATTTTTGAAAACATATATTGTATTCTTTGTGGAATACTCCCTGTATGTGTATCGTGCTTCACTGTGGCATATATTTTGGTAACTTATACTTCATTCATATCTGAACAAGGATCTCGCTGAAGTCCAAGTTTATTTTTATAATTCACCCATAGCCTTTATTATTATCGTTATGCTTTTGTAAGGAGGAAATGACCTATTGTTGCTTCTATTCTATCAAAACATTTTTTTCCCTTAATGATTATAATATTGTGTTTTACTCTATAAGTATATTCTTTGTATTTATATATTTAATATTTCTTTAGAGAATATGTATAGGGACACTAAAACAATAGATATTTTATTTATCGTCATTCTTTTCTTTAAATTTCTTATGTGAAAGTTTATATATGGATACAAAAAATTAATGATGGGCCCCTTCTTCTTTGCGAGGGTACCAATCAGTTGGTTATGGATAGACTCCTCCTCTTCCCAGATCATGGATAGATTTCTTGACAAGGAGAAAAGGTGATATGATTTCATCAGGACCCAAGATAATTTATTTCCTTGAATTATTTTTATTTAATTTCATAAGAACTTAATTTCTAGCGAAGTTACTAAACCCTCGCTTTAATTCTCTTATAGGTTGGCAAGATCGGTGTGGTTGGGTGAAGGAATCATTTTATCATAAAAGGCATTTGAGTTCCATGTCCTTCCTTGAATTCCCTATGCGCATACTTAGAGCTATGTTTATAGTACAAGAGGTTGTGGAGTTTTTTGGTCTATGGTACTCCAACTGTATTGTTTTGAACAAAGATCAATTGAATACAATGGTTACTTTTGCAAGACACTTTGAAGTCTATTGTATCACTATATTTCTATGATAATGAAGAATTTATTCATACTATTATTCTTTCTATCTATTCTCTGCAGTGTTTGTCTATGTACAGATTTGAATAGGAATTAAAAATATATATATTCAATGGCCAATAGGCATATAAACATAGATCTATTATTTCTTTATGTATGATAACATATATATATCTATATAGTTAAAGATATATGTACAACCATAATATTTCAAATAAGAAATATTTCCAGTATCATTTAACTATGATAATCCATAGTATAACATGGTTATACAGTCGCTTAAGAACAAATTTCACTTTTGTATACATAGTCAACATATTCCTAACAAATAATAACTATAAATATAATATTGGAAAAGGAATACACACTGGGATATATATCTGAAACTGATGCTAGAACACAAATGGAATAGCTGCATTCCACCCAACCATAGAACAGAACAACCAAGCTCACGTTTTCTGCTCACCCCTTAGCCTTACCATGAGTCCATCAGGGAAAATTGAATGATCCTCCTTAGCTATAGTCACCATCAAGAGATCAAGAAATACTTTACCTCCCACTAACAATGTTCATAAAAACAAACCGTTCCCCATTCCCAACATACTAAGAAATGTCCTTCCTCCCACATATGTTGTAAATATATACATTCTTATGCCTAGGTCTTTCATTCCCTCCTTGGGGAAATTCACATATTTACAAATCACTTATTTTTAGGGGTTTCTAGTGGTCAAATTCCACTTTTTCCACTTGTAAAAATCATCCTTGAGGTAACCCAAACATGTTCCCCACTCATGGATTCATGGTCATCTATTTTTAACCTTGTTGTTCCACTTGTCTTCCAACATTAAATTTATTAAAAAAAAAATATTTTACATGTGTCTAATAAAGGAGGAAAGTTGGGCAAGTAAAATATTTTCCCAACAGTGATCAAATAATTAATTACATAAACCAAAATTCTAAATTCAATTTTTCCATAATTGGCAAATAATTTTCAGATTTGAATTTTCCAAAAATGAAAACTTTACTTTCAAAATTCCACACAGAATTTAATTGTCTAGTATTTGAGGATATTACAATTTTCCAACTGCCCTGTTGAAATTATATTTTTCCATAGATATGGAACATGTCTTACCTCTTTCAAAAACCCTTGGTTTCCATTTATTTCCTTTATTTTTAAGTTTCCTATTAAAAAACAAATTCATGGTGCATCATCACCCAAATGAACTTGTCCAAAATCACCTTAAACATAATCTATAAAATGTTTGTTATGGGGTGTGGCATGAAATGAAGCCCCTAAATCTACTACCCAGTACTCATAAATATTTTCTACAGAGAGAATCAAAGCATATTGTAACAGATCACCTGTTACATTTTAATCCTGATTTTTCTCATGTTCTCCATCTCTTTGTTTCTTTGAAGCTATACAGTCTTTCTGCATATATCCTTTCTTCCTACAATTCCATCACTCTTTCGAGTCTAGATTTGGATCTTCACTTCCTAGAATTCTCGTCGTTCCCTGAGCCCTTTCCTCTATACTTTTTTCTTCTCCTGTTCTCCGTGTTTAAAAAATTACCTGATGTCTCACCTTGGATTTTCTATCGCATTTCCCCACAAAGGATAACACCAACAACATCATAAAATTTTAAAGTGTTTTAACTAGAGACAGAGTTTCTTATAGCCATGAACAAGCCATTCCAACTTTCTGGCAATGAGCACGACATTAGAAGAGCCCTAACCTCATCATCAAAGTCCACTTTTACTGAAATTAGTTGATTAGTAACCATATGAAATTCATTTAAATGATCTACAATAGACCCACCTTCTGACATATT
>JZKD02S2364334.1:226154-237418 GCA_000966675.3 Picea glauca
ACAAAAATTATACCATTAACCAAACTTATCATTCATTCATCAACACTCAGAAATTAATTTGTTTCTCATCATACAATATAGATAAATTCTTTGGAACCATGATTGTAACATGAATCAACCCTCTCAACTAGCAAACAATATAAATGTTTCACTATTTGGGTAGATTGTTTGGGGTGGTTAGGATAGCAATGTATCATTGTCAACCAACCAAGCCAAATGACATGCAAACACCACAACAAAATATGGTTAACAAACCTTGATACAATAGTGAAATAAGGCAACGATTGGACTAATTACAAGGTCCTTTGGAATTACTTAACATATTTTGGCATCTTTGGGATGTGGAAAACAAAGTGTCATAAAAACATTGCAAGACATCAACACTTTAATCACCATTGAAAGTGGAATACTTCTGCAGTTTTATGACAATCCTGGATAGAGTTTTGGATAACACATAGGAGGTAATGTCAAGGATTGAAAATAGGTAATTTTTCTATCTTCAAATTCATTTGGACACCTATGGAAATGAATATAATGAAATCCTAGAAACATTGGAAAAAGAGGAGGGTTACAAATGGCCTCACACAACAATAAATCTCTATAGAAAAAGGAATACTAAAAAAATCCTAGAACAACAATAAAGAACATGCAACGATTTCACTTTGAATGAGGTTGTCGGACCTTCCAATACATCCAATGATAGTTTATAATAACCTAGAACAACAATCCTTCAAAATGTTGCAATAAAAGTTATTTTGATCCCTAGTTATGTTGTATTGATTTCAACCATTCCAAGCAAAGTATGCATTAGGGTATCCATAAAAGTGATTAATTTCTACTTAAATTAAAAATGATTTTTAAACCCTCTTGTGATCAACATATAGATGTTTATTTAAGAACTAGTTAGCATGATTTGAACAAATATAAGTCAATGAGGCTCAATGCAATCTAGATTGAGGATAACACATTATGAAAACCTTTCCTAGTACTATCAAGGTGAATTGAAAGGTTCACCAAGAAAAAGGATAGAGCCATCAAACATTCTACCTTAATGCATGAAAAATAACTTCAATGATAAAAGGGATAAGGTCAGAGAACTTACCTTGAGAACCCTCCCAAGTGGAGCATTTCATCCTTAATTCTTTGGCCTTATAGCAGCCTTTTTATTCCAAAAAAGCCTTTAAAAGTGCTTATATAAACCTTGAAAATGACTAAACATTAATAAATAAATGAAATATATTCTCAAAAAAATAGTAAGCCAAATTTATCAATAATATCCAATAGTTTTAAATTAGGGAGGATTCTTCCTTTTATAGGAGAAGATCCTCCTCAAATACAATACAACACAATGTACTAGCTCAATAATATGAGGTCAAAACCATTAACCCAGTCAAAACCATGGGAAAATACAACAAATCATCTAACAAATCCCTCAAAATCCTCCAAGAGACAAATGACCCTAAAGAATGGTCCAAATATAATAATAAATGCCACAAGTGTGGGATAGAGGGAGATAATAAATTAGGTGCACTCCTCAATAAAGGTGGAATTTTCCCATGGGAGGGTGAATGATTGAGTCAACATTGTCCAAATACTCCCAAAGATCCTCCAAAAAGCTCCCTCAAATGATGGAAAGGTCCAAGTCTGGAATAATGAACTTAAGAAGATGGCATTACCTCTCACATGTGTGAGACATCCAATTAAAAAAGTCAATATAAATGGCATGTGTAGCCTCCTCTAGGTGGGTTCTTTTGATGTAGATAAAAGTAAAGCATGCCACATCATAACAAGGTCCAAATAACAACCTATAACCACCTCCATAATTTGTAACCAACTCCTCTAATGAATTAGTAACTCCCATGTGTGGTCCAAGGAGAGATAAATAATTCATAAGTGTGAATGAAACATCCAATTGATAAAGGAGAATGAATTTGAGTGGTCCATGTGGCATGTGTGGTGACATGGAATCCCTCTCATGGATCGATGCACTATCATGGATCCCAATGCGGTGACATGAATCCCAAGGAAAATGGTATGGACCCCAATGTATGTAGATATGATCATATATGAGTACATGGATCCCAATGTATGTATATATGATCATATATGAGTACATGGATCCCAATGTATGTAGAAATGATCATATATGAGTACATGGATCCAAATGTAGCATCATGGATCCCAATGCAATGTCATGGATCTTGAGGAATAATACATGTATCCCAATGCACAATACCCACTTGAAGTGATGGGTCTAGCCTCCTAGCAAGCCATTAATTGGTAGCACCTGGTGACATATCTTAGCACAACATAAAAAAGGGGGTTGGTTTTAATATTTTCCTAATTCTTACCAAGGGTAACAATATTGACCCTTATACATGCATCAATTCCTAAGACAACACATATTTCCTAAGCACCTGAGTGAAATATAGGAAAAAATAATTAATAATGATGAAATGGAATGAGGAATGAGTTCATGTGATGACCCTCAACGTCTTAGACATGCACAAGTATTATCAATCAGTTATTTATTCATACACATTTATTTAGATAGGATTTTTACATATAATATCCTTATAGAGATAGCTCAACATTGAGTTACCATCCTTAACATTATTTATTACTACCCCTTTAAGAATTGTTTTTTTTAATGTTTGTTTTATCGAACAAGTTCCTTTTATTTAGATATTCATAGACAAACTAGAGACTAGGGGCATTGGCCTCATAGTGAGGGAGAATTTATAAAGATTTATATTTGTATTTTGACTTTATCTCTTCACCTGTTTTCCTTATTGGATTATTGACTCGGGATTTATTAATTTGACCTTTCCTTTTGACCTTTGAGAAATCATACATGACCAAGATGAATTTTTTTATATGAATGGAATGAATAACACTCGGGAGTTGGAAAATGGTTAGCATGGTTGGGATATGGATAATGATATCTATCCTAACAACCCAATGGTATAGGTTAATCCAAGAGATGACACACTTCTAACATAAAACATGTTCCCCAAGGTACTACAAGTAAAGTCATAAAACCATGTAATTTTATGAAATGCTACTAGGAAATCATTAGGTCTTTACCGCTTTATGATGAGATAATAAGTTACATCATCGTTTCCAAATAAGTATTGATACATGGAATGTAAAATGAATCAAATAGGAACAATGCCATACCATACAACAATGCATCTATCATCTGAGGAGTTGGCATGAAAGTGATCTAAACCATAGTTGAGCTAGCACGATCATGTTTTTGGTGGAGATCAAGAAGAAATCTATCTAGATCTAGGGAATATGAGCATGACTGATGCAGGAGCATCTACAACTCATCAAGCGAGCCAGCGCGTGGAGTAGGGAAAGACAGCTGGATAGCGCCAACACCAAAATTTTGAAACACTTGGTTATGTTGCGCCAAACATTAATGCGTTGATGTGATGAAGCACACTTGTACATTGTAATCGACCTTGAGCCTTTAAGCTCACGTCCTTAGTAGCTGAGACATTTAATAGAATTAATGTAAAGATAGGTAGGAATTTAATTGTAGATATGATGATTCCGGTTTTCGAGGGCA
This sequence comes from Picea glauca, assembly GCA_000966675.3. Taxonomy (NCBI): domain Eukaryota; kingdom Viridiplantae; phylum Streptophyta; class Pinopsida; order Pinales; family Pinaceae; genus Picea; species Picea glauca. Next base: position 229,732 of record JZKD02S2364334.1, read on the forward strand.
AACGGAATATGGGCACCCTCCTTTGTATTATTGTAACATTAGCATTAGTATTCATTTCATATAGGAGCAAGAAGAGAAGAGCAGAGCAAAGAATGTGTGTAGAGCCCTCATGTACAGATTGGATTAATAGAAGAGCCTTTGATTCAATTTCATGACTGGTGCTTTTTTCTCTGTGTATATGCTTATATGCTTATGGATGTTTGTTTCCTTTGTATGCATTTTATTTTGAATATGTTGTGCATGCGTTTTCAGAGATTTACTGAAGTCTGAGATAGAGGAGAATGAGTTCCAATTGTTTCTCTGTCTGAGCCAGGATATTCCTGCATCGAGTGCAGTTGAATTCCTCCGCATAGAGTGCGTTGAGGGGGCTCAGCAGTCAATCTCTCATTCTCGTTCACCCAGAAGTTGAATTGGGTTGAGAAAACTGCGCAAGAGAGGTGCAGGATGAAGTCTCAGTAGTTGTCTGAGTAGGAGGCAGGGATTTCTGGGACTGTGAGTGCTCAGAGTCCAGGTGACTTCGACGCTTGAGGGTTGTTGAAGGTCGGGTACAGGGAGCGTGTGCGAAAGATCTCTGAAGGAGTCAGAGAATAAAAGCTCAGGAGGGATAGTTCCTCGTGCATATTGTGGGAACCAGTTTGGGTGAGATTCAGGTAGAGGAAAGCTGTAGAGTGGAAGGAATTCTCAAGGAGGAGAATCAACGGACAGGATTCACTAGAGGAAATCATGAAATCCCACCGATCATTTGATCATGGATAAGTTGTGCGAGGTTTAGTCCTTTGGCACAGGAGGAAAGAAACAACGCCCATCGGGGTTCGGTGTTCAGAGTTTGGCGAGGTAAGAGTTTTATACCTTGCGAAATCGTGAGTAGTGATTTCCCGATTTAACGAGAGCCATCGATTAGATCAGAGACAGGTGGCACGTGATCCCATCATATCAGGGTTCAACGTTCGGGGTTTTCAACAGCAAGAAAAACTTGCATCGTGGATTTGCGATCCGTGAAATCCCGAAGAGGACGTGGCAGGGTGGAACCACAAGCGTTTAGTGAAGTAAAGGTGGTGGAAAATCAGAGTTCAGGGTTCGCAGTTTTGCAGCACAAGTAAATTGTGGCATCGCAAGTGTCGATTTCTTGATAGGGAGATCCCTGACGTAGAGTGGAAGTGTTGACCCGTTGACCTTCGGGGTTCGGGGTTTTGTTTTACATGTGCATCGTGCATGCGTGCTTCGTGATATCGTGGAACCCGATTCCCCGAGAAGCGAAGGGGAGATCGTTGAAGAGATAACTGTGGGCAGAGGACTCCCGAGAGGAGTTGGAAGGGTCTTTGACTCTTTGATCCTGGGAGAGAGAAGGTCCTGGTGAGAGGCGGGTTGGACCGTGAGGGTTGTGACCTTTGCGCACCAAGTGGTATCAGAGCCAGAGAAGAGTTCTCTTTGCTTCAGTAGTAGAGAGAAGTAGTAAAGACATCATGCCGCCCAGAAGAGAGAGGCATTCGCCTGATCGTGAAGACAGGGATGCCTGAAGAAGGGGTAGGCCAGCAGGGAAACCAAAGATGGAATGACAGATACGAGATCTCAGGGCGAGACTCGAAGAGATGGAGACCACCCAAAGGCATGGAGCTGGTGCTGTAGAGTTCAGCGATTCCGAGGTTGAAGAGGAAGCTGGACATGAAGCTGAAGAGGTCTCAACAGAGGATGCCTCGACAAAGAGGTTGATTAGAGCCATCGCCAAGATGAGCTCAAAGACGAAGATGGACATTCCCATCTATGAGGGAAGTCTAAATGCAGAAGAGTTGCTGGATTGGATCCGAGCACTCGATACCTACTTCGATTATGAAGATATCGAAGAGGACAAGAAGGTAAGGCATGATGTTACCACGCTGAAGGGACATGCAACCTTATGGTGGGATGAGTTGTAGGCTGACAGGCGTTGCAAAGGAAAACAGAAAATTAAGAGATGGGACAGAATGATCGCTAAGATGAAGGAAAAATTCATCCCAAGAGACTACCAGATCACTCTATTCAGGCGCATGAAAAACCTGAGACAGAAGCTAATGACAGTGAAGGAATACATCGAGTAATTCTACAAGCTCAACATCCAAGCTGGTCATCGGGAGAGCGATGATGAGAAGGTGGTGAGATACCTGAATGGTCTGAGGTATGAAATTCAGGATGAGTTAAGCATGGTTACCATCCGAACAGTCGAGGATGCGTACCAAATGGCACTGAAAGCCGAAGAGAAGTTGAGCCGCAAGCAAGGACAGCGAGGGCGAGGAAGGAGTCAGCCCAGAGGCAAGGCGGTTGCCCAGGAAAGAACTCAGAAGCCCAAAGAGCAATAGAAGAGGCCTCAGAGGAAAGTTGAGAGAGGTGGAACCTTACAGCAGAGGCAGCCACAAACTGAATAGAGGCAACAATAAGCTGAGCCGAGGAGGCAGCATGCAGAGCAGGGTGGCGGATATGCTGACGCAAACACTATTCCTCATACCCGAGGTAGAGTAAGAGGCCGTGGAGGAATCATCACATCTTTCACATGTGGAAAAGACGGACATAAAGCCGTTGACTATCCAGATAGGAAAATGGACAAAAGTGAAGCTCACATCACTGAGGCGCAGAGGCGTGATGCTGAGAACGAAGATACAGACAGCGGAAGGTCGCTTGGGATGCATAAGATTCTTTTGACACCTGAGAAAGAGGTGGAAAGATCAGTGCAAAGGAGCAGACTGTTCAGAACAGCTTGTACAGCCAAGGACAGAAAATGCAAGGCCATCATTGACAGTGGGAGCACCGATAATCTCATTTCAACCGAGATGGTGGAGAAATTAGAGCTGGAAATGACTAAGCACCCGAGTCCATATAAAGTCTCGTGGTTACAGAAAGGACACCGGATAAGTGTCACTAAACAATTCTTAGTTAAATTTAAAATTGTGAATTATCATGATGAGATTTTGTGCGATGTTATTCCCATGGATGTGTGTCATATATTGCTGGGGAGACCATGGCAGTATGACAGAAATGTTGTTCATGATGGGAGGATGAAAACATACACCTTGGAGAAGGATGGGAGAACCCATAGATTACTTTCGATAAAAGATAAGGAGGTAAAACCAGAAGTAACCAGCACAATACTTCTCATGAGTGGGAAGGAACTTCTCACAGAGATGGAGAAGAATGAAGATCCACAATTCTTTGTTGTCAGGAAGCCGAGGATTGTCCTGACAAGCACAAGAGTGGATGACTTGCCAGACGAGATTCAGGAACTGCTAGGAGAGTTCGCTGATATCATCGTGGACGAACTACCTCGTTAGTTGCCACCGATGTAGAGTGTGAGTCATCACATTGACCTCATACCCGAAGCAAGTTTACCGAATAAGGCTGCGTACAGATTGACACCTCAGGAGAATGAGGAGGTCAAAAGGCAGGTACAGGATCTGCTGGATAAGGGACTGGTCAGGGAAAGTCTTAGTCCATGTGTTGTTCCGATAGTACTAAGTCTGAAGAAGGGTGGAGGCTGGAGGATGTGTACAGACTCCAGGGCGATAAATAAAATCACCATCAAATACAGATTTCCACTGTTGAGAATGGACGATCTGATGGAATTCCTAAGTGGGGAAAATTATTTTTCAAAGATCGATCTCAAGAGCGGATATCATCAGATCCGAATGAGAGAGGGAGATGAATGGAAGATGACATTCAAAACAAACGAGGGTTTGTACGAATGGCTGGTCATGCCGTTTGGTTTGACAAATGCACCAAGCACTTTTATGAGGCTGATGAATGAAGTCCCGAGGGAATTCATTGGCAAATTTGTGGTCGTGTACCTAGATGATATACTAATCTTCAGTAAGACCAGGGCTAAACACTTCAGGCATTTGGCCATTGTGATGAGAAGACTATAGCGGGAGAAGTTGTTGATCAATTTAAAGAAGTGCTCATTCATGCAAATAGAACTCATCTATTTGGGTTTTGTGATATCGGCGAATGAATTAAAGATGGATCCTGAGAAGGTGGAAGTAATCAAGAATTGGCCATCGCTGAGATATGTTTTTGAGGTAAGGATCTTTCATGGATTAGCTAGTTTCTACAGGAAAGTCATACGGAATTTTAGTGGAATTAGCGCCGCAATGATGGACACGGCGAAGAAACGGCATAAAATTTTTCACTGGACAGCAGAGGCTGAAAGGAGCTTCAATTTGTTGAAGCGAAAGATAACAGAGCAACCAATTCTGGTGTTTCCTGATTTTCAGAAAACATTTCAGGTGAAGTGTGATGCTAGTGGATATGTTGTTGGAGGGGTCCTGAGTCAGGATGACCGACCTGTTGCATATTACAGCGAGAAGATGGATGATGCAAAGTTGAAATACTCCACGTATGAAAAAGAGTTTTATGCCATCATACAGGCATTAAAGAAGTGGAGGCATTACTTGATACCCAAGGAGTTCGTTTTGTATAGTGATAATCACGCATTGCAGTTCGTAAGTCAATAGGAGAAGTTGAACCAGAAGCATGCGAAATGGGTAGAGTACATGCAAAATTTTACGTTTGTGATCAAGCACATTTCAGGAACTGCCAACAAAGTGGCTGACACTTTGAGCAGGAAATGTTTATTGCTGTAGGAGTTCAGAGTCAAAACCTTGGGTTTTGAAAATTTAAAAGATATGTATGCAGGTGATGCGGATTTCAGAGAAGCTTATGAGGCAGCTGAGAATCCAGTTCTCAGGGATCAGAGTCCTTGGATAGACTACCTGATCCAGGAAGGATTGTTGTTTAAAGGCAATCAGCTGTGCATTCCAGATTGCTCCATGAGAGAGAATTTGGTGAAAGAAAAGCACATTGGAGGCTTAGCAGGTCATTTTGGACATGATAAGACATTCACCAAGCTGAGTGAATCATATTATTGGCCGGGCATGCATGCATATGTAAAGAGGTTTGTTGACAGGTGCAGGATTTGTCAACATTCAAAGGGCCGAAAGCAGAACACAGGGTTTTATCAGCCATTACCCATACCTGAGAGGCCATGGGAGGCGATCAGTATGGATTTTGTTTTGGCTTTGCCGAGAACACAACAAGGAGTTGATTCCATCTTTGTGGTGGTAGATAGGTTTTCGAAGATGGCACATTTTATTCTGTGTCATAAGACCAGTGATGCTACCCACATCGCAAAATTATTTTTCAAAGAGATTGTGCGACTGCATGGGTTGCCGAGAAGCATAGTCTCGGATCGGGACACAAAATTCATAGGTCATTTTTGGAGGACGCTATGGAAGAAGATGGGAACTAATCTGGCATTTAGTTCAGCTTACCATCCACAGACGGATGGGCAAACCGAGGTGGTCAATAGAAGTCTGGGGGATTTATTGAGAGGCTTGGTAATGGAACACCACAGCAGTTGGGACCAGATATTACCACAGGCAGAATTTGCGTACAACGATTCAGTGACTCGGAGTACAGGAAGAATTTCGTTCCATATTTTGTATGGAACACACCGGAGGGGAGTTTTTGAGCTCAGGGAGTCAGAATAGGATGAAACTAGCAGCGCTCGTGCTGAAGAATTCGTTGAAGCAATGGAATAACTCCACACAAAGGTGAAGCAGCGGCTGCAAAAGTCAAATCATGAGTATAAGCGCAGAGCCGATCAGAGGAAGAGACAGATTCAGTTCGAAGTTGGAGACACGGTTCTGGCGCACTTAAGGAAGGAAAGGTTCCCAAGGGGAACATACAACAATCTCAAGATGAAGAAGGTCAGGCCGTGCAGAGTCTTGAGGAAATTTGGGGAGAATGCATACGAGCTTGAGTTGCCAGAGGGCATCGGGATATCTCCAATTTTCAATATTTCGGATTTATACCCATACAGGGCTGAGGATGCAGGAGCTGAGAGTGATGAGGAACCAGTGGTCCAGTGGCAGAAACAATTACCAGTTGCACAGAAACCACAGATGGAGTGCATATTGGATAAAAGGGTAGGCAAGAAGACTAGGAGAAAAAAGTATTTTGAGTACCTGGTGAAACGGAAGAATCACCCAGTTGAGGATGCCAGCTGGGAGACAGAGGCAGTTATACAGAAGCATGGGAAGACTATGCAGGAGCTCATGGACAGGAGCCCATGAAATCTTTTGAGCTGAGGAGTATGATGTAGGATCATCTACAACTCATCAAGCAAGCCAGTGCGTGGAGCAGGGAAAGATAGCTGGATAGCGCCAGCACCAAAAATTTGAAACACTTGGCTATGTTGCACCAAACATTAATGCGTTGATGTGATGAGGCGCACTTGTACATTTTAATGGACCTTGAGCCTTTAAGCTCACGTCCTTAGTAGCTGAGACATTTAATAGAATTAATGTAAAGATAGGTATGAATTTAATTGTACATATGATGATTCCAGTTTTCAAGGGAAAATGGAATATAGGCACCCTCCTTTGTATTATTGTAACATTAGCATTAGTATTCATATCATATAGGAGCAAGAAGAGAAGAGAAGAGCAGAGAATGTGTGTAGATCCCTCATGTACAGATTGGATTAATAGAAGAGCCTTTGATTCAATTTCATGACTGGTGTTGTTTTCTCTGTGTATATGCTTATATGCTTATGGATGTTTGTTTCCTTTGTATGCATTTTCTTTTGAATATGTTGTGCATGTGTTTTCAGAGATTTACTGAAGTCTGAGATAGAGGAGAATGAGTTCCAATTGTTTCTCTATCTGAGCCAGGAGATTCCCGCATCTAGTGCAGTTGAATTCCTCTGCATATAGTGCATTGAGGGGGCTTAGCAGTCAAGCTCTCATTCTCGTTCACCCAGAAGTTGAATTGGTTTGAGGAAACTGCACAGGAGAGGTGCAGGTTGAAGTCTCAGTAGTTGTCTGAGCAGGAGGTAGGGACTTTTGGGAATTTGAGTGCTCAGAGTCCAGGTGACTTCGACGCTTGAGGGTTGTTGAAGGTCGGGTACAGGGAGTGTGTGTGAAATATCTCTGAAGGAGTTAGAGAATAAAATCTCAGGAGGGATAGTTCCTCGTGCATATTGTGGGAACCGGTCTGGGTGAGATTCGGGTAGAGGAAAGCTGTAGAGTAGAAGGAATCCTCAAGGAGGAGAATCAATGGACAGGATTCGTTGGAGGAAATCGTCAAATCCTGCCGATCGTTGGATCCTGGATAAGTTGTGCGAGGTTTATTCCTTTGGCGCAAGAGGAAAGAACCAACGCCCATCAGGGTTCGGCGTTCAGAGTTTGGCGAGGTAAGAGTTTTATACCTTGCAAAATCGCGAGTAGCGATTTCTCTATTTAACGGGAGCCATCGATCAGAGCAGGGATAGGTGGCACGTGATCCCATCATATCGGGGTTCGGTGTTCAGGGTTTTCAACAGCAAGAAAAACTTGCATCGTGGATTCATGATCCACAAAATTCCGAAGAGGACATGGCAGGGTGTAACCACAAGTGTTTAGTGAAGTATAGGTGGCGGCAAATCAGAGTTCGGGGTTCGGAGTTTTTCAACACAAGTAAATTGTGGCATCGCAAGTGCCGATTTCCCAATAGGGAGATCTCCGACGTAGAGTGGAAGTGTTGACCCGTTGACCTTTGGGGTTTGGGGTTTTGTTTGACATGTGCATCGTGCATGCGTTCTTTGCGATATCGTGGAACCTGATTCCCTGAGAAGCGAAGGGGAGATCACCGAAGAGATAACTGTGGGCAGAGGACTCCCGAG
>JZKD02S2364334.1:263732-283898 GCA_000966675.3 Picea glauca
AGTGCACAGAGTCGAGAGAATTCAACGCTTGGGAAGTTGTTGAATGTTGAGAGCAAGGAGTGCGTGCAAGTTCCTCTGAAAGAATCAGAGTGAAAAAGGTCAGGAGGTATAGTGCCTTTATGATATCATCAAAGGAAAGCACAGGAGTTCGTGCCATAGAAGGTTTAAGCATGAGTTGTAAGCATAGGCGTTGGAGAGCAAGTTCTGAGAAGGAACACTTAGTCATTTTTGAGAAATCTTCAAGGAGGAGAAATCGACGGTCAGGATTCGCAGAGGAAAGCCACGAAATCCCGTCAATCGTTAGATCTTGGGAAAGTTGCACAGGGTTTAATTCCTAGTGTGTAGAAGAAGAGTCCCGAAGAAATCATCGGGATATCATAGTCATCGGGGTTTTGTTAAGGTAGAGAATCGAGACCTTGTGGTTCTCGAAATCTCGAGAAAGGATCTCAACCGTTGATCTCGGCAGGACACACGTCAACATTCTGGGGAGGCATCGGTATTTAACCCATCGGGTATTCCAGGAGTGTAGAATCATTGCATCAGGGAATCACTATCCGTGATTTCCCGACGGGAGTTCAGAACCGTCCATTAGCAGGGACACCTGGCAGGAGATCCCGAGGAGTTGAGGATCAGGGAATTGAAAGTCCCGTGCACATGACAACGGGAATCGTGATATCCCGATACGTGATTTATTGATGGAGTTAAAGATGTAGTGGAGGATAGGTGTCAGAAGGTCAACCCTCGCAGGGAGGTAATGACAAGTGACATCAACATATCACAAACTTGGAAGTTCGTGAGTTGGAGAAGCAAGGAATTGCACCAAAGGTTGCGAGTTCGTGAGAAGCGATATCACAACAATCGTCGGTTAGCATGTGGGACTGCGAGAGAGAGTGGAAGACAGGTGGCAGAGATATGAGGTCTCACAAATTTGGGGTTCGCAGGGTGAATGCTCGAATATTGGAAGTTTCAAGTAGCGAGGACGTGAGGTTGCGAAAGTGCGACAGGAGGGTATCAACGTCTCGGCGCATCAGGACTCAGGAGTTGGAGAAACAAACGCTGAGAGTCACGAGTAGTGAAGTCGCGATAGATCCAAACTCCCGATAAAGAGGGAGAAGGTCAGCGTTGGCTGAGTCATCGGGAGTCGAGGATCCATGAGGACAGTGGATCACGATAATGCAAGCCGTGATTTCCCGACGGGGAAATTCCCGATAAGAGAAAGGAAACCGTGGGTGAATATTCATCGAGATTCGGGGATTTTTGAGACCTGATCCTGTGTTTTCAGTACTCGCGATCTTGCGAGGTCTGATTTCCCGATAGGATAAAGGGAGATCATAAGGAGAGTCCTGTGGGTATAGGAAAGTCCCGATAAGGGATTTGAAGAGCGTTTCAGCTCTTCGGGCCGAAGGAAGAGAAGGTCTTGAGGGAGAAGACGTGCCCTAGGTGTGAGTTTGCGTCAGATTGGTATTAGAGAAAGTTTCTTGTCTATATATTTTAGGCAAGAGGATAGAATAAGAGAAGGAGTACTCTGATACACGTCAAAGTGGTATCAAAGAGAGAAAGGTTCTCTGTTTTCTATAGCAGAAAAGAAAAGAAGATTTCACCATGTCGCCGAGCAGAGAAAGAAAATCACCTGATCCAAAGGATAGGGGGAACCAGAGAGTAAGAGGAAGACAAGCACAAAATATAGAAATGGAGAGATAGATACGTGATCTCCGAGCGAGATTAGAAGATATGGAAGCAGCGCAGAGACGCATAGTCAGTGCTGGAGATCTGAGTGACTTCGAAGGCGAATTTGAAGTTGAACAACAAGGATAAGTTGCAGCCAAAGATGCAGCCAATGAGCAATTAATTAAGGCTATCGCCCGGATGAGTTCAAAAACAAAGATGGACATTCCAGCTTATGAAGGGAGTTTGGATGCAGAAGAGCTTCTAGATTGGATTAGAGCTCTTGATACCTACTTCGATTATGAGGATATCGAAGAGGATAAAAAGGTTAGACATGTTTTCACAAAATTGAAGGGACACGCAGCATTATGGTGGGACGAGCTTCAAGAAGATAGATGTTCCAAAGTCAAGCAAAAAATAAAAAGCTCGGATTGAATGATTGCGAAGATGAAGGAAAATTTCATCCCAAGGGATTATCAAATCACACTGTTCAGGAGAATGAAGAACCTAAGACAGAAGTTGATGACAGTAAAGGAATATACTGAGGAATTTTACAAGCTAAATATCAGAGCAGGTCATCGTGAGAGCGGTGATGAAAAAGTTGCCAGGTATATGAATGGCTTAAGATACGATATCTAGGATGAGATGAGTATGACAACCATCAGAACGGTGGAGGATGTGTATCAAATGGCTTTCAAAGCTGAAGAGAAGCTAAGCCGTAAGCCAGCACAGCGAGGCCGAGGTAGGAGCCAGCCAAAAGGTAAGTCAGTTGCCCAAGATAGGTTTAAAAAATCCAACGACGACTGGAAGAAGCCTCAGACTAGAACTAAAAGAGGTGGAAGTTCGCAGCGAGGCCAGTACATTGAACAACGAAGGCAACAGACAGAATAGAGCAGAGGATACACTAATAATAACACATTTCCTCGTACCAGAGGTAGAGGAAGAGGCAGAGGTGGAGTTATCACATGCTTCACATGTGGAAAGAATGGACACAAGGCAGTTGACTGTCCAGATAGGAAGAAGGATGGAGGAGAAGCTCACATCACCGAGGCACAGAGGTGAGATGATGAGGCAGAAGACGCAGAAGACGGAAGGTCATTGATGATGCGTAAGGTTCTCTTAACACCCGAGAAGGAGGTGGAGGACATGGCTCAGAGGAAACAACTTTTCAGAACCACATGCAAGACCAAAGACAGGAAATGAAAGGTTATTGTGGATAGCGGAAGCACAGATAATCTCATTTCAACCGAGATGGTGGAGAAACTAGAGTTGGAAACAACTGATCACCCGAGTCCATATAAAGTCTCATGGCTATAGAAGGGACATCAGGTAAGTGTCACCAAACAGTGCCTAGTTGACATCAAGATAGGAGGATATAATGATAAAATACTCTATGATGTTATTCCTATGGATGTATGTCATTTATTGCTAGGTAGACCATGGCGATATGACAGGAACATAATTCATGATGGGAAGATGAATACGTATACTTTATAGAAGAGTGGAAGAACACATATGTTACTTCCAATTAAAGATAAAGAAGTAAAACCAGAAATGAGAAATATTGTACTTCTCATGAGTGGGAAAGAACTTCTGACGGAAGTAAAGAAGAAGGAAGATCCACAATTCTTTGTTGTCAGGAAACCAAAAATTGTTTTGACTAGCACAAGAGTGGATGACTTACCAGAAGAAATTCAGGAACTACTGGAAGAGTTCGCTGACATTGTGGTAGACGAATTATCTCATTCGTTGTTGCCGATGAGGAGTGTGAGTCATCATATAGACCTCATACCAGGAGCTAGTTTTCTGAACAAAGATGCTTACAGGTTGACGCCGCAAGAAAATGAAAAATTCAAAAGGTAGGTACAGGAACTGTTAGATAAAGGACTGATCAGGGAGAGTTTAAGTCCATGTGTCGTTCCAACGGTACTGAGTCCGAAGAAAGATGGAGGTTGGAGAATGTGCACTGATTCTAGAGCCATTAACAAGATAACCATCAGGTATAGGTTTCCATTACAACAGATGGACGACTTGATGGACTGTTTAAGTGGAGCCAAATTTTTTTCAAAGGTTGATTTGAAAAGAGGATACCATCAGATTCGCATGAGGGAAGGCGACGAATGGAAGACAACCTTCAAAACCAACGAAGGGTTGTATGAGTGGCTAGTCATGCCATTTGGCTTGACGAATGCACCGAGTACCTTCATGATATTGATGAATGAAGTGTTGAAGGAATTCATTGGTAATTTTGTCATTGTTTATCTGGATGACATATTGATTTTCAGCAAAATGAAAGAAGAACACTTGAAGCATTTAGCTGCAGTAATGAGGAAGCTATAGCAAGAGAAGCTATGGATCAACATGAGGAAATCTTCATTTATGAAGACAAAACTCATTTACTTGGGGTTTGTCATATAGAAAAATGAATTAAATATGGATCCAAGTAAAGTGGAGGTAATTAAAAATTGGCCATCACCGAGAAATATTTTCGAGGTGAGAAGTTTTCATGGACTGGCTAGTTTCTACCAAACATTCATCAGGAATTTCAGTGGAATTAGTGTAGAAATGATGGATACAGTCAAGAAAAGACATAAATCTTTTCATTGGACTGAAGAGGCAGAGAAAAGCTTCAATCTATTGAAGTGGAAGATCACAGAATAACCAGTTTTGGTGTTGCCTGATTTTACGAAAGTGTTCCAGGTAAAATGTGATGCAAGTGGCTTTTCCATAGGAGCATTCTTGAGCCAGGAGGAAAGACCAATTGCATATTTCAGCGAGAAGCTGGATGAGGCAAAATTAAAGTACTCCACGTATGACAAAGAATTTTATGCTATCATACATGCGCTGAAGAAGTGGAGGCATTATTTGATTCCGAAAGAATTTGTTTTGTATAGTGATAATGATGGATTGCAGTTTGTGACTCAACATGAGAAGTTGAATCAGAAACATGCTAAATGGGTAGAGTATATGCAGAATTTTACATTTGTAATTAAACACATTTCAGGTACTGCTAACAAAGTGGCTAAGGCTTTGAGCAGTAAGTGTTTGTTGCTGCAGGAGTTCCGAGTCAAAACATTGGGTTTTGAAAATATTAAGGACATGTATGCAGGTGATGCAGATTTTGCAGAGGCATATGAAGCAACTGAGAATCCATTTCTCAGAGACAAAAGCCCATGGATAGATTATATGATCCAGGAGGGATTGTTGTTCAGAGGCAATCAACTGTGCATTCCAAATTTCTGCATGAGGGAGAATCTGCTAAAAGAGAAGCACAATGGTGGATTGGCAGGACATTTTGGCCATGACAAGACATTTGCAAAGCTAAGCGAAGCCTACTTTTGTCTAGGGATGCGGTCGGAGGTCAAGAAGTTTGTCGACAGATGTAGAATTTTCCAGCATTCAAAGGGCAGGAAGAAGAATGCAGGATTCTATCAACCATTACCCATACCCGAGAGGCCGTGGGATGAAATCAGCATGGATTTCATATTGGAATTACCAAGGATGCAAAGAGGACATGATTTTTTCTTTGCAGCCGTGGACAGGTTTTCAAGGATGGAACTCTTCATTCCATGCCAGAAGACCAACGATGCGATGCACATCGTAAATTTTTTTTTCAAAGAGATTGTTAGACTTCATGGATTTCCCAGAAGCATAGTATCGGACAGGGATACAAAATTCATTTGACATTTCTGGAGGAAACTACGGAAGAAAATGGGAACTAACTTGATGTTTAGTTCTTCCTATCATCCTCAGACGGATGGACAAACAGAGGTGGTGAATAGAAGTCTGGGAGATTTTTTAAGAAGCTTGGTGACAGAACACCATAGCAGCTGGGACAATGTGTTGCCACAGGCAGAGTTCGCATACAACGACTCAGTGAATAGGAGCACAGGAAAAATTCCATTTGAGATTGTATATGGCAAGTAGCCAAGAGGAGTTTCTGAACTGAGGGATTCAGAGTAGATAATGACTAAGAGCGCAAGCGCTGAAGAGTTCGCAGAGGCGATGAAAGAACTTCAGAGCAGGGTGAAGGAGCGATTGCTGGAATCAAACCAAGAATATAAGTGCAGAGAAGATCAGCATCGAAGACAAATTCAGTTCAAAGTTGGTGATATAGTTCTAGCACATCTGAGGAAGGAAAGGTTCCCAAGGGGAACATAGAACAAGCTGGAAATGAAGAAAATTGGACCATGCAGAGTCCTAAATAAATTGGGATAAAATGCTTATGAGATTGAGTTGCCAGATGAGATCGGAATATCTCTGACATTCAATGTCTCAGACTTATATCCATATAAGGCTGAGGAAGCAAGAGCTGGAAGCGATGAACAGCTAGAGTTCCAGTGGAAGAAGCAGATCTCAGTTGCAGAAAAGCCACAGATGGAGCGTATACTTGACAAGAGAGTGAGCAAGAAGACCAGGCAGAAGAAATACTTCGAGTATCTGGTCAAATGGAAGAACCATCTAGTGGAAGATGCCAGCTGGGAAAGCGAGGCAGAGATACAAAAGCATGGACAGACTGTGCAGGAGCTCATGGACAGGAGCCCATGAAATTTTTCAAGCCGAGGAGCTCATGGACATCTCTGATGCAAATGCGCACCCAGGGCACGTCCGCTCCCTCAGGACCCTCTCTTCCTTCGGCCCGAAGAGCTGAAACGCTCTTCAAATCCCTTATTGGGACTTTCCTATACCCACAGGACTCTCCTTATGATCTCCCTTTGTCCTATCGGGAAATCAGACCTCGCAAGATTGCGAGTCCTGAAAACACAGGATCGGGTCTCACAAATCCCCAAATCCCGATGAATATTCACCCACGATTTCCTTGCTCTTATTGGGAATTTCCCCATTGGGAAATCGCAGCTTGCGCTGTCGTGATCCACTATCCTCACGGATCCCCGACTCCCGATGACTCAGTCAATGCTAACCTTCTCCCACTTTATCAGGACTTTGGCTCTATCGCGACTTCGCTACTCGCGACTCTCAGCGTTCGTTTCTCCAACTCCCAAGTCCCGATGTGCCGAGACACCGATACCCTCCTGTCGTGCTTTCGCAACCTCACGTCCTCGCTACTTGAAACTTCCAATATTTGGGCATTCACCCTGTGAAACGCTAACCGATGATTGTTGTGATATCACTTCTCCCAACCTCGCAACCTTTGGTGCAATTCCTTGCTGCTCCAACTCACGAACCTCCGAGTTTGCGATATGCCAATGTCACTTGTCATTGACTCCCTGTGAGGGTTGACCTTCCGACACCTGTCCTCCACTACGTCCTTAACTCCGTCGAGAAATCACGTATCGAGATATCGCGATTCCCATTGTCATGTGCACGGGACTTTCAATTCCCTGATCCTCAACTCCTCGGGATGTCCTGCCACGTGTCCCTGCTGATGGATGGTTCTGAACTCCCATCGGGAAATCGCAGATCATGATTCCCTGATGCAAAGATTATACACTCCTGGAATCCTCAATGGGTTAAATCCCGATGCCTCCCTAGAATGTTGACGCGTGTCCTACCGAGATCAATGGTTGAGATCCTTTCTCGCGATTTCGAGAACCACAAGGTCTCGATTCTCTGCATTAACAAAACCCCAATGACTCTGATATCCCGATGATTTCTCCGGGACTCTTCTTCTGCACACTAGGACTTAAAACCTGCACAACTTTCCCAAGATCTAACAGCTGATGAGATTTCGCAGCTTTCCTCTGTGAATACTGAGCATCGATTTCTCCTCCTTGAAGTTTCTCGAAAATGACTAAGTGTTCCTTCTCAAAACTTGCTCTCCAATGCCTGCGCTTACAACTCTTGCTTAAACCTTCTATGGCATGAACTCCTGTGCTTTCCTTTGATGATATCACGAAGGTGCTATACCTCCTGAGATTTTTCACTCTGATTCTTTCAGAGAAACTTGCGCGCACTCCTTGCACTCAACATTCAACAACTTCCCAAGCATTGAATTCTCCCGACTCTGTGCACTCCTGCAGCAATAGTCTTAGATTTCCCTTTGCTTAGATTCATAACTAAGACTTCTTCTTCAGCACTCCTTGCACGACTTCAACAACCCATTTCCACTTCTGGGTGAATGAAAACAAAATTTAAACTACTGAGCCTTCATCAATGCACTCCTTGTGGATGAATTCAACTGCACACCTTGCCGGAATCTCCTGGCTCAGATAGAGAAAAAATTGAATCTCACTCCATCTCCCTTTCAGACTTCAGTTTGAAACATAAAGTCACATGCACAGCATATACAAAGCAAATGCATATAAAGAAAGCAAACATTCATGAGCACATAAACAATATACACAGAGAAACAACACCAACCATGAGTTTGAATCAGAACTTTCTTCTATTAATTCAAATGCATGTGCATGGGTGTTCTTCATACACTATTCTCTGCTTGGTCTTCTCTTTTCCTGAATGCTTCCAATATTTTACAATGGTACAATGAGGGTGTCTATATCCATTTTCCCTCTCGAATATCTAAACTATCAAATCTAGACCAAAATCCTATCTACCAACATTAACTAGATTAAATGCCTCCTATCTACTTCAGACAAGAGTGTATCGCTCGAGGTCTGATACAATATACAAAAGGTGCTCCTTCATAAATGGCTTCATTAAAGACTTGCGCCACAATCCCAAAGCACTTCAAAAATTTGGGTTTTTTTATCCAACTGATCTCCGCTTGATGTGTTGGCTCGCTTGATGAGTTGGCGATGCTCCTGCATCAGACTGATGAGAGAGAAAAGTCAGATAATTGCCTGAGTGTTGCAGAGCTTAAATCAGTTGTAGAGTCAAATGAAGAAGGGATCAAACTCAATACAAGAGGAAGAAGGTAGGTCCCATGAAAGAAGAGATGCTTGTGGAAGAGTTGGTTATTCCAGAAGTGCTAGCAGAGCTCATGGACACCACTCACCTCCTTACTCAGAAAGAAATTTTTATGCATCAGATGATCCCATAAGCAGTCTAGAGGTGTCTCCTGTCAGACACCAAAGAGGGAAAGAAGAGGTATATAGTTTGCAAGGAGAGTTGATGAAGCTCAAGCCACCTTCCCTTGGGGCTGAAAGAGAAAGGTAAGATTATTCCGAAGCATGGTTTCTTGGGCTCAGGAGATATTTCCATTTGCATAATTATTCATCCAACCTGGAAGCTAGAATTTCCACTTACCATTTTCATGGGAAAGATGCAATATTGTGGGACCCACTGAAGCAAGTGGGACATGTTAATGAAAGTAGGATCACTTGGAAATAGTTAGATGAGTACTTGCAGAAGGAGTACCTCTCAAAGAATTTATATGACAAGAAAATGTAGGATTTCTTTGAACTCAGGTGTGGAAGCATGAATATGGAAGAGTACGAGAAGAATTTCTGGGGATTGTTAAAATATGTCAAGTTCATTGGCAATGAGAAAGTGAAAATATAGATATTTCTAATTGGATTGTCATCCTTTTATAAGGAAAATATCAAGTATGATGAAACCAAGACCTTGACTAAGGCCATTAGGAAGGTTAAATACCTCTATGAGCATGGCCAGGGAAGTGAATCTCTGCATAAATCTTGGAAGGACAAGAAGAATGTGAAGCATGATCAAAGGATGAAGGGATTCAAACCTCCCTTCAATAGCAGTGATCCTAATAAAAATCATCAATATCATTATGCTAAGGGGGATTTCAAGAAGGAAGATTCCTTCGAGAAAAGGGGAATACCACCAATCCAATTTTGGGGATGCAAGGAAGATCACCTATACAAGGATTAACCACACAGAAAGGATAGAGTGAAGACTATGCACAACATCCAAGAGGATACAAAAGTCGAAGATATGGGAAGAATCTATGCATATTTAAATGATTGACAATCAGAGTACCAGTCCAATATGATCGAGGTGGAAGGTAAGATCATAAATCAACATGTTGCTATTTTGATTGATTTGGGAGAAATTCACTACTACATTGATCCCAATATAGTGGATAGATTAAATTTGGAGAAAAGTAAACTTGGAAAATCAAGTTTGGTTCAGTTAGCCACTGGAACCAAAATAAGAATCCATGATATGGTCATGAGTTGTTCCATAAGTCTTAATGGCGTGAATACTAGTATGGATATAAATATCATACCATTGGGGTCTTATGATATCCTGATTGGAATGGATTGGTTGGACAAGCATCATGTTGTCCTAGATTTTCATAACAAGACATTTACATGTCTTGATGGAAATGGAAAACATAGCACTATGAAAGGAGTTCCAAGACCCATCTCTATAAGGGATATTTTAGCCTTACAGCTGAAAATATGTTTTAGAAAATGATGTCAACTGTATGAAGCTCATGTGGAAGAGACAGATAATACAAAGGGGCCAAACCTTGAATATTTCTCTGTGCTATAGGAATTTGAAGATGTATTCCAAGAAATACCAGGATTGCCACCAAGAAGAGATATAGATTTCTCAGTTGACTTAGTGCTAGGATTTTCCCCGGTGTCAAAAAAACATTACAAAACGAGCACACCAGAGTTAAAAGAATTAAAAATGCAATTGGAGGAATTTTTGAAGAAAGGGTAGATACGTCCAAGTGTTTCACCTTGGGGAGCACTAGTACTTTTTGTCAAAAAGAAGTATGGAACCTTGAGGTTGTGTATTGACTTCCAACAACTGAACAAGTACACTATAAAGAACAAGTATCCTCTACCCAGAATTAATCACCTCTTTGATCATCTAAGAGGAGCAAAGATATTTTCAAAGTTTGAACTGAGGGCAGGATACCATCAGGTAAGAATCAAGGAAGAAGACATTGATAATAAAACCTTTAGGACTAGGTATGGGAATTATGAATTTGTAGTGGTGCCATTTGGACTAACCAATGCACCAGCTATCTTCATGTGCTTAATGAATGGCATATTCATAAATTATTTGGACACGTTTTTCATAGTATTCCCGAATGAAATACTTATCTATTCTATGTCTGAAGAGAAGAATGAACATCACTTAAGACTGGTGTTTCATGTACTGAGATAACATTAGTTGTATGCCAAGTTGAATAAGTGTTCATTTTATCAAAAGCAGATCCATTAATTGGGACACATTATTTCAGAGCAAGGCATAACAATAGATCTAGAGAAGATCAAAGACATTAGAGGGTGTCCAACACCTAGAAATGTGTCAAACGAGAGATATTTTATGGGATTAGCTGGCTACTACAGAAGCTTCATAGTAGGGTTCTATAAGATTTCTCATCCCATCACTTCTTTGCAAAATAAGGGAACTAAATATGAATGGATACTCAAGTATGAAAATAATTTTAATCTGTTGAAGGAATTACTTACTAGTGCACTTGTGTTAAAGATTGTTGACCCAAATGAAAGTTTTGTGGTATTTACAGATGAATGTAAGGAAGGAATTGGGGGAGTCCTCACACAAAATGAACATGTCATTGGATATGAGTCTGAAAAGATTAAGGAACATGAGAGGAACTATGCCATGCATGACTTGGAACTTGATGCCATAGTTCAGGCCTTGAGGATGTGGAGGCATTACCTCATGGGGAAGAAATTTGAATTAAGGACAGACCACATTGGCTTGAAGTATCTTTTTGAACAACCGACCTTGAATGCCAGGAAAACAAGATGGATGGAATTTTTAAGTGAATATGACTTTGATATCAAGCATATCAAAGGAAAGGATAATAAAGTTGTCGATGCACTTAGTAGAAGAGTGCATCTCATACATGATTCTATTGTCATTATGCATTAGTTAGACTTGAGGAATAGAATTTTAGATGGTCTTGTTATAGAGCAACATTACCTACAGGTAAAGGAAAAATTACAGCAAGGAAATGTACAACAGAAAATAAAGGAGTATGAGATAAAGAAAGATGGATTACTCATGCATAAAAATACAATCTATGTTCCTAGTTTTGGAGAACTGAGGAATTTGGTACTGAAGGAAATGCATGATGTTCCTTAGGCTGGACATCCTGGTTACTAGAAAGCAATTACAACAGTAAGAAGCCAGTTATTTTGGCTGGGAATGAAGAAGGATGTTGTTGATAACATCGCTTGATCTATGGAATGCCAGAAGGTGAAGGTTGAGCATAGGAACCTAGCGGGTTTGTTGCAGCCATTGCCAATTCCAAAGAAGAAATGGGAAGTGATCACCATGGATTTAATCACAGGATTACCCAAAACGAATAAGAAACATGATTCAATTATGTTGGTGGTTGACAAATTAATAAAGGATGCTCACTTTGTGCCTATGAAGACAATGCATACAACGACTAATATTGCATAAATTTTCATGAAAGAAATTGCTAGGTTGCATGGGATACCTAGGAGAATTGTCTCAGACAGATATACAAAGTTTACCTCCAATTTCTGGAGAGGATTTTTTAAATGATTTGGCATAAATATAAACTTTAGAACCATGTATCATCCCCAGAAAAATGGGCAAATAGAGAGGGTCAATCAAATAATTGAAGACATGCTGAGAATGTATGTGATGGATAAGCTATCTAAGTGGGAAGATTATTTACACTTGGTTGAGTTTGCATATAATAATGGGTATCAAGCTTCATTGATAATGAGCCCATTTGAATCCTTATATGGTAGGAAATGCAATACTCCAATGAGTTGGCACAACCCAGCAGATAGAGTGGTACTTGGGCCAGAGTTTCTCAAGGACATGGAAGACCAGGTGGTTAAGATCAAGAAGAATTTAAAGGCAACTCAAGAAAAAAAAAAATTATGCAGACAAGAGCATGAAAGCTAGATAAATTAAAGTAGGGGAGCATGTACTTTTGAAAGTGAAGCCCAAGAAAATCTCTTTGAAATTGGGCAGTTGTACAAAGTTGGCAGCCTGATTTTGTGGTCCATTTGAAATATTGGATAGAATGGGGCTAGTTGCATACATGATTGCATTGCCTGCTTCCATGAATGTGCATAATGTATTTCATGTATCTTTACTAAAGAAATATGTACATGATCCTAACCATGTTATTGATTGACATGAATAAATATTTTGAGGAAACCTATAATAAACATTTTAAGAGATACAGTTCTAAATCGAGCATTGCTTAAAGAGTCAATCATGAATAAGAAAAGGTGGTGGAAAGGAAGGAAAATTGAACTATGTCGAGAAAGGAAAATTGAATAACGGGGATAAATAATTCCACAGAATACAGAAACAAAATTACAAAGAAAACAACATGGCCATACATCGAGAATGCATATTCATAAATGAAAATCGATGACGAAGATACAAAGAAGAGACAAAGAATAGATAGAGATTACGAAAGAGAGGCTCGAGCGTGTTGGAGACTATATCAAAGTACAAAAAGTCAAGGAAACACCAAATTCAAGAGAATCCACGTTAGTAATAAAGAATCCACTTAGTAAGAAGACATCAATACCAATGCAGAAAGAAATCTCGAGAGCGGATGAAACAGATCCAAGGTTGGAAAAATTTCCCATAGTGTATGTGCCAGCTAGGAAGCCTACAACAAAGAAAATCACAATACAAAAAGAGGTGAAGTATGACCTTGTGTAATATCCCCAAAAATATTAGAATATTAATGTCTAAGTGTACTTGGGAATAAATTTCCATTTTTGGAAAATTCATATTTCGAAATTATTTTCCATTTATGGAAAATCTGAATTTGGAATTTGACTATTGTAATTAATTATTTATGACTATTGGGAAAAGATTTGACTTGCCCAAATAACTTCTTTGATTGTGACACATGTGAAAGAAAAATTTTTTTATAAATTAAATGATGGAAGACAAATGGAACAACTAGGTTAAAAATAGTTGACCATGAATCCATGAGTGGGGAACACATTTGAGTTGCATCAAGGCTGATTTTTACAAGTGGAAAAAGTGGTATTTGACCACTAGCATCCCCTAAAAATTAGGTATTTGTAAAGATGTGAATTTCCCAAGGAGGGAAGGAAAGACCTAGGGAAAATATGCATATAAATACAACATATGGAGGAGGCAAGACGTTGCTTGGTATGTTGGAGAAAGGAAACTACTTGTTTTTATGATCAATGTTAGTGTGAGGCAAGGGAATTTTTGATATGTGGAAGGTGACTTTAGCAAAGGAGAATCGTTTAATTTTTCCCTTACGGACTCATGGTCAGGGTAGGGGGTGAACAGGGAAAGCAAACTTGGTTGTTCTATTGTATGGTTGGGTGGAACGTGGTTGTTCCATTTGTGTCCCAGCATCAGATTTTCCAGATAAGTTTCTTTATTTGCATTCCTTGTCAATCTTTTGTTTGATTATTAATTGTTAAGAATGTGATGGTTTATGTGATGTTAGTACATACATATATATGTTCTCACTTGGCAGAGATAGCAGAACTATTGTATGTCCTATAAAGCATGAAATAGGGTTACATATATATAAATGACTGTATGTACACATATAGTTATTCATGCAAAAGAAAATGATAGAACTATTGGATGTGAATGTTATCATTAAATATGGTTATACATGGAACAACTAGGTTAAAAATAGTTGACCATGAATCCATGAGTGGGGAACACATTTGAGTTGCCTCAAGGCTAATTTTTACAAGTGGAAAAAGTGGTATTTGACCACTAGCATCCCCTAAAAATTAGGTATTTGTAAAGATGTGAATTTCCCAAGGAGGGAAGGAAAGACCTAGGAAAAATATGCATATAAATACAACATATGGAGGAGGCAAGACATTGCTTGGTATGTTGGAGAAAGGAAACTACTTGTTTTTATGAACAATGTTAGTGTGAGGCAAGGGAATTTTTGATATGTGGAAGGTGACTGTAGCAAAGGAGAATCGTTTAATTTTTCCCTTATGGACTCATGGTCAGGGTAGGGGGTGAACAGGGAAAGCAAACTTGGTTGTTCTATTCTATGGTTGGGTGGAACGTGGTTGTTCCATTTGTGTCCCAGCATCAGATTTTCCAGATAAGTTTCTTTATTTGCATTCCTTGTCAATCTTATGTTTGATTATTAATTGTTAAGAATGTGATGGTTTATGTGATGTTAGTACATACATATATATGTTCTCACTTGGCAGAGATAGAAAAACTATTGTATGTTCTATAAAGCATGAAATAGGGTTACATATATATAAATGACTGTATGTACACATATAGTTATTCATGCAAAAGAAAATGATAGAACTATTGGATGCGAATGTTATCATTAAATATGGTTATACATATATGAACAATTGTGTATATATATATATATATCTGTATTCATGCATAAAGGAGTTGGTTATATTCCTATTGTCCATTGATTTGGATCTATATATATTGAATTACTATTTCAAATCTGTACAAGTACCACAAAGAATAGATAGAATGATTTCAGAGTCCACATATATATTTACATATTTTTTATGTTTATAAACACAAAAAATAGTGATTCAACAGTCTACAAATGCATGGTAAGGTAGTTGTTACATTCAATGAATGTTGTTCAAAATGGCTTCAAATAACCTATGTATTCAATTGAAAATAATTACAAGCAACCTGTGTGTCTATTTGAGCTGATTCAAATTATTACAGTACCCATAGGAAAAAGACTCCATTACCACTTGTAGACATAATCTAAGAATAATTTCTTAAGTGTGTATACCTATATTGGAACTCGAATACCTTTTTGAGTGAGAAGACTTTCTTTGATCTGCTTCCACAGATTTGTATAAACCTGCAAAAGGAGAAAGACGATAGATTTAGTAAAGTATGCTAAATATTTAATGGAAATCAAATAATAAAAACCAGACAATATGATACTTAGCTTGAGTTCGACATAAAATCAGTTTGCCACTGGTTCTTGTATGACAATGTGTCCACGACCCAAAGGGGGATGAGTGGACCCAAAATCAGTTGATGGGTACCCTCACAAAACAAGACAAGGCCCTATCATTAATTTAATGTAATTGTGAATAATACTTTTATATAGAGTATAAGTGATAAAGTAAACACACATAGCACAAATGTGAATCCCCACAAAGGGTAAAAACAATGCTTTTGAATATACAGAGCATAAGAGATGATTTACACAATGTTGTATAAATTACATAGAATGCAAAAAGAATTAAGATGGATAATCTTATAGGGCACATTTATGAATCCTTATATGGGTAAATAACAATTCGCATACACAGAGAATTGATCTACGAGTTACCGAAGGATTGGTATTTATACTTGTAGCGTAAAAACAATTTTTCCACAGAGGAAAATCAATTGTAATTCAAAGGACATAGACACAGTACAAGTAATGTCTAACTATTTTCTATGTGTAATATGAAATTAAATTATGAATTTATATATAAAACACAGAGGGAAATTCTACGAAGAGAGGGTCAATGTTACGACATCTATATATGTATCTTTGTTTTATAAATACAAAGAAGGTAAATTATGAAACAAAGGGTTACAAATTGTCCGATATGTATTCACTGTACAAACACTGTACGTAAACTATGAACAAAGGGTCAGGATTGATATATTTATATATATAATTATGCTATATATAAAATACAAAGTCAAATCTACAAATAGAGGGTTACAATTTTCTCGTTACATATTCGTTGTAGGAAACACAGAGTGCAACTTTTATGCAAATTTAATTACGAGTTTATATAGACTGGTAATGAAATTACAAAAATTGCATCAATGAATCCGATAGAGGACTTACCCTATATGCATATATTTGTGTAGAGTTAAAAATATGAATTCCACGGGGTGGAAAAACAAACACGTAGAGCAAAACTCTACAAGGAATAAAAATAAACTATATTTGTATTCTCTCATAGAGTACCCATTACATTTGTCCACAGAATGATAACATAAATTCTAGATCTTACTTACGAATTTCACAGTGTGAATCTATCTCACATAGGGTATAGATATATGAGATTTTCTATAGAGAAGAAACGAAACAGATATGGGTAAATGGTAGGATTAACACTGCTATAACGATGGATATAGGAAAATGCGAAAGAATACTGATATATAAATTTTAAAACGTTTGTGACTAGAAGAGAACCATAACCCATGAAGACTAGAAGAGCATCAACCAACCTAGGAAATACTCTAACCCTAGTCCAGAGAACTTTAAAACCTAGAAGAGTCCCGGGAGGAAACATTTATGGAGGAAAAATGCTACTACATTGTCAAACAAAGTGTTTAGTTATGACTTACAGAGTACTAGAGTAGTGAAATATTTCTTACCTTACACAGAAGAGGAACCAGAAAGGCGTTGCCTTCTCCCTTGTATTTACCATATCTGAGCTCCCATTGTCGTCAGCCATGTAGAGCAGGGGAAAGGTTATCTTACAGATCAAAGAAAAATTTCGTTCAAGGAAAATCGTTACAATGAGAAAAGGGCAGTATCTTCTCACAGAGACAATCGTTACAATGAGAATTACCTCGGGTCTTGTTAGAGGAGTAACGCAATGGGTACATGCCAGTACACTTGCCATGTGAAACCTTGGATATGGCAGGTTTACATTGGACACAGTGGACAAAGTGTCAATTCTAGGAGGTACAATTCATGTCTCCATTAAATGGATTAGCCAAGGGTTAAATGTAAGATTGACATTCTCCATTAAAACGTTTTTAAACCAATTTATTGTTGAGTTGTGATGCGAGCTAGTTAGGGTTACGAACTGTGTGTGTAATGGTTTATGCTCGTCACTCTCAGTTAAGATAATACTTCATATGGTTCCCAATATGTTAAAACTTATGGTTCCCAATATGTTAAACATGTATCGTTGGGGATGTTACGAATTATATGTCAACCTTGTAGTTTTGTGTGTGTTAAACGATAACTATATCGTTAGGAGAAAATTCTTATCGCGATAGTATCCAATGTATTAAACGATTATGCAATACTATGGATAGGTTTAGTGCCATATATTTTAAATGAGATATTTATGCTATGGATAGTGTTGTATATAGTATCCATATATTATATGGTGTTGTATATTATGGTACACAATATATGCATAAGTATGTTGATATAGATAGAGTTAAGGTTATGATAGTTATGTGATAAACTATTTATATATACCTTTTGACATGGATAGTTTAAGCACTATGAAATCCATATGATAGTTATATAGTAAATTATGTGAATGTATGTCAATATGGATAAGTACTAATGGTTATGGGTAGACTATAGAATAGTCAATAGCCTTTAGGTTATTATGCACAGTGACTTTTTGTATAGCATAATTTAACACAGAAAAGGTAGATATTCTAAGGGCTATGATATCCCTAGTCGCAATTGTACTAAGGACAAAATAAACATAAGTTTTCAAGTCCAATAGCGATGATAAATCTACTCTGCTTACAATAAAGGAAATAAAAATGTGTTTTGACCAAATGTTGAAGAGTCAAGGAGTATTAATGTTCCCTAGCAAAAAAAAAATATTTGGGAAATTTGGGGTACATTACACCTTGTTACACCAATGATTCCACATGGGGTCATTATCAAGGGATATATGTTGGCTACGGTAGGAAACGTGATATTTTCATACCATGAACTTATAGATTTGAAGAATTTTTTAGAGTTAGCACCAGAGAATTATCTACACACATCCCTCATACTAGATACACTTATAATCATAGTTGAGCCACAATAATGGGCCATAGAATTGCAAAGAATAGGAATAATGAACCTCTTGGAAATCCCACATTTTGGAAAAAGCACAAAGATCAAAATCTGTGTCAAGTTATTGTTAATTAGTGTTTATGGAGGATTTGTTTGGTTGGACAAGGTAGTGTTGATTGACACACAATTGATTGTGCAAATTACAAGATTTCCATTAGTAGGAGAAAACCGTCTACCATTTTTCATATACAATATGGAAGAAAAAACATTAGTACAATGAATGAAGGGAAAATATGTCACACATAGAGGAGCGTGCATACTAGACGTCATGAGTATAAATGATGAGACAATAATATTTGTGATGGAGGTGTTGGCCTACAAATTACTTGGGAAATGTTGCAAACATCAAGTGCAAGCAGGAGTCATAATTGTAGTGGAGAAGTTCATAGTAGGATTACAAATGAACTATGAAACATTCTTGGTTAACCAATTCTTAACATATTACAAGGAAGAATAGGAGAAAGGAACATATTTCCATTATTCTTGGTTATTAATCTTAACTATTTTAGTTGCTTGGAGGGAATAAGAAGAGATGCAGTTCGTGAAAGGTATGGATGAAGAATACTTGGTAGTAAAGAATGTTTCTTTACAGCATACCACGCACAATAACAAATAGTTGGACAACAACATCACCTTCTATGTCTACAAGGAGACAATTCGAGAATGCATTGAGGATACACCACACATTCAAATGTAGATGGTGGAAGCATATATAAATATATTGTGCAATTCAAGGTAGGGCCACACCATATGTAAGTTCAAGAAAAAATGGATTTGGATTAGAAATGGTTGTCGAACCACTATATGTTGAGATAATCGGACATCATCTAGATAGTAAATGAATGGGACGCAAAATGGAAAACCACCATGAAAAAAAAAACCCAGAAGGATACATAACAACCAGAGAAAGAGACACAAGAACTAGAAAAGGATGAAGAAGAAGAAGGATAGAAAGGGAATGGTGTAGGTGAAACACACGAAACAACATCGCCGATCAGAGAAAAGAGAAAAGAGCATCTGAAGGAGTCATCAACACATAAGCATAACAAGAGGAAAGCCTTCAAGTAAGTATCCATACAAGCCTTGATTGAGGATTAATTAGAGAAAATGAGATATCAAGTGAAGGAAGTCATGGAATAATCATTTTTGTGTGTTACGTAGAAACAAGAGGAAATTCACTCAAACATGAAGGTGCAAATAGCCACACTGAACCAAATTTTGGATTCAACCTAAATAGCGCCAATCAAAATGACAGAAGATGAATAGAATAAGAGTACAAGAAAGACTACATAGTCACAACCGAAAACATTGCAACCACCATCATTATCAATAGAGCATCAAATAATGAATATATTAGGAGGGGTGATAGAGCTCCCTACGATAGAGATGCAGGAGAAAGTGCAAGCATTAAGTCACATAATTAACTTAATGTTTTCAGAGATACCACTCAACGTGTTACACAACTTGCAGAAAAGTGTCATGCAATAAATTCAGTTGTGCGTAGAGTCGAATTCTATGGAGTTGGACAAAGTGAATGAGGACAATGCAACAGTGTAACGACCCTTGATTATTAAGAATAATTAATTTAATAATATAATCCTAAAAGATTAGCTAAACTATATTATGTCTTAAAATAACATTTCTAATTGATTATTATCAAAATAGTTGTTCATGATGGTTAATGATTAATTTAATTATTAATTAATTATTAATTAATAAAGTATTAAATAAAAGGTAGATAATAAAATATAATATTTAAATTAAGTTACGTATCCCACAAGGGACAACATATTAAATACATGTGGATGAAATAATAAAGGAGGGATAAGGGTATTAACGGCGGG
>JZKD02S2364334.1:345272-363492 GCA_000966675.3 Picea glauca
AAGATTTCTGGATGCACTACTGTTTTCATAAGAATATTTTTCAGTGAAAGAAAAGTTAAAAATTATTGATAGCTCAAATACTGATTCACCCCCCCCTCTCAGTATTTTTCCAACACATAAATCTTGTATAATCCTTCAAATTTGATTAGTGTTTTAATAGTATTGTAATGATTCCGTATATATTTTACAAATCAATGCGCCTTTACAAATTCAACAATAAAATATTGATTTGGTATGGTGGAAACTGAGATTAAGTTCTTCTTTATACCGCACATATACATGAAATTTTGAATTTATTTAACACAACTGTTTGGAAACGTTACATACACATCTCCATATGATTTAATTTTATGTGATCGATGATGCCCATGTGATGCAGGAGCATCGCCAACACATCAAGCGAGCCATCACATCAAGCGGGAGATAGTTGGATAAGCCAACACACATTTTGAAAAACTTTGAAATTGTTGCGTGATCTTAAATGGTTCATTTAAGAGACGACGCACTTGTATTGTAATGGACCTTGAGAGGATAAGCTCTTGTCCTTAGGTAGATGAGGCATTTAAAATAGTTAATGCTAGTAGATAGAACATTTAAGTCTAGATTTGATAGTTTAGAGTTTGAGAGGGAAAACGAATATAGACACCCTCCTTGTATTATTGTATCATTAGAGATTCATTCATTCACGAGAAGAGAAAGAAGATAACTGTGTAGAGAACATCCATGTACAGATATTGAATTAATAGAAGAAAGATTTGATTCAAATCCATGGTTATGTGTCTATTCTCTGTGTGTTAATGTTATGCTCATGAATGTTTGTCTTCTGTTATGCATTTGCTTTGTATATGTTGTGCATGTGATTTCATGTTTCGAAACTGAAGTCTGAAAGAGGGAGAGAATAAGTTTCAATTGTTTCTCTATCTGAGCCAGGAGATTCCTACAAGATGTGCAGTTGAATTCATCCGCATGGAGTGCGTTGGTGAGGGCTCAGTAGTTTAACTCTTGTTCACATTCGCCCATAATTGGATTCGAGTTGTTGAAGCCGTGCAAGTGGTGCACAGGCTGGAGAAGAAGTCTCAGTTGAGAATCTGATCAAGAAATCAAAGACTGTTGCTGTAGGAGTGCGCAGGTTCAAACGACTTCAACACTTAGACAAAGTTGAAGATTTACCGCAAGGAGTGCGCGCAAGAAGTTCTTAGAAGGACTTGAGAAGTTGAGAACAAGCTTAGGAGGAGTAGGCCATCGAATTCGTCGAAGGATGTCACAGAGAGGTTGTGCATCGTAGTGTTTGAGCAGGTGTTGAAACTCGCGTGCAGGTGACGAGTTCCATGAAAGGGTGTCTCGTCATTTCGGGGATTTCATTAGGAAGAATGGACCGTCAGAATTCTCTGAGGAGAAGTTGCGAGAATATGAGGGCCGTTGGATCTTATGGAGGTGCAAGGAAGTTACTGAGCAGCGAAGAGAAGTTCTAAGCTCAGGAGAAGTTCTAAGCGAAGAGAAGTTCTAAGCAGAGAGGTTGTATCATTTGAGAGATCGCCTATCGGGATCTCGTAAGAAAAGTGTCAAAGAGTTGGCAACGGGAACAATGAAGTCACGAGAAACGATATTTCGACGATGACGTAAGCCGTGTGGGACCATCGATCAGTAGAAGACAGGTGGTGGAGGTCGGAGATCTCGCGAGTTTGGGGCTCATAAGTTAAAAGCCCACATATTGGAAGGTTCAAGTCACGAGGCGTGAGATAGCAAAGATGGGACAGGAGAATATCGGAGTCTCACCACATTGGGACTTGGAAGATGGAGAAAAGGGAAGTTGAAGTCACGAGTAGCGAGGGCGCGAAGTCACGAATGCGTGATAAGGTTGTATCAATGTTTCGGTGCATCGGGCTCGGGAGTCGTAAAGCCAAGTGTTTGGTAGCATGAGTGGCGAAGTCACGATAGCATGAAGCCGCGATAGAGTTGAAGTCGTGACAGGGAAGGGTCAGTGAGTTAACCAGCCATCGGCTCTTGGGGATTCGAGAGTCCCAAGATCAAACGAGAACTCGCGAAGGTGCGAGTGTCGATCCTCTAAAGAGAAGAAGAGAGGGTCGCAACCGAGAGAAACTGTGGGGTGCAAATTTCCCGAAAGGGAAATAGAAGAACCGTTGAGTTCTTCAGGCCGAGAGAGAGAGAGAGAGAGAGAGAGAAGATCCTGAGGAGAGTGTTCGTGCTCCGAGGGGTACGGTTGGCGTCAGAGTGGTATCAGAGCGGGATTGACTCTTTGTTTTCTATAACAGAGAGAGAGAAAATTCACCATGTCGTCCAGAAGAGAAAGACAGTCACCTGAACTAGAATATAGGGAGGTGAGAAGAAGAGGCAGGCCAGTAGGGAATCCAGAGATGGAAAGGCAGATCCATGATCTTCGATCAAGATTAGAAGATATGGAGGCAGCGCAGAGACGCACAGCCCATGCTGGAGATCCGAGTGACTCCGAAGGCGAAGCTGACGCTGAACAAAAGGGAGAAGTTGCAGCCGAAGATGCAGCAAATGAGTGATTGATTAAAGCTATTGCCAGGATGAGTTCAAAGACAAAAATGGACATTCTATCTTATGAAGGAAGCCTGGATGCAGAAGAGTTACTAGATTGGATCCGAGCTCTTGACACCTACTTCGATTATGAGGATATCGAAGAGGATAAAAAGGTTAGGCATGCTGTCACGAAGTTGAAGGGACATGCAACATTATGGTGGGATGAGCTACAAGATGACAGACAATGCAAAGGCAAGAAGAAGATCAAGAGCTGGGATTGAATGATTGCAAAGATGAAAGAGAAATTCATCCCAAGAGACTACCAAATAAATCTGTACAGGAGAATGCAGAACCTGAGATAGAAACTGATGACAGTGAAAGAATACACTGAGGAATTCTATCGACTGAACATTAGAGAAGGTCATTGGGAGAGCGATGATGAGAAGGTTGCCAGATATCTGAATGGTTTAAGATATGACATTCAGGATGAATTAAGCATGATAACCATCAGAACGGTTGAGGATGCTTACCAGATGGCTCTGAAAGCCGAGGAGAAGCTGAGTTGTAAGCAATATCAACGAGGGCGAGGCAAAATTCAGCCCAGAGGCAAGGTCGTTTCCCAGGATAAATATCAGAAGCCCAAGGAGGAATCGAAGAAACCTCAGGGTAAGGTTGAATGAGGTGGAACCTCATAGCGGCAGCCATATGCTGAGTAGAGGGGACAACATAATGAGCAGTGAGGAGATTATGCTGACGCAAACACTTTTCCTCATACCAGAGGTAGAGGAAGAGGCCGAGGTGGAGTAATCACATGCTTCACATGTGGAAAGAATGGAAAAAAGGCAGTTGACTATCCAGATAGGAAAAAGGAAAGAGGAGAAGCTCACATCGCCGAGGCACAGAGGCGAGATGCTGAAGCAGAAGGCGCAGAAAGAGGAAGCTCACTTCTGATGAGAAAAGTCCTTTTGACACCAGAGAAAGAGGTGTAGGAGAGTTCAGCTGAAAGGACCAGACTGTTCAGGACAACTTGCAAAACTAAGGATAGGAAATGCAAGGTTATCGTGGATAGCGGAAGCACGGATAATCTCATTTCGACCAAGATGGTAGAAAAACTAGAGCTGGAGACAACTGATCACCCGAGTCCATACAAAGTTTGGTGGCTACAGAAGGGACATCAGGTGAGTGTCACTAAACAGTGCTTAGTTGACATCAAGATAGGAAGATATAACGATAAAATACTCTGTGATGTCATTCCCATGGATGTATGTCATTTATTGCTGGGTAGACCATGGCAATATGACCAAAATGTGGTTCATGAAAAGAGGATGAACACATATACTTTAGAGAAGGATGGGAGAACACACAGATTGCTTCCGATAAAGGATAAGGAGGTGAAATCGGAAGTGAACAACACGATACTTTTCATGAGTGGGAAGGAGATTCTCACAGAGATGGAGAAGAAGGAAGATCCACAATTATTTGTGTTCAGGAAACCAAGGATTGTTCTGACTAGAACAAGAGTGGATGATCTACCAGATGAGATTCAGGAACTGCTGGGAGAGTTCGTTGACATTATCATGGATGAATTACCTCATTCTTTTCCATTGATGAGGAGTGTGAGCCATCACATCGATCTCATACCAAAAGCTAGTTTGCTGAACAAAGTTGCGTATAGATTGACACCGCAAGAAAATGAAGAGGTTAAGAAGCAGGTCCAAGAGTTGTTGGACAAAGGATTGGTTAGAGAAATCTTGAGTCTGTGTGTTGTTCCAATGGTGCTTAGTCCGAAGAAGGATGGAGGTTGGAGAATGTGTACCGACTCAAGAGCGATCAACAAAATTACCATCAAGTACAGGTTTCCACTGCTGAGAATGGATAATCTGATGGATTGCCTGAGTGGGGCAAATTATTTCTCAAAGATAGATCTAAAGAGAAGATATCATCAGATTCGCATGAGGGAAGGTGATGAATGGAAGACAACATTCAAGACAAACGAAGGTTTGTACGAATGGCTGGTCATGTCGTTTGGCTTGACAAACGCGCCGAGCACATTCATGAGACCGATGAATGAAGTCTTGAGGGAATTCATCGGGAATTTTGTCGTCATATATCTAGATGATATATTGATCTTCAGTAAGACGAAGGATGAACATTTGAAACATTTGGCCATTGTGATTGGAAGATTACAGTAGGAGAAGTTGTTGATTAATATGAAGAAGTCCTCATTTATGAAGATAGAGCTTATTTACTTGGGTTT
Source organism: Picea glauca (assembly GCA_000966675.3). Classification (NCBI taxonomy): domain Eukaryota; kingdom Viridiplantae; phylum Streptophyta; class Pinopsida; order Pinales; family Pinaceae; genus Picea; species Picea glauca. The sequence continues at coordinate 350,035 of JZKD02S2364334.1, forward strand.
TGTTATATCGGCGAATGAGTTGAAGATGGATCCGAGTAAAGTGGAAGTGATTAAAATTTGGCCATCACCGAGAAATGTTTTCGAGGTGAGAAGTTTTCATGGTTTGGCTAGTTTCTAGAAAAAGTTCATCAGGAATTTCAGTGGAATTAGCACAGTGATGAAGGAAACCATGAAGAAGTGACATAAGTCTTTTCATTGGACAACAGAGGCTGAGAAAAGATTCAATCTGTTGAAGCGGAAGATAACAGAACGACCAGTGTTGGTGTTGCTGGACATCAAGAAAACATTCCAGGTGAAATTTGATCAAGAGGATATGCCATAGGAGCGGTCTTGAGTCAGGAGGATAGACTAGTTGCATATTTCAGTGAGAAGGTGGATGAAGCGAAGCTGAAATACTCCACGTATGACAAAGCGTTTTATTCCATCATACATGCACTGAAGAAGTGGAGGCATTACTTGATCCCAAAAGAATTTGTATTGTACAGTGATAATCATGCATTGCAGTTTGTGAGTCAATAGGAAAAGTTGAATCAGAAACATGTGAAATGGGTAGAATATATGCAGAACATAACGTTTGTGATCAAACACATTTTAAGAACTGCTAACAAAGTGGTTGATGCTTTGAGCGGGAAATGTTTGTTGCTGCAGGAGTTACGAGTCAAAACATTGGGTTTTGAAAATCTGAAGGACATGTATGCAGGAGATGAAGATTTTGGGGAAGCATATGAAGCAGCTGAGAACCCAGTTTTCAGAGACAGGAGCCCATGGATAGATTACATGATGCAGGAGGGATTGTTTTTCAGAGGAAATCAACTGTGTATTCCAAATTGCTCTATGAGGGAGAATTTGCTAAAGGAGAAGCACAGTGGGGGATTAGCAGGACATTTTGGCCACGATAAAGCGTTCACAAAGTTGAGCGAATCATATTTTTGGCCAGGCATGTGAACAGATGTCAAGATATTTGTTGACAGATGCAGGATTTGCCAGCATTCAAAGGGCAAGAAATAGAATGCAGGTCTTTATCAGCCATTGCCCATACTAGAGAGACCATGGGAGGCAATTAGCATGGATTTTGTTTTGGGTTTGCCAAGGATGCAGAGAGGAGTTGATTCCATATTTGTGGTGGTGGACAGGTTTTATAATATGGCACACTTCATCCCATGCCAGAAAACCAACGATGTGACTCACATTGCGAATTTTTTTTTCAAGGAGGTCATTCGACTTCACGGATTTCCGAAAAGCATAGTTTCGGACAGGGACACAAAATTCATAGGGAATTTCTGGAGGACCTTATGGAAGAAGATAGGAACTAACATGGCGTTTAGTTCATCTTACCATCCGCAGATAGATGGACAAACAGAGGTGGTCAACAGAAGTCTGGGAGACTTGCTGANGATTCAAAATGAAAATGTCTCCTTGGTATATATAGGAGACTAGGAGGTTTAATGGCCTAAAGCCGACATAAATAAAATAAAATTACTAATCTAAATTACAACTAATGGCCTAAATTCGACATAGATAAAATAACATTACTAATCTAATATGCCCCAATTAAGTGGTAATGACCCAATATTAGGGCTTAACAGAAACAGAGGCTGAAAGACTCAAATCAGGAATAAGAGCACAGAGCAGATTAACATCAGAGACAACTTCAGTTCGAAGTTGGTGATCTAGTTCTGGCGCTCTTGAGAAAGGAAAGGTTCCCAAGGGGAACATATAACAAGCTGAAAATGAAGAAAATCAGGCCATGCAGAGTCCTAAAGAAATTTGGAGAGAATGCTTATGAGATTGAGTTGTTGGATGGCATCGAAATATCTCTAATATTTAATATCGCAGACTTATACCCATACAGGGTTGGAGAAACAGAAATTGGAGTTGAGGAACCAGTGATTGAATGGACAAAACAATTACCAGTTGCAGAAAAGCCACAAATGGAGTGCATACTGGACAAGCGAGTGGCTAAGAAGACCAGAAGGAAAGAGTACTATGAGTACCTGGTCAAGTGGAAGAATCACCCAGTGGAAGATGCCAGCTGGGAGACAGAAGCAGAAATACAAAAGCATGGACAGATCGTGCAGGAGCTCATGGATAGGATCCCGTGAAAATATTCAAGCCGAGTAGTATGATGCAGGAGCATCGCCAACACATCAAGTGAGCCAGGACATCAAGTGGGAGACAACTAGATAAGCCAACACACATTTTGAAAAAAATTGAAATTGTTGTGTGATCTTAAATGGTTCATTTAAGAGACGGTGCACTTGTATTGTAATGGACCTTGAGCGGATAAGCTATCGTCCTTAGGTAGATGAGGCATTTAAAATATTTAATGCTAGTAGATAAAACATTTAAGTCTAGATTTGATAGTTTAGAGTTTGAGAGGGAAAACGAATATAGACACCCTCCTTGTATTGTTGTATCATTAGAGATTCATTCATTCAGGAGAAGAGCAAGTAGAGAACTGTGTAGAGAACATCCATGTACATATATTGAATTAATAGAAGAAAGATTTGATTGAAATCCATGGTTATGTGTCTATTCTCTGTGTGTTAATGTTATGCTCATGAATGTTTGTCTTCTGTTATGCATTTTCTTTGTATATGATGTGCATGTGATTTCATGTTTTGAAACTAAAGTCTGAAAGAGGGAGAGAATAAGTTTCAATTGTTTCTCTATCTGAGCCAAGAGATTCTTGCAAGATGTGCAGTTGAATTCATCCACATGGAGTGTGTTGATGAGGGCTCAGTAGTTTAACTCTTGTTCTCATTCACCCAGAATTGGATTCGAGTTGTTCAATCCATGCAAGGGGTGCGCAGGCTGGAGGAGAAGTCTCAGTTGAGAATTTGATCAATAAATCAAAGACTGCTGCTGCAGGAGTGTGCAGGGTCAAAAGTCTTGAACACTTAGACAAATTTGAAGATTTGTCGGAAGGAGTGCGCGCAAGAAGCTCTTAGAAGGACTTGAGCAGTCGAGAACAAGCTCAGGAGGAGTAGGCCATCGAATTCGTTGAAGGATGTCACAGAGAGGTTGTGCATCACAGTGTTCGAGTAGGTGTTGAAACTCGCGTGTAGGGTGACGAGTTTCATGAAAGGGTGTCTCGTCATTTTGAGGATTTCATTAGGAAGAACGAACAGTCAGAATTCTCTGAGGAGAAGTTGCGAGAATCCGAGGGCTGTTGGATCTTGCGGAGGTGCAAGAAAGTTACTGAGCAGCACGGAGAAGTTCTAAGCTCAGGAGGAGCAGAGCATTGATAAAAGTTGGCCGGAGCATTGTATCATTTGAGAGATCGCCTATCGGGATCTCGTAAGAAAAGTGTCAAAGAGTTGGCAATGGGAACAACAAAGTCACGAGAAGCGATATTCCGACGGTGACGTAAGCCATGTGGGACCACCGATCAATAGAAGACAGGTGGCGGAGGTCAGAGATCTCGTGAGTTCAGGGCTCGCAAGTTAAAATCCTGCAGATTAGAAGGTTCAAGTCGCGAGGTGAGAGATAGCGAAGACGCGACAGGAGAATATCGGAGTCTCACCACATCAGGACTTGGAAAACGGAGAAAAGGGAGGTTGAATTTGCAAGTAGCGAGGGCGCGAAGTCGCGAACACGCGATAAGGTTGTATCGGCGTTTCGGCGCATCGGGCTCGGGAGTTGGAGAGCCAAGTGTTTGGTAGCAGGAGTGGCGAAATTGCAATAGCGCGAAGCCGCGATAGAGTTGAAGTCGCGACAGGGAAAGGTCAGTGAGTTAACCAGCCATCGATTCTCGGGGATTCGAGAGCCCCAAGATCAAACAAGAACTCACGAAGGTGCGAGTGTCGATCCTTCGAAGAGAAGAAGAGAGGGTTGCAACCGAGAGAAACTGTGGGGTGCAGATTTCCTGAAAGGGAAATAGAAGAACCGTCGAGTTCTTCGGGCCGAGAGAGAGAGAGAGAGAGAGAAGGTCCTGAGGAGAGAGATCTTGCTCCGAGGTGTGTGGTTGGTGTCACCATGATACATGTTAGCAACATTATTATACTAGTGATAATTTTCAAACTAATACTTATTACAAGACATATGTATGGAGACACCAAAATAAACAAACCAAACAATTGAGTCATATGTTTCCACTAACAAGGAAAAATATGAAATAAGTAGCATATGATTTTTGAAATCATGATTCATTGTTTCTCCTCTATAATAAAAGTGACTGGTATTCCTTCTATTTCTATGTTTGGACTCATTCTATTTCTTTTTCAAACAATCTCAAGCATANGAGACTAGGAGGTTTAATGGCCTAAAGCCGACATAAATAAAATAACATTACTAATCTAAATTACAACTAATGGCCTAAATCCGACATAGATAAAATAACATTACTAATCTAATATGCCCCAATTAAGTGGTAATGACCCAATATTAGGGCTTAACAGAAGCAGAGGCTGAAAGACTCAAATCAGGAATAAGAGCACAGAGCAGATTAGCATCAGAGACAACTTCAGTTCGAAGTTGGTGATCTGGTTTTGGCACTCTTGAGAAAGGAAAGGTTCCCAAGGGGAACATATAACAAGCTGAAAATGAAGAAAATCAGGCCATGCAGAGTCCTGAAGAAATTTGGAGAGAATGCTTATGAGATTGAGTTGTTGGATGGCATCGAAATATCTCTAATATTTAATATCACAGACTTATACCCATACAGGGTTGGAGAAACAGAAACTGGAGTTGAGGAACCAGTGATTGAATGGACAAAACAATTACCAGTTGCAGAAAAGCCACAAATGGAGTGCATACTGGACAAGCGAGTGGCTAAGAAGACCAGAAGGAAAGAGTACTATGAGTACCTGGTCAAGTGGAAGAATCACCCAGTGGAAGATGCCAGCTGGGAGACAGAAGCAGAAATACAAAAGCATGGACAGATCGTGCAGGAGCTCATGGATAGGATCCCGTGAAAATATTCAAGCCGAGTAGTATGATGCAGGAGCATCGCCAACACATCAAGTGAGCCAGGACATCAAGTGGGAGACAACTAGATAAGCCAACACACATTTTGAAAAAAATTGAAATTGTTGTGTGATCTTAAATGGTTCATTTAAGAGACGGTGCACTTGTATTGTAATGGACCTTGAGCGGATAAGCTATCGTCCTTAGGTAGATGAGGCATTTAAAATATTTAATGCTAGTAGATAAAACATTTAAGTCTAGATTTGATAGTTTAGAGTTTGAGAGGGAAAACGAATATAGACACCCTCCTTGTATTGTTGTATCATTAGAGATTCATTCATTCAGGAGAAGAGCAAGTAGAGAACTGTGTAGAGAACATCCATGTACATATATTGAATTAATAGAAGAAAGATTTGATTGAAATCCATGGTTATGTGTCTATTCTCTGTGTGTTAATGTTATGCTCATGAATGTTTGTCTTCTGTTATGCATTTTCTTTGTATATGATGTGCATGTGATTTCATGTTTTGAAACTAAAGTCTGAAAGAGGGAGAGAATAAGTTTCAATTGTTTCTCTATCTGAGCCAAGAGATTCTTGCAAGATGTGCAGTTGAATTCATCCACATGGAGTGTGTTGATGAGGGCTCAGTAGTTTAACTCTTGTTCTCATTCACCCAGAATTGGATTCGAGTTGTTCAATCCATGCAAGGGGTGCGCAGGCTGGAGGAGAAGTCTCAGTTGAGAATTTGATCAATAAATCAAAGACTGCTGCTGCAGGAGTGTGCAGGGTCAAAAGTCTTGAACACTTAGACAAATTTGAAGATTTGTCGGAAGGAGTGCGCGCAAGAAGCTCTTAGAAGGACTTGAGCAGTCGAGAACAAGCTCAGGAGGAGTAGGCCATCGAATTCGTTGAAGGATGTCACAGAGAGGTTGTGCATCACAGTGTTCGAGTAGGTGTTGAAACTCGCGTGTAGGGTGACGAGTTTCATGAAAGGGTGTCTCGTCATTTTGAGGATTTCATTAGGAAGAACGAACAGTCAGAATTCTCTGAGGAGAAGTTGCGAGAATCCGAGGGCTGTTGGATCTTGCGGAGGTGCAAGAAAGTTACTGAGCAGCACGGAGAAGTTCTAAGCTCAGGAGGAGCAGAGCATTGATAAAAGTTGGCCGGAGCATTGTATCATTTGAGAGATCGCCTATCGGGATCTCGTAAGAAAAGTGTCAAAGAGTTGGCAATGGGAACAACAAAGTCACGAGAAGCGATATTCCGACGGTGACGTAAGCCATGTGGGACCACCGATCAATAGAAGACAGGTGGCGGAGGTCAGAGATCTCGTGAGTTCAGGGCTCGCAAGTTAAAATCCTGCAGATTAGAAGGTTCAAGTCGCGAGGTGAGAGATAGCGAAGACGCGACAGGAGAATATCGGAGTCTCACCACATCAGGACTTGGAAAACGGAGAAAAGGGAGGTTGAATTTGCAAGTAGCGAGGGCGCGAAGTCGCGAACACGCGATAAGGTTGTATCGGCGTTTCGGCGCATCGGGCTCGGGAGTTGGAGAGCCAAGTGTTTGGTAGCAGGAGTGGCGAAATTGCAATAGCGCGAAGCCGCGATAGAGTTGAAGTCGCGACAGGGAAAGGTCAGTGAGTTAACCAGCCATCGATTCTCGGGGATTCGAGAGCCCCAAGATCAAACAAGAACTCACGAAGGTGCGAGTGTCGATCCTTCGAAGAGAAGAAGAGAGGGTTGCAACCGAGAGAAACTGTGGGGTGCAGATTTCCTGAAAGGGAAATAGAAGAACCGTCGAGTTCTTCGGGCCGAGAGAGAGAGAGAGAGAGAGAAGGTCCTGAGGAGAGAGATCTTGCTCCGAGGTGTGTGGTTGGTGTCACCATGATACATGTTAGCAACATTATTATACTAGTGATAATTTTCAAACTAATACTTATTACAAGACATATGTATGGAGACACCAAAATAAACAAACCAAACAATTGAGTCATATGTTTCCACTAACAAGGAAAAATATGAAATAAGTAGCATATGATTTTTGAAATCATGATTCATTGTTTCTCCTCTATAATAAAAGTGACTGGTATTCCTTCTATTTCTATGTTTGGACTCATTCTATTTCTTTTTCAAACAATCTCAAGCATAGTGTCCAATATTACCATTCTTACCACTATTGGACCATAATGGACATAGTGTCCAATAATAAAAACATAAGTGTCCATAAGTGTCCATAATGGTAATATTATTGCTTTTAACATTACCATTGGTCTTTTATGGTGTCATACCATGATGTGATTGTGCATGTGGTGTATGAACACTATTCTTTCCTTCCCATGGCTTGTCTCTATATGTCAGTTTCCCCTTTTCCAATAATTCTAAATATGAAGTTGAATAATTGCAATTAAAAATTTTCCTTCGTTCTTCTTCTTCTAAAAGAATATATTTAAGGATTTCCTATGTCTTTGTGGATATCTTGTAGTCTGTGATATGTGGAATAATGTTTTCCTTCACAGACATTATCAGAAGCATGTTTTCTTTGTTTTCTTGGCGCTTTATATTTTGGATTGTGTTTGCATAGGATTTCAGTTTGGCTTATTTTCTCGATGTGATGACCCAAAATTTTTCCCCTTCCATAAATGTTTCAATTTTTCTCCTCAAGCAATACTTGTTTGGATATAAACAATATTATTCACCAAGACAATTACACTGCTTACACTTATTTATATAACATTCTTTATCTCCTAGGCACATTCTAGAGAAGGCATATTCTAGAAATCCTATTTATTATTTCTAACTACCCATTTATTATATGTAACTAAAATAGGGGGCCTTATTTAATACCATGGTGGACCTAGTCTACCTTACATTGAATAAACTCCACTAATAATACCTATCCCCCATTCTCATTGGGTACCTCTTATATTACCACCCATATTACCTCCCTAGGTATATTATAGGAACCGTTCTTTTACAAAATATTGAGTGTACAAGATGAGATATCATGATCCTAAGACTAGGTCTCCTTACTATATATATAGGATACAAATGGTACAATTATAATGAAAAGGTGCAATGAAGGGGTTTCATACTACATACAAATATAAGAAAAGAAATGCAATAATTCAATAAGAGGATTAATGAGGCATTTTATAAATAACATGGGAATTTTTCTAAGGCTTAACATGGCCCTCCCCTTCAAACATATGTTTTCCTCAACACTTGACTAAGCACATGTGCTTCTACAAGAATAACTCATCTACCCATGTCACCTCTTCTACTGGTAGGTTCTTCCATTTGAAGAGGTACTATGTAATTGCTCTATTTCTCAGCCCCTTAATCATTTTTTGAAGGATTGTTTTTCGTTTTAGTATGATTTTCCCTTCTTCATTTGTCTTTGGTAAAATAGTTTGGACTGGGTTTTTGTTGTCGATGACCTTATTTATTAAAGAATCATGGGATACTATATGTACATGTGAAGATGGAGGAAGCTACAATTTATAAGGCATTCTTCCAATCCTTTGCAAAACCTTATTGCGACCATAATATTTGGTTGCTAATTTATTTTCCTTCATTTTTTCTTGAGGGACATCTATTTATATAGTTGTAGCCTCAGAAATACTCAATCCCCCACTTCAANCTGCAGATTGGAAGGTTCAAGTCGCGAGGTGAGAGATAGCGAAGACGCAACAGGAGAATATCGGAGTCTCACCACATCAGGACTTGGAAGACGGAGAAAAGGGAGGTTGAATTTGCAAGTAGCGAGGGCGCGAAGTCACGAACACGCAATAAGGTTGTATCGGCGTTTCGGCACATCGGGCTCGGGATTTGGAGAGCCAAGTGTTTGGTAGCACGAGTGGCGAAGTTGCAATAGCGCGAAGCCGCGATAGAGTTGAAGTCGCGACAGGGAAAGGTCAGTGAGTTAACCAGCCATCGATTCTTGGGGATTCGAGAGCCCCAAGATCAAACAAGAACTCACGAAGGTGCGAGTGCCGATCCTCCGAAGAGAAGAAGAGAGGGTCGCAACCGAGAGAAACTGTGGGGTGCAAATTTCCCGAAAGGGAAATAGAAGAACCGTCGAGTTCTTCGGGACGAGAGAGAGAGAGAGAGAGAGAAGGTCCTGAGGAGAGAGATCTTGCTCCGAGGTGTGTGGGTGGTGTCACCATGATACATGTTAGCAACATTATTATACTAGTGATAATTTTCAAACTAATACTTATTACAAGACATATGTATGGAGGCACCAAAATAAACAAACCAAACAATTGAGTCATATGTTTCCACTAACAAGGAAAAATATGAAATAAGTAGCGTATGATTTTTGAAATCATGATTCATTGTTTCTCCTCTATAATAAAAGTGACTGGTATTCCTTCTATTTCTATGTTTGGACTCATTCTATTTCTTTTTCAAACAATCTCAAGCATAGTGTCCAATATTACCATTCTTACCACTATTGGACCATAATGGACATAGTGTCCAATAATAAAAACATAAGTGTCCATAAGTGTCCATAATGGTAATATTATTGCTTTTAACATTACCATTGGTCTTTTATGGTGTCATACCATGATGTGATTGTGCATGTGGTGTATGAACACTATTCTTTCCTTCCCATGGCTTGTCTCTATATGTCAGTTTCCCCTTTTCCAATAATTCTAAATATGAAGTTGAATAATTGCAATTAAAAATTTTCCTTCGTTCTTCTTCTTCTAAAAGAATATATTTAAGGATTTCCTATGTCTTTGTGGATATCTTGTAGTCTGTGATATGTGGAATAATGTTTTCCTTCACAGACATTATCAGAAGCATGTTTTCTTTGTTTTCTTGGCGCTTTATATTTTGGATTGTGTTTGCATAGGATTTCAGTTTGGCTTATTTTCTCGATGTGATGACCCAAAATTTTTCCCCTTCCATAAATGTTTCAATTTTTCTCCTCAAGCAATACTTGTTTGGATATAAACAATATTATTCACCAAGACAATTACACTGCTTACACTTATTTATATAACATTCTTTATCTCCTAGGCACATTCTAGAGAAGGCATATTCTAGAAATCCTATTTATTATTTCTAACTACCCATTTATTATATGTAACTAAAATAGGGGGCCTTATTTAATACCATGGTGGACCTAGTCTACCTTACATTGAATAAACTCCACTAATAATACCTATCCCCCATTCTCATTGGGTACCTCTTATATTACCACCCATATTACCTCCCTAGGTATATTATAGGAACCGTTCTTTTACAAAATATTGAGTGTACAAGATGAGATATCATGATCCTAAGACTAGGTCTCCTTACTATATATATAGGATACAAATGGTACAATTATAATGAAAAGGTGCAATGAAGGGGTTTCATACTACATACAAATATAAGAAAAGAAATGCAATAATTCAATAAGAGGATTAATGAGGCATTTTATAAATAACATGGGAATTTTTCTAAGGCTTAACATGGCCCTCCCCTTCAAACATATGTTTTCCTCAACACTTGACTAAGCACATGTGCTTCTACAAGAATAACTCATCTACCCATGTCACCTCTTCTACTGGTAGGTTCTTCCATTTGAAGAGGTACTATGTAATTGCTCTATTTCTCAGCCCCTTAATCATTTTTTGAAGGATTGTTTTTCGTTTTAGTATGATTTTCCCTTCTTCATTTGTCTTTGGTAAAATAGTTTGGACTGGGTTTTTGTTGTCGATGACCTTATTTATTAAAGAATCATGGGATACTATATGTACATGTGAAGATGGAGGAAGCTACAATTTATAAGGCATTCTTCCAATCCTTTGCAAAACCTTATTGCGACCATAATATTTGGTTGCTAATTTATTTTCCTTCATTTTTTCTTGAGGGACATCTATTTATATAGTTGTAGCCTCAGAAATACTCAATCCCCCACTTCAAATTCTCTTTCACTGTGACATTTATATTCTTGTTATTTCATTCAATGTTTTACCATAACTAAGTTGTCCTTCAATACTTTCAGAACCTCTTGTTTGTTCCATATGTGGTCCTCCATTGCTTGAAACTTTGTATTCCCTTTCAAGGGTGTTGTAATGAATGGAAAATGATGTCTATAAAGTGCCATAAATGTCCACATTTTTTATGAAGTATGGAAGGATGTTTTGTACCACCATTCCACTAAGGGAAATCATTTGACCCATTGTGTATGTTTATCATATGCAAATAAACAAATATATCCTTCTAGAAATTTATTCACAATATCAATTTTCCCATCATATTGAGGATGGTAAGATCAATTGTGACCAAATTGAGTACACAAACAAGAAAACAATTCAATCCAAAAGTTTTCAGTGAAATTTGGATGTCTGTCACTTACAATAATATTGAGGACTCCATGTAGATTTTGAATCATTTAAAATGATGATAAACAGAGAAAAAATGGGCATAATTTGTCATTTGATCCACTACTACCATGATGATAGTATTTCCCTCATATTTTGGTAAACATATAAATAAATGCATTGAAACTTGTTCCCAATGGTTTATTGGTATAACTAAAGGTTATAGGAGACATGGATTCTTTGTTGTCTCTCCCTTGTTCTGTTGGAATATGAAAAATTTAGAAAAAAACTTTTGAATTTCATTTTTAAGACCTTCATAGAAAAAATCCTTCTTGATCCCATGGTACGTTTTCAATAATCTTGAATGTCCTCCTACAGGGGAAGTGTGAAATTCTAGAAGGACATTGTATTTGAGTTGAGAATTATTACATAAATATAGGCAATCTTGGTACCATATCAAATAATTCTTACATACAAAATTATCTAATGAAATGGGGTGATCTTGTACTTGTTGAATGATATTGAGTATATATTTATCTTACTTTCATTCTATCCTTTCTTCTTCTGCCCAATCATATTATGGAATAGAAATAACACAGAGTGAACTTGTTGTTTTTTCTTCTTTCTTTGAAACGGAATCTACCAAAACATTATTTTTTCCTTTATTGTAGATAATTTCAAAGACATATCCTAGCATTTGTGTAACCAATTTTTGTTTCTCTTCTGAAGATAATTTTTCCTTGAATAATTACTTCAAACTGTCATGATATATTTTTACTTTGAAGTGTCTTCCTATCAAGTAATGGTTCCATTTATGAATTGCATGTAGTATGTTGAACATTTCCTTTTCATAAAAAGGTTTGACTAAATTGTTTCATTTAACTTGGCTTCTTTCAGAGGCAAGGGGCCTTCCTTATTGCATTAAAATTTCACCAAATCTATTAATCTCAATTCTGGTGAGAGTGAAATGAGATACAAAGGAATATATAACATAAACACAAAAATATAGTGAAACCAATTTCTATTAATGAATAAAATATAAGAACATCATCGAACACAAATTGGTTAGAATGGGGTAGCTTATTTCTAAAGAGAAAGATATGTTGGCTATGCTTCATTCATAACAAGATTTACATCATACTCCATTGCATGCTTAAAGTTATCCTTCACCTCGATTATATATGAGAAAACAAGAGGAGAATATTTCCCATGATGCATCTCGGATAAATTGGTCTAAGTTTACAAAATTCCATAGGCATGTAAAACAGTAGGACTTCCCGAGAGGTCACAAATCACAGTACTAATCTAGGACAAGAACGCTTAATAGAAAATTTGTGATGGGATTAATTTCATTAAAATTGTATGAATTACATTACATTACAAATGGATATGGAATTACATTACATTCCCCATCAAAAGGGTGAATGCCATGGTTTATCAAAACCATAGTCTTCTAAATATTGATTCAATGGAGAAGGTGTATGGCCAAAAAGATCCAAATATACCAATCCTCCACCCTTAGAAATAAATCTTCCCCATTGCATCAAGTTCCCGCAAGATATGTGTAACATTCCTCTCTACCGAACACACTTTTATTGACTTATTATTTGATGACACTTATGTGCAAGTGATCCGGTTATGCTACATTGTGATTATATTTCGATTATGGATTATGCATGTTGATGATGTGTTATGACTTATTTTTTCGATATATATGTATTGACAGAGGCTATTGATTAGTTTACATGCGTGTGCAGGACACATGACGAATTATGGATCCTGATGGCATTGATGGATGTCCTTGGACTGCAGACTAAGCCAGGGAGTGTATTATATGTTGTTTGAGTATTTCATTTTGCGCATATATGAGATGTGATTGATTATAGTATGATTATGTATATTGATCATTGACCTTGTTTTTTCAATGGATGCATGTTAACGATGCTTTCTATTCCGAGTCACATAAGGAGTATCTTTCTATTCCGAGTCACATAAGGAGTAAAGGGGCCATGCAAAGAAAACAAGACATTGAGGGAGAGGTGTGGAAAAGTCCCTATCACAGCCTACTAGCACTCCTTCCATGGCTCAAATTGTAGGTTAACGATTACCTAGTTTGAGAGTTACACAATGTCATGAGGGGAGACTGAGACAATCGCTCATGAAGAATTCTAAGGTGCACACAATAAGACAATGTCCTTATTCCTTAGAATCCCTTAGTATATCACAAGGT
>JZKD02S2364334.1:393227-403663 GCA_000966675.3 Picea glauca
CTTCTTCATCTTGAGCTTGTTATACGTCCCCCGTGGGAACCTTTCTTTTCTTAAGTGTGCCAGAACCAAGTCTCCAACTGCAAACTGGAGTTGTCGCTTCCGTTGATCGGCTCTGTGCTTATACTCCTGGTTCGACCTCTGCAACCGCTGCTTCACTTCTGCGTGAAGTTCTCTCATTGCTTCCGCAAATTATTTGGCCCTCGCACTGCTTGTTCCAGCCTGTTCTGGCTCTCTGATATCAGATACTCCTCTCGGCTGTGTCCCATACAAAATCTGAAATGGGCTCTTACCTGTACTCCGATTCACCGAATCGTTGTACGCAAACTCGGCTTGTGGTAATATCTGGTCCCAACTGGTGTGATGCTCCACCACTAGGCTCCTCAACAGATCTCCCAAGCTTCTGTTGACCACCTCTGTCTGCCCATCTGTCTGCGGATGGTAAGCAGAACTGAACACCAGGTCCATCCCTAGCTTCTTGCATAGCGTCCTCCAAAAATGCCCTATGAACTTGGTATCCCGATCCGAGACTATGCTTCTCGGCAATCCATGCAATCGCACAATCTCTTTGAAAAATAAGTTCGCGATGTGCGTCGCATCGCTAGTCTTATGACACGGGATAAAATGTACCATCTTCGAGAACCTATCCACCACGAAAAAAATGGAATCAACTCCTCGCTGTGTTCTAGGTAAACCCAACACAAAATCCATACTGATGGCCTCCCATGGCCTCTCAGGTATGGGCAATGGCTGATATAACCCTGTATCCTGCTTTCGACCCTTTGCATGTTGATATATCCTACACCTGTCAACAAATATTTTCACATCTGCTCGCATGCCCAGCCAAAAATACGATTCGCTCAGCTTGGCGAATGTTTTTTCATGCCCAAAATGACCTTCTAGTCCATCGCTATGCTTCTCCTTTACCAAATTCTCTCTCATAGAGCAATCTGGAATGCAAAATTGATTGCCCCGAAATAGCAATCCATCTTGGATCACGAAATCAATCCAAGGGCTTCTATATCTGAGCACTGGATTCTCAGCTGCTTCGTATGCCTCTGCAAAGTCCGCATTGCCTGCATACGTATCCTTCAGGTTTTCAAAACCCATCGTCTTGACTCTGAACTCCTGCAGCAGAAAACATTTTCGGCTCAAGGCATCTGCTACCTTGTTTGCAGTCCCCGAAATGTGCTTAATCACGAATGTGAAATTTTTCATATACTCTACCCACTTCGCATGCTTTTGATTTAGCTTCTCCTGCTGACTTATGAACTGCAATGCATGGTTGTCGCTATATAATACGAACTCCTTGGGTATCAAATAATGCCTCCACTTCTTCAATGCCTGGATAATGGCATAGAATTCTTTATCATATGTGGAGTATTTCAATTTTGCATCATCCAGCTTGTCGCTGTAATATGCCACAGGTTTGTCATCCTGGCTCAAGACCCCTCCGACAGCATATCCACTAGCGTCACACTTCACTTGGAAGGTCTTCTGAAAATCTAGCAGCACCAAAATTGGCTGCTCTGTTATCTTTCGCTTCAACAGATTGAAGCTTCTCTTAGCGTCAGCTGTCCACTGGAAAACTTTATGCCGCTTCTTCACAGTGTCCATCATTGCGGTGCTAATTCCACTAAAGTTCCATATGAATTTTCTGTAGAAGCTTGCCAAACCATGAAAGCTCCTTACCTCAAAAATGTTTCTCGGCGATGGCCAATTCCTGATCACTTCAACCTTCTCAGGATCCATCTTCAACTCATTTGTCGAAATTACAAAACCCAAATAAATGAGCTCTGTCTGCATGAAGGAACATTTCTTCAAATTAATCAGTAGCTTCTCCTGCTGTAGCCTTCTGATCACCGTGGCCAAATGTCTCAAATGCTTAGCCTTGGTCTTGCTGAAAATCAATATGTCGTCCAAGTATACGACCACAAATTTGCCAATGAATTCCCTCAGGACTTCATTCATCAGCCTCATGAATGTGCTTGGCGCGTTTGTTAACCCAAACGGCATGACCAACCATTTGTACAAACCCTCGTTTGTCTTGAATACTGTTTTCCACTCATCTCCCTCTCTCATCCGGATCTGATGATATCCGCTCTTGAGATCTATCTTTGTAAAATAATTTTCCCCGCTTAGGCAATCCATCAAGTCATCCATTCTCGGCAGTGGAAACCCGTACCTGATGGTGATCTTATTTATCTCCCTGGAGTCTGTACACATTCTCCAGCCTCCATCCTTCTTCGAACTTAGTACCGTTGGAACGACACATGGACTCAGACTCTCTCTAACCAGTCCCTTATCCTGCAGATCCTGTACCTGCCTTTTGACTTCCTCATTCTCCTGAGGCATCAACCTGCATGCTGCCTTGTTTGGCAAACTTGCTCCGGGTATGAGGTCAATATGATGACTCACACTCCTCATCGGTGGCAATGAACGTGGTAGTTCATCCACGATGATATCAGCAAACTCTCCCAGCAGTTGATGAATCTCCTCTGGCAAGTCATCCACTCCTGTGCTTGTCAGGACAATCCTTGGCTTCCTGACAACAAAGAATTGTGGATTCTCATCCTTCTCCAACTCTCTGAGAAGTTCCTTTCCACTCATGAGGAGTATCGTGCTGCTCGCTTCCGGCTTTACCTCCTTGTCTTTTATCGGCAGCAGTCTATGGATTCTCCCATCCTTCTCCATGGTGTATGTGTTCATCCTCCCGTCATGAACAACATTCCTATCATACTTCCATGGCCTACCCAACAGTATATGGCACATGTCCATGGGAATAACATCACACAGAATCTCATCATGATAATTCCCAATTTTAAACTTAACTAAGCATTGTTTAGTGACACTTACCCGATGTCCTTTCTGTATCGACGAGACTTTATATGGGCTCAAGTGCTTATTTGTTGTTAGCTCGAACTTCTCCACCATCTTGGTCGCAACGAGATTATCAGTGCTCCCGCTGTCAACTATGACTTTGCACTTCCTATCTTTGGTTGTACAATCTGTCCTGAACAATCTGCTCCTCTGCACTGAGTTGTCCACCTCTTTCTCAGGTGCCAAAAGGATCTTATGCATCCCCAACGATCTATCGATGTCAGCATCTTCGCTCTCAACATCACGCCTCTGCTGCGCCTCAGCGATGTGAGCTTCACTTCTGTCCATCTTCCTGTCTGGACAGTCAATGGCCTTGTTTCCATATTTTCCACACGTGAAACATGTGATAACTCCTCCTCGACCTCTGCCTCAACCTCAGGTACGAGGAAATGTGTTCACGTTAGCATATCCTCCTTGCTGATCATCTTGCTGTCTCCTCGGCTCAAAATTTTTCTTCCTCTACTGTGATGTTCCACCTCTTTCATCTTTTCCCTGAGGCCTCCTCCAATCCTCCTTAGGCTTCTATGTTCTCTCTTGAAAAACAACTTTTCCTCGGGGTTGGCTCCTGCCTCGCCCTCGATGACTTTGCTTGCGGCTCAGCTTTTCTTTAGCTCTTAGAGCCATCTGGTACACATCCTCAACTGTGCAGATGGTGACCATGCTCAATTGATCTTGAATGTCATACCTAAGACCATTCAGGTATCTTGCCACCTTCTCATCATCACTCTCCCGATGACCAGCTCGAATGTTGAGCCTGTAGAAATCCTCGGTGTACTCTTTCACCGTCATCAACTTATGTCTCAGGTTCTGCATGTGCCTGAACAGAGTGATCTGATAGTCCCTCGAAATGAACTTCACCTTCATCTTGGCGATCATCCGATCCCAGCTTTTGATCTTTTGTTTGCCCTTGGAATGCCTGTCTGCCTGCAGCTCGTCCCACCATAAGGCTGCATGACCCTTTAACTTCATGACGGCATGCCTTATCTTCTTGTCCTCTTCGACGTCTTCATAGTCGAAGTAGGTGTCAAGTGCTCGGATCCAATCCAGCAATTCCTCTGCGTTCAGACTCCCCTCATAGACGGGAATGTCCATCTTCGTCTTCGAGCTCATCCTCGAAATAGCTCTGATCAACCTCTCTGTCGAGGCATATTCTGCGGTGACCTCTTCTTGGTCATGTCCAGCTTCCTCTTCAACCTCCGGATCGCTGAACTCTATCGTACCAGCTCCACGCCTCTGGGTGGTTTCCATATCTTCGAGTCTCGCCCTCAGATCCCGTATTTGACTCTCCATCTCCAGATTCCCTACTGGATTTCCTGCTGGTCTACCCCTTCTTTGCGCGTCCCTGTCCTCACGATCAAGTGACTGCCTCTTCCTTCGTGGCGGCATTATTTCTTCTTCTCTCTGCTACCTGAACAAAGAGAACTTTAACTCCATCTTTGATACCACTCTGACGCAACCTCCCTTCGTGGATGGTCTCTCCACCAGGACCTTCTTCTTCACTATGGCCCAAAGAGTCGAGAGCTCTTCCAACTCCCTCGGGAGTCCTTCACCCACAGTCTTCTCTCCGATCCTCGCTTCGTACTTCGAAAGATCAGGTCTCGCGGACTCGTGAACCTGGTACGCCCCTTGCACGCTTTAAAACTCTGATCCCTCATCCTCGAGTCAACGGTCAACGACCCAACCCTGTCGGGGATTTCCCTATCGGCAAATCGGCATATAAAAGGTCGATAGGCACTCACCTTTCAAAACCTCGAATGCCAACGCACGATTCCATGAGCTGTCCTCCACTCCGTCTCTGTGTGACCCTTCGCAACGCGGGACTTCGATGTTCCCTCGTGCTCCCCTTGACTTCGAGAATGCCGAAGTGCCGAGTCCCGAATCCTCAGGACCTCGTGCCACCTGGCCCTCCAACGATCGAGGGTTCCGATTACATCGAGGGATCGCAACTCGCGATTTGGAGGTGTATGAAATGCTTGCACTGGCCAACCCCGATATGCTGATACGTGATGGCAGATGGATTATATTTGCGCATGGAAATTTTTGTCTTCTAGGAGTTCAAGTCATCGATTCTCTTCCTCCTGAAGAGTTCTTCCCGCTCCCAAGGCTCGCTCATGTTGTCGCTTCTCCAGAGTATGTTCTCACGGCACCTGCAAGGAACTATCCCTCCTGAGCTTCGTTCCTCCAACCCCTTCAGGGAACTTCTCGAACACGCTCCCTGTGCTCGACCTTCAACCACTTTCCACAGCGCTAACGTCTTTCAGTTTATGTGCACTCGCAGCTACAACCAACCTGACCGTTCCTTTCTCAGACTTGTCACTGAGAATTCAGTCCAAACTGCACTCACCTGCACGGTTCAAACAACCCAAATCCTTTTGGACAAAACGAGAACAAAAGTTCAACTGTTTAGCCTCCTCAACGCACTCTATGCAGAGGAATTCCACTACACTCTATGCAGGAATCTCCTGGCCCAAACAGAGAAACAATTGAAACTCATTCACTCATTCTCTCAGGTTCTAAACCTGATATACAATCACATATGCAGCATATAGAAGATAAGAATAAAAAGAAGCACACATGCACAAGCATAATATCAACAACACACAGAGATCAAACACATCCATGGAATTGAATCAAAGTCTTTCCTATTAATTCAATGTCTATACATGGAAGTTCTTCACAAATTCTCTGTTCTGCTCCTCCTCTTCTCAGAATGCTAATGCTAAATAATCTAATGCTAATGCTACAATGATACAAGGGAGGGTTTCTATACTCCGTTTTCCCTCTCGAAAGTCAGGCTGTCTAATCTAGACTTAACTATTTCATCTACCTGCATTAACTCTAAGTAAATGCCTCAGCTACTTAAGGGCGAGAGCTTATCCACTCAAGGCCCATTACAATACGCTAGTGCACTTCATCACATCAACGTATTAATGTTTGGCGCTTCATATTAAGGTGTTTCAAAATTGTAAGTGCTGGCGCTGTCCAGCTGTTCCTTTCTCCTCGCGCTGGCTCGCTTGATGAGGTGCAGATGCTCCTGCATCAAAAAAGGACTATAGCGAAAGAGGATCATTGGAATTCGTCGTTATGGACTCATGGTCAGGCTAGCTGGTGAACAGAGAAAGTAGTTTCGTTGTTCTGTTTTATGGTTGGGTGGAACTTGGTTGTTCCATTTNCTTGCCAAACCATGAAAGCTCCTTACCTCAAAAATGTTTCTCGGCGATGGCCAATTCCTGATCACTTCAACCTTCTCAGGATCCATCTTCAACTCATTTGTCGAAATTACAAAACCCAAATAAATGAGCTCTGTCTGCATGAAGGAACATTTCTTCAAATTAATCAGTAGCTTCTCCTGCTGTAGCCTTCTGATCACCGTGGCCAAATGTCTCAAATGCTTAGCCTTGGTCTTGCTGAAAATCAATATGTCGTCCAAGTATACGACCACAAATTTGCCAATGAATTCCCTCAGGACTTCATTCATCAGCCTCATGAATGTGCTTGGCGCGTTTGTTAACCCAAACGGCATGACCAACCATTTGTACAAACCCTCGTTTGTCTTGAATACTGTTTTCCACTCATCTCCCTCTCTCATCCGGATCTGATGATATCCGCTCTTGAGATCTATCTTTGTAAAATAATTTTCCCCGCTTAGGCAATCCATCAAGTCATCCATTCTCGGCAGTGGAAACCCGTACCTGATGGTGATCTTATTTATCTCCCTGGAGTCTGTACACATTCTCCAGCCTCCATCCTTCTTCGAACTTAGTACCGTTGGAACGACACATGGACTCAGACTCTCTCTAACCAGTCCCTTATCCTGCAGATCCTGTACCTGCCTTTTGACTTCCTCATTCTCCTGAGGCATCAACCTGCATGCTGCCTTGTTTGGCAAACTTGCTCCGGGTATGAGGTCAATATGATGACTCACACTCCTCATCGGTGGCAATGAACGTGGTAGTTCATCCACGATGATATCAGCAAACTCTCCCAGCAGTTGATGAATCTCCTCTGGCAAGTCATCCACTCCTGTGCTTGTCAGGACAATCCTTGGCTTCCTGACAACAAAGAATTGTGGATTCTCATCCTTCTCCAACTCTCTGAGAAGTTCCTTTCCACTCATGAGGAGTATCGTGCTGCTCGCTTCCGGCTTTACCTCCTTGTCTTTTATCGGCAGCAGTCTATGGATTCTCCCATCCTTCTCCATGGTGTATGTGTTCATCCTCCCGTCATGAACAACATTCCTATCATACTTCCATGGCCTACCCAACAGTATATGGCACATGTCCATGGGAATAACATCACACAGAATCTCATCATGATAATTCCCAATTTTAAACTTAACTAAGCATTGTTTAGTGACACTTACCCGATGTCCTTTCTGTATCGACGAGACTTTATATGGGCTCAAGTGCTTATTTGTTGTTAGCTCGAACTTCTCCACCATCTTGGTCGCAACGAGATTATCAGTGCTCCCGCTGTCAACTATGACTTTGCACTTCCTATCTTTGGTTGTACAATCTGTCCTGAACAATCTGCTCCTCTGCACTGAGTTGTCCACCTCTTTCTCAGGTGCCAAAAGGATCTTATGCATCCCCAACGATCTATCGATGTCAGCATCTTCGCTCTCAACATCACGCCTCTGCTGCGCCTCAGCGATGTGAGCTTCACTTCTGTCCATCTTCCTGTCTGGACAGTCAATGGCCTTGTTTCCATATTTTCCACACGTGAAACATGTGATAACTCCTCCTCGACCTCTGCCTCAACCTCAGGTACGAGGAAATGTGTTCACGTTAGCATATCCTCCTTGCTGATCATCTTGCTGTCTCCTCGGCTCAAAATTTTTCTGCCTCTGCTATGAGGTTCCACCTCTTTCAGCTTTTCCCTGAGGCCTCCTCCAATCCTCCTTAGGCTTCTATGTTCTCTCTTGAACAACAACTTTTCCTCAGGGCTTGCTCCTGCCTCGCCCTCGATGACTTTGCTTGCGGCTCAGCTTTTCTTCAGCTCTTAGAGCCATCTGGTACACATCCTCAACTGTGCAGATGGTGACCATGCTCAATTCATCTTGAATGTCATACCTAAGACCATTCAGGTATCTTGCCACCTTCTCATCATCACTCTCCCGATGACGAGCTCGAATGTTGAGCCTGTAGAAATCCTCGGTGTACTATTTCACCGTCATCAACTTCTGTCTCAGGTTCTGCATGCGCCTGAACAGAGTGATCTGATAGTCCCTCGAAATGAACTTCACCTTCATCTTGGCGATCATCTGATCCCAGCTTTTGATCTTTTGTTTGCCCTTGGAATGCCTATCTGCCTGCAGCTCGTCCCACCATAAGGCTGCATGACCCTTCAACTTCGTGACGGCATGCCTTATCTTCTTGTCCTCTTCGACGTCTTCATAGTCGAAGTAGGTGTCAAGTGCTCGGATCCAATCCAGCAATTCCTCTGCGTTCAGACTCCCCTCATAGACGGGAATGTCCATCTTCGTCTTCGAGCTCATCCTCGAAATAGCTCTGATCAACCTCTCTGTCGAGGCATATTATGCGGTGACCTCTTCTTGGTCGTGTCCAGCTTCCTCTTCAACCTCCGGATCGTTGAACTCTATCGTACCAGCTCCACACCTCTGGGTGGTTTCCATATCTTCGAGTCTCTCCCTCAGATCCCGTATTTGACTCTCCATCTCCGGATTCCCTACTGGATTTCCTACTGGTCTACCCCTTCTTCGCACGTCCCTGTCCTCACGATCAAGTGACTGCCTCTTCCTTCGCGGCGGCATTATTTCTTCTTCTCTTTGCTACCTGAACAAAGAGAACTTTAACTCCATCTTTGATACCACTCTGACGCAACCTCCCTTCATGGAAGGTCGCTCCACCAGGACCTTCTTCTTCACTATGTCCCAAAGATTCGAGAGCTCTTCCAACTCCCTCGGGAGTCTTTCACCCACAGTCTTCTCTCTGATCCTCCCTTTGTACTTCGAAATATCGGGTCTCGCGGACTCGCGAACCTGGTACGCCCCTTGCACGCTTTAAAACTCTGATCCCTGATCCCCGAGTCAACGGTCAACGACCCAACCCTGTCAGGGATTTCCCTATCGGGAAATCGACATATAAAAGGTCGATAGGCACTCACCTTTCAAAACCTCGAATGCCGACGCACGATTCCACGAGTTGTCCTCCACTCCGTCTCCGTGTGACCCTTCGCAACTCGGGACTTCGCTGTTTCCCCGTGCTCCCCTTGACTTCGAAAACGCCGAAGTGCCGAGTCCCAAATCCTCAGGACCTCGTGCCACCTGTCCCTCCAATGATCGACGGTTCCGATTACATCGAGGGATCGCATCTCGCGATTTCGACGTGCATGAAATGCTTGCACTGGCCAACCCCGATATGCTGATACGTGATGGCAGATGGATTATATTTGCGCTTGGAAATTTTTGTCTTCCAGGAGTTCAAGTCATCGATTCTCTTCCTCTTGAAGAGTTCTTCCCGCTCCCAAGGCTCGCTCCTGTTGTCGCTTCTCCAGAGTATGTTCTCACGGCACCTGCAAGGAACTATCCCTCCTGAGCTTCGTTCCTCCAACTCCTTCAGGGAACTTCTCGAACACGCTCCCTATGCTCGACCTTCAACCACTTTCCACAGTGCTAAAGTCTTTCAGGTTCTGTGCACTCGCAGCTACAACCAACCTGACCTTTCCTTTCTCAGACTTGTCACTGAGAATTCAGTCCAAACTGCACTCACCTGCACGGTTCAAACAACCCAAATCCCTCTGGACAAAACGAGAACAAAAGTTCAACTGTTTAGCCTCCTCAACGCACTCTATGCAGAGGAATTCCACTGCACTCTATGCAGGAATCTCCTGGCCCAAACAGAGAAACAATTGAAACTCATTCACTCATTCTCTCAGGTTCTGAACCTGATATGCAATCACATATGCGGCATATAGAAGATAAGAATAAAAAGAAGCACACATGCACAAGCATAATATCAACAACACACAGAGATCAAACACATCCATGGAATTGAATCAAAGTCTTTCCTATTAATTCAATGTCTATACATGGAAGTTCTTCACAAATTCTCTGTTCTGCTCCTCCTCTTCTCAGAATGCTAATGCTAAATAATCTAATGCTAATGCTACAATGATACAAGGGAGGGTTTCTATACTCCGTTTTCCCTCTCGAAAGTCAGGCTGTCTAATCTAGACTTAACTATTTCATCTACCTGCATTAACTCTAATTAAATGCCTCAGCTACTTAAGGGCAAGAGCTTATCCACTCAAGGCCCGTTACAATATGCTAGTGCACTTCATCACATCAACGTATTAATGTTTGGCGCTTCATATTAAGGTGTTTCAAAATTGTAAGTGTTGGCGCTGTCCAGCTGTTCCTTTCTCCTCGCGCTGGCTCGCTTGACGAGGTGTCGATGCTCCTGCATCAAAAAAGGACTATAGTGAAAGAGGATCATTGGAATTCGTCGTTATGGACTCATGGTCAGGCTAGCTGGTGAACAGAGAAAGTAGTTTCGTTGTTCTGTTTTATGGTTGGGTGGAACTTGGTTGTTCCATTT
>JZKD02S2364335.1:0-30535 GCA_000966675.3 Picea glauca
ATAAGGCCCCCACCTTATTGCGTGCCCTTAGAATCATCATGAGCGACTGTCGCAGTCTGCCCTCACGACATCGTGGGTCCTCTCGAAGTAGGTAATCGTTAACCTATAGTTCAAGCCACAACAAGAGTGATAGTATGCTGTGGCAGGGCTGCTATTCACACCTCTCCCTCAACCTCTCTGGTAGTCATGTGTGGCCCCTTTACTCCATATGTGAGTCTGGTCGGAAAGCTATCATTAGCCTGCATCATCAACAAATCATGTCAGAACATATCCACATCATATCATCTAATTAGATGTAATAATATCACAGTTGACTATGTTCATCCTTTACCTGCTGACATTCTAGACATCTGGCCACATAGTTGACTATGTCTGCCTTCATTCCCTTCCAGAAGAATAAGAGTTTAAAGTCTGCCCTCATCTTCGTGACTCCCGGGTGAGCCATGTAAACTGCTCTATGAGCCTCTCTCATGATCAACATCCTCAACTCATCGTTTGGTAGTACGTAAATCCAACCTTTAAACCTCAATAAACCATCGCTATCAAATGAAAATCCCTCAAATCGTGGTACCATATTTTTTTTTTGTTCGATAAAACCCTCGACCTCTTTGTACCATTCATCATCACGCTGCAAAGTTATAATATTTTCATGTAGATTCGTTTGAAGAGGCAACATTGAAAAGATGTGTGGTCTCTGACTATATGCATCCGCCACTCGGTTTATTGTTCCTCTTATGTAAGTAATCTCGAAGTCGTACTCGCTAAGCAATTCCAACCAACGTCGTTGTTGCGCGTTTAGGTCACTTTGTGTAAATAAGTGTTGTAGTCCACAATGGTCAGTCTTTAGTTCAAATTTTCATCCAACAAGGTAGTGTCTCCAAACCTTCAAGGCATATACGATGGCTAATAACTCCAAATCGTGCGTCGCATAGTTCTCCTCATGCCTTCTCAGTTTCCTCGAAATGTAAGCAATCACTCGTCCATCTTGTATCAAGACTCCACCTAAGCCTTCCTTGGATGCGTTAGTTCATACCAAGAAATCCGCGTCCATGTCAGGGACCTTTAGTATTGGTGCTATTGTCAACAACTCCTTAAGCCTCCAAAATGCTTCCGCGCAATTCTCGATCCAAACAAAGTTCTTGTTTTTCTTCTGCAATTTCGTGATCGGATTTTCTATCTTCGAAAACACCTCGACGAACTGTCGATAGTATCCTTCTAGACCCATGAAGCTACGCACTTCCGGGACATTCGTAGGTGCAGGCCATTCCATAATATCCTCGACCTTTGCTGGATCCATGACAATGCCTTCGCCGAAGATGACATGCCCTATGTAGTGAATCTTCGATTGGTAAAAAGAGAATTTGGACAACTTCCCATACAATTTGTGCTCTCGCAGACACTGTAGTACCAAGCGCAAGTGCTCGTCATGCTCCTCCATCATTCGAGAGCAGATCAAAATATTGTCAATGAATACTTGGAAGAACTTGTCCAAGTACTCACGGAACACCCCATTCATTAAACTCATAAATAACCCTGGGGCATTTGTTAGTCCAAATGGTAAAACAGTAAAATCGTAATGTCCAAACCTTGTCTTAAAGACGGTCTTAGGGACGTCATCCTCCTTGATCCGTAACTGGTGATACCTTGATCACTAATCGATCTTGGAGAACATTGTCACACCCTTCATTTGATCGAACAGATCATCAATTCTGGGCAAGGGATAATGATTCTTGATCGTGTCCTTATTCAGTCGACGGTAGTCAATGCAAAGCCTCCATGATCCATCCTTCTTTCGTATGAAAATAATAGGTGCACCCTACGGTGACACACTAGGACATATCAGTACCAGGTCCAACAACTCCTTCAGTTGCATTTTCAACTCTTGTAACTACAGGGTCTACATCCGATAAGGCGTTCTTTCTATCGGTTCAGTCCCCAGTTTTAGGTCTATGGTAAAATCCAATTCCCTCTCCAGCGACATCCCATGTAACTCCTCTAAAAATACTTCTGCAAACTCTCTCACCACCGGAAGGTGTTCTAAACCTTCTACTACTCCCTTCTCATTTAACGCAAGGATTGCATAAAGCTTGCACCCCTTGCGCATACTCTCCCGTAGATGTAAGGAAGAGATGAACCTCAGGGAAACTCCCTAGTTCCGTCCTACAATCACACGTATCTATCCCTCGTCATCGACCAAGCTCAACTTCTTTGTCTTACAGTTGAGTATCGCCTCATGTGATTCCAACCAGTCCATACCAATCACGACATCATAAGATCCTAGGATCATGACATATAGGTTGGCCCTTGTGACAAACTCTCCTAGGTTAAGGATACATCCTGTAACCCTTCCTCCAACCTTTTGTTTGGCTCCCGAAGCCATCTATACGAAGCTAAACTCATCCTGTTCGACTGCCTTTACCTTAATCCCTGTTAGTGCTGAACCAGAAATGAAACTCTCGATAGCACCGGGATCTATCAAAACACTAAGGGTCTGGTCAGTGACAGTACCTGTCGTCTCGAGCATAGTCGACTGATGCTCTTCCTGGCAGTTATGCACCGCGGCATGAATCCAATGGGCCTTGCCCATATCTCCCATGGTAGTGGGTTCGGTTGATCTAGACGCTTTGGTCCTCTCCACAAGGCAGTCGCACTGGTAGTGTGGCTCCCCACATGTCCAACACCTATTCTTTGGCCCAGTAGTCCTGGTACCCGAAGTAGAAGATGAAGGCCCACCGGCCTGGAACCTTGGTTGGTTCTGCTAAACCGACCTAAACTGTTGCTGCTGCGAGTGGTGTTGCTGCTAATGCTGTGGTCCCTGATAAGGTGTCCACTACTGAGGCGTCAGTCACCGGGGTGTAGTGAAAGTGGATCCCCTCTGGAAGCCACGATATCCCGGCGTATGTCTCGCTGGTGTCTGGTGTTGTTGTGGTCCATATGGAACCTGCCCTACTAGTCTCGCTGGAGTCCTGGTCTGACCCCCACTGATAAACCCCTCCTCTACTATGAGGGCCTTCTGGACGACACCGTGCAAGGTTTGGGGCATCAAAATCCTAACCTTTGCACGTAGGCCGTTGTTAAGGCCGAATACGAACATGTTGACCTTAAGTTTCTTCATGTTAAGGTGCGGAGCATACCGGAGCAGCTCCATAAAATGGGCCTCGTACTCGAGCACCGTATGACCTCCCTGTTGTAAGGCTTTGAACTCATTGAGATGACGCTCAATGAATTCCTCTGAAAGGTACCTCTCTTGGAACCGTTCCTTGAACAATTCCCATGACACGTCTTCAACGACCATGTTCAACTGTGGTAGGAGTGTCTTCCACCATAGAAAAGCACTCCCCTTCAGTTGAAAGACCACCATGCAGACCTTCATACTGGAGGTATAATCACGAATTGCGAAGCACATCGCCATGTTCTCCAACCATGCCTCGGTGGATGTGTCGTCCGGGGCACCAAAGAACTCGGGAAATTTGACCTTCTCAAGTTCACAGTGAATGCTACCAATATCGGCTGGTGCGCGCGGCGGAACCTCAACGGGTGCCGGTGCCTTGGCCTCATCTCTATCCAAATGACTGATCAATGCCTCAGACATGCGCTGAAAAGATCTCATCATTTCGACTACATCGCCAACTGCTATCTGCTCCTGTCCGAGAACTTGCTCGTCTCCCTGGGGGTTAGACCCCTCAGGTGTGGATGCTACAAGAGGTGTCGCACCTCCTCCCCTAGCACCCCATCGTCTGCCTCTGCGACGTCCTCTAACCATGATGACCTGCACGAACACAATCAACTTGATTAGCAACACTATAATCAAATCATGTCAACGAAAGTCGTAGAGATCCCAAGTCGCGGGTTGAACCCGCTTTGATACCATATGTAGGAACCTCCCATTTCGTAAGACAACAACTCTTATAACAAGTGAATTTTTTTTTTTTGTATATATATATATTTTTTAAAGTAGACAAAATTTTTACCCCTAACAAAATTTAGACTTAGAAGTTAGATTATGATCCGGGCAACAATTAATTAGGGAAATTTGTTTTAAACTTTTATTAATGTGTTATTTGTCTTAGGGCCATATAGGTTCATCCCTCTATCATCATCAATGTGACGTGCCCTTCAAAACGCACTAGGTGCTCCAAGGGTGCCACTCGCCTCATCTGTTCCTTTGTGCGACATGCCCTTCAGGATCCACTACGTGCTCCAAGGGTGCCACTCGCCTCTTGACTGATTGGTAGACATCAATAACCCCTGGAGTCAACACTCCGCCAGGTGAAATTGTGGGAGACTAAGGGCTTCTAAGGATTAAGGCCCCCGCCGTATTGCGCGCCCCTTAGAATCATCATGAGAAACTGTCGCAGTCTGCCCTCACTGCATCGTGGGTCCTCTCGAACTAAATAATTGTTAACCTACAGTTCGCGCCACAACAGGAGTGCTAGTAGGATGTGGCAGGGTTTCTATCCACACCTCTCCCTCATCCTCTCTGGTAGTTGTGTGTGGCCCCTTTACTCCATATGTGAGTTTGGTCGACAAGCTATCATCAGCCTGCATCATCAACAAATCATGTCAGAACATATCCACATCATATCATATAATTAGATGTACTAATATCATAGTAAAATAATCAAACCCCAATAGCACACTCCCTGACTCGATCTGGATTCCAAGGGGTTCCATCGATGCCTCTACATCCTCAAGGTCCAAAAACCCTACACACTCAGTAAAACCGAGTCAATAGCACTTGTCTATGTCAATGCAGTAAAACAACATGTCATCTACCCATCACGCATCATAATCAAAGTCAAATGTTTTAATAGCATAATAATTCGAATCACTTGCGAGAAAGTGTCCTCAAAGAATAACTTCGCTCAGTGCGCCAGAGCGGGATGTTACAATCTCCTCAAATTTCCATGGATTTTCCCTCACGTACGAGTCTTGTTATACTGAGGCCAACGTGCGTATGCTCTCTGTTATACTGGTAGCCCAAGTATGTATTCCCTTTGTTGTACCATTAGCCCATGTACACCTCAGAACATAGGGTTTTTCAGTATTCTCTGTAATTCCAAAACTTTCGTTGTTAAACCTTCGTGCTACCTCAGAGTTTCTCAACTCCAGATATATCAATGAGTACCTATAATAAGCCTTACACAATCATAGATATTCAATGTTCTCAATTATGAACAAATGAGAGAACCTTGCCTATTATTTATACTTCCATGTAGATTTCTCAAGGGGTTACCTTCTAACCAACTTAAACCACTTTCCTTATTTTAGGGATAACCCACTTCTAACCACTTTCCACAAATAGTAATTTCTTCACTAACTTTATTATTTAAATAATTTCTTTTGCAACCACTTTGACTTATCCATAAATAGTAAACTCACCACTTCTTGTTGCAACCACTTTATTATTTAAATGATTTCTTATTTGCAACCACTTTGACTACTTTGACCTTTTAGGGGATTCTAGACAACTCATGAGGATTCTCAAACTTCACGTGGCCATAACTCTCTAACTGTGAGGAGTTATGTGACATTCCACATACCACCGCAAATGGAATGACACATACTATCCATCTAGAATAGTATTACCTGAAAATATATTAAAAATCATACCATTATACATCAAACAAACTTGGGTCCATTACCCATACCTTTGTGCTACCAGAATTTTCTACAGGACTTTCTTCAAGGGTTGACATCAATGATAACCAACCCAATTAATCAACAATATCCCCCTTTGGCATTGATGGAAACACTCTAAATGCAATACTGAAGTCATATCACTTATTCTCCTTCTGTGACCATGCCTCTGTGCTTTTTCTCAAAGCATTTAAATCTCTATCCTGCATCTGATAAATCTCTCCCCCTTTGTCATCAATGCCAAAGGTATCTTTCCATCCTGGGTTGCTCCCCCTAGCTTAACTATCCTCGGGGATACTCCCTCTGACTGAAATCTTCCTAAAACTGATCTCCCAACCTGAGTTGTCCTTTCCTCGTATAAATATAAGACATATAAGATAAGCATTCAAAATAATTCATTTTGGAGTAGAAATTACTCCGAGTCTCTGGCAAAGATACTCAAAGGCTTCTCTTGGAAGAAGTTTTGTAAATATGTCTACCGTTTGTTCTTTTTTTTACCACATATTCAACTCTGATGTTCTTCTCTGCAACATGTTCCCATAGAAAGTGATACTTGATTAGAATGTGCTTCGTCTTGGATTGCATCACCGGTTTCTTTGAGATATTTATGGCGCTTGTATTACAACAATAGATTGGAATGGGCTCATCATACTCAACATGTATATCTGTTAGAGTTTGTTTAATCCATAGAACCTGTGTACAACATCCCGCTGCTGCAATATAATCTTCTTCGACTGTAGATAAAGGTACTGATGATTGTTTCTTGCTTAGCCAGGATATTAAACACTCACCCAAGTAGAACGTTGTTTCACTCGTACTTCATCGGTCATCAATGCAACTTGCCCAATCTGTGTAGGAAATAAGTGATAGATCCTTTCCTTTTGGATACCATAATCCAAACTCTTCTGTTCCTTTGAGATATCTGAAAAATCCTCTTCACTGCTAAGACATGTGATTTCTTTGGTGCTTCTTGAAATCGTGCCACCTATCCAACTGCCTACATTACATCTGGTTTGGATGTTGTCACATATAGTAAGCTACCAATCATTAACCTGTATTTCCTCTGGTCTCTAGACTTTGAATCATCATCTTTTCTCAACTTGCAACTGGTTTGCACAGGAGTGGTAATTGATTTACAATCTTACATTCCGAACTTCTTTAGAATTTCTCTAATATACTTAGTTTAAAAATAAAAATTCCTTGTTTACTTTGACATATCTGAAGACCCAAAAAGAAGGATAGTTCTTCGAGTAATGACATTTCAAATTGATTATGCATATCCTTTGCAAATTTCTAGCTTAACCTGTCATCATTACTTCCAAAAATAATATCATCAACATAAAATACAATTAATAAAATACTATCTTGAGTTACCTTGATGTAGAGGTTGTTGTCTACACTTCCTTTTCTGAACCCTGTCTGTTGTAGATATTTATCTAGTCTAGAGTACCATGCTCTAGGAGCCTATATTAGAACATATATTGTCTTCTTCAATTTACACACATAATATGCATTCTCTGACATCTGAAATCCTTCTAGTTGTTCAATGTAGACTTCTTCTTCAAGTTCCCCATTCGGAAAAGTTGATTTCACATCCATCTGATACACTTTACTATTCTTGGAGCATGCATAGGCTAAGAGCAATCAAATTGCTTCCATTCTGGAAACCAGGGAAAATGTCTCTTCAAAATCGATTCCTTCAACCTGTGTGTATCCTTTACATACCAATCTAGCTATGTTCCTTGTCACATGTCCATATTCATTCAATTTATTTATGAAAATCCACTTTGTGCCAATCACATTCTTATTCCTTGGTCTTGGAACCAATTCCCAAGTGTCATTCTTCTCTATTTTATCCAAATCTTCAGTCATGGCCTTATTATAGAATTCATCCTTGCCATCCTCTTCAAAACTGTTTGGTTCAATCGTAGATAAGAGTGTTAGGTGCATTTTTTCTGGTGAACAAATTCTTCTTCTAGTCTCAACTCCTACATCCTTGTTTCCGATAATCTGATCTGAAGGATGATTCTTTTGTACTTGTTTGCTAGGTGTATTCAGAGGCACTTGTTGAACTTTCTCTTCTAGTTCTATATGACCTTATTCATATTCCCCTTCTACTTCTTCTTCATCTTTTGTTTCTTCTTCCTAAAGTTGTTCCATTGATTTATTTTCTTATTCCTTTAATTCTCGTCCACCTGTTTCATCAATTGTTACATCGATTATTTCCACGACTTTTTTCAACCTCAGATTGTAATACTTGTATGCTTTCCTTGTAATTGAGTAACCAAAAAGTACTCCTTTGTCCACACGAGATTCAAACTTTCTCATTATTACATATTCTCTTTTGATGTATCATTTGCTTCCAAATACTCTGAAGTGATTCACATTTGTTGGTCTTCCTTTCCATAGCTCGTAGGGAGTTTTTTCATTGTTTTTTATGAGAATTACTATATTTTGAATGTCAATTGTTGTATGCACAACATGTGTCCAAAAAATTTATGTCAATTTGGAATCCATTAACATTGTTTGAGCCATTTCTTGTACTGTCATGTTCTTTCTTTCAACAACTCGATTCTGTTGAGGTGTCCTAGCATTGGATAATTTCCTTTTTATTCCACGCTTGCTGTAGAAGTCCATAAATTCCTTTGAAGTGAACTCTCCTCCATTATCAGATCCCAAACATTTGATTTTTGAATCCATTTCATTTTCAACCATTTCCTTGTAGAACTTGAAGTTTTCAAAATATTATGACTTATTCCTGAGAAAGAAAATTGCAGTCATTCGTGTATAATCATCAACTAATTACATAAATTATTTATCATATTTTAAACCCTTTGTTGTGGTTTGTCCAACTAGATCAGTATCCACAGTTTCCAGTGGTCTTGTCGTTGAATATTCCTTTGATTTGAACATGGTCTTTGTTTGCTTTCCTTGTTGACAATGCTTGCATAAAGTGTTGGTTGGTTTTGTGATCTGGGGAATTTCTCTAACTACTTCCTTTTTGCTAACTTTGACAAGGTTATCAAAATTTATGTGACCCATTATTCTGTTCCATAGCCAACCTTCATCTTCCTTTCCTATACAACACCTTTCATTTCCAATTTCACTTAATACATATATGTTGCTTGAAGTTCTTGCAGCCGTTGCAATCAATTTTCATGAACCTTCTTTTCTTATCTCGCACTTCTGTGAATCAAAATTAATTTTATGACCTTGGTCACACATTCGACTTACACTTAGAAGATTATGTTTCATATATTCTACTAGTAGAATATTTTCTTCCTTGGTATTCTTGTTTCCAATTTGGACTGTGCCTTTTTCCAATGATTTTAGTTGAATCATCATTTCTGAAAGAGACTGATCCATCTCTTTCCTTTCTTAATGTAATAAACATGTATTTATCACCTATCATGTGTTTTGAACAACCACTGTCAACATACCAACAACATTTATTATGCTTAGCTTGTAGAGCGAGTGTGCATTCTTCATTGTTATACTAATTTTTCTTTCTTATCCATGTTGTCTTGTGAGGTTCTTGTTTGTGACTATTGTTTTTATGTTGTGGTTCTCTAGGAGGGACTCTCATTCTACAATATTTGGCCATGTGTCCAAAGTTGTTGCACTTGTAGCCTTCCACTTCAATGCTCAATGATTCAAACATATTCTAGCTTCTTCTTTGTGTTTCACTAAGCCTTCTTGGATAACCATTTTGTGTATGACTTTCAAAGTTGTTTATGTTCCTTCTATTAGCTCTGCAAATTATAGATTTATGTCCAAAATTATTGCATGCATAACATAAATAAAAAAAGATAGTTTGATACCTGGGAGTTGAAGATCTTTTGAAAGGAGTTTCTCTTATGAATCCTTCTTCTTCTTGAGCCCTATTTGTTTCTGTCGGTTGTTGATTCTGAAATATGAATCTTCTCGGTGGAGGAGTGTCCATGTGATCTTCTTTGTAGGTCTTCCTATCCCCTTTGATAGTTTCTATATAGCTTTTTGGATATGTTTCTTGTTCTGTTGTTTTGGATCTTGATCCCTTTTCTGTCTGATTTTATCCAAGTTTGGACTTGTCATGATGAGGCTTTTGATTGCTGATAATGTCATCCAAAAATTTTGAGTTGTTATGCATATTTTTCTTTTGAAGATCCTTTCTCAATGTGACAATTTTTGCTTTCAAATTTCCAATGATCCCGTCTCTTTGTTCTAACTGTTCTTTGAGTGCTAATTCAATTCTTTTATCTTCTTCTATTTGAACCTTTAATTTCGTGATCATTTTTTCTAGTTCCCGAGTGTCTTCTTTCTTGTCTAGTTCTGCTTGTAGCTTCTTATTTTTCCTTTTTCTTCTTTTTATAACTTCTATGGCACTCAACACTTCTTCTCGGTAGTCAACTTATACCTCTTCATATTCTTATTTGGTGTCTTCTTTATTAGAGTCTTCTATTTCCATGAATAGAACTTTTTCTGTCTCACTTTCACTGACTTCATCTTCATATGATGAGGATATGTCTTCTTTGGTGCATACAATTTTATTGAAAGCTTTCTTTTTTGTTCTTTTTCCTTTATATGTATGTTTTGTTTTTGAGTAATCTTCATCACTCCTCTTATTTTTCTTATGAGAAAATTTGTTATCAAAATGACCAACCCCATCACAATTAAAACAAATCCATGGAATCTTACCTTTATATATGTCGTTGGTTCCCTTGTTCAATCTTCTAAAAAAGTTGGCCACTTCTTCATCATCTTCCGAGAAGTCAATGTTGCTGCTATGTTCTTTTACTTTTTTCTTTCCTTTTTGCTTTGAACTTTTGGATGCTTTGAAATATACTTCTTTTATATCTGGATTTTCTTGTTCAGTTCTCATTTCATATGCTGTGAAGATTCCATGTAGTTCGTCCATGCTTATTGAGTCTAGATCTACTATTTCTTCTAGTGTTGATATATTAGGATCAAATCTCATAGGACGAGATCTTAGTACCTTTTGAACAATTACAAATTCTTTAATTTCTTCTCCCAATCCTATGATTGCATTCATTGTTTCATCGAATCATAAGAAGTAAGATGCAATATTATCATCTTCCTTCATCATTAGTTGTTCGAATTGACCTCTGTAAGTTTGAAGCTTTGCTGCTTTGACTTTTGAATCTCCTTCATAAATATTTTGAAGTTTGTCCCAAATCTCTTTAGTGCATTTACAATGTATAACTTTGGTATATACTCATTCACCAAGACCATTCAGAAGTGCATTTGTGGATTTGGAATTATTTAGAATGAGTTTCATTTCTCTCTCATTTGTTGGCGGAACTGCTAGTTCTATCTATCCATCTACAATTGATTACCAAATTTCAAATCCTTGTGCATGTATATATGTTTTCATCCTTCTGCTCCAGAATGCATACTTATGTCCATCAAACTACAGTATTCCATTTTTATACATGTTGTTTCTCTCCATGATATACCTTTCAATGGTTAAACTGATTTATGAAGGAACCTGGTCTGATACCAATTGTNGGGGGGGTGAATCAATAATACATCAATTTAATCCTTTTTAATCATAATATGAAAGTGTTATATTTCTTTATGATCAATGTAGAATTATCATCCAATATTTACAGAGTAAATAAACAATGAAAAAATGAGAAATCATACACATACATAGTACACCAATGTTTTTACGTGGAAACCCAAAGCAC
Source organism: Picea glauca (assembly GCA_000966675.3). Classification (NCBI taxonomy): domain Eukaryota; kingdom Viridiplantae; phylum Streptophyta; class Pinopsida; order Pinales; family Pinaceae; genus Picea; species Picea glauca. The sequence continues at coordinate 11,331 of JZKD02S2364335.1, forward strand.
GAGAAAATCACATAATGATTTTTCTTATATTTCTTTAAGAATTACATTCATTGGAAACACCAACTTCCTTTGTTTTCCAGCTGCAACTGGAAGGAGGCTCCAACCCCCTAGTTTCTCAGGCTACAACCTGAGGGAAGCTCCAACTCCCCAATTCTCTGGCTACAACCAGAAGGAGGCTACAACTCCCTATGTTCTCTGGCTACAACCGGAAGGTGGATAAAACCACCTATCCCTACCCCGTCCAACCTCCCTAACATATAAGTAGAATGATGGAACCACTGTCACACTATTACTATGAGATATACCACTGTAAAACTGTACCAACTTGTACCACTGACTTGCAACCAACCTATACTATTGCCTTGCAATCAACCTGTAAGTGATCTGAGCATGTATCCAATAAATACAATAGGTACATGACCAGTAGTTCTGCAACACGCATGTGTACGCTCCGTATCTATACAACATCATGCATATGTACACAACCTATCTATTATGTAGAATACGTATGCCTTCTGGAACTAGGGTTTTCTTTATTTTGAAATTTTTTGACCCTCTGCAACCTTTTTCACATAGATATGCAACCTGTATCCAAACTGTAACTGTACCCTCTACATGCAACCTCATACATAACCTTTACCGAAATACTCTATATCTCTCTCTAGTCATGTGCCAAATAATTGTGTGTTATCATGAACCAATATAATAACCCTCACATGAACTAGACATAAAACGCTTTCTGATATTCATCCTTTCAATACTTCAGTTACTTCATGTATCACATGAATCCTTAACCATATGCCAAGAAATACAAGATGTGCCTCAACTCTAATAATGATAAATATTTCTTATATTGACAATATATTTATGTAGATATGATTTATACAAAAGATCTCATTCAACCACTAATCTCTCTAGGGAGAATCCTCAAGTCTCCATAACCATTTCTCATGCATACATCAAAATCCAACTATTCATAGAAATAAGACATAGCTTTTGAAACAGTGGATAGATCTGATGTATCTGATCACTATAGACCTTCCTGGGAGGTTGTTCTCAGAATCTAGAACTTTGGCTTCTGCATCTCCTCAAATTTCCATGGCTTTTCCCTCACGTATGTGTCATGTTATACTGACAACCAGTGTGCGTACGCGCTCTATTATATTGGTATCCCACGTATGTATGCCTTATGTTGTACCGTTATCCCACGTACACCTCAAAACTTAGGGTTTTTTAGTGTTATCTGTAATTTTGAAACTTTCACCGTCAAACCTTCGTGCTACCTTATACTTTCACAACTCCATATATATCAATGAGTACCTGTAATAATCCTTACACAATAATAGATATTCAATGTGCTTAATTATGAAAAAATGAGAAACCCTTGCCTCTTATTTATACTTGCATGTAGCTTTATCAAAGGGTTACCTTCTAACTAACTTAATCCACTTTCCTTATTTTAGGGCTAACCCACTTCTAACCACTTTCCACAAATAGTAAGTTCTTCACTAACTTTATTATTTAAATAAATTATTTTGCAACCACTTTGACTTATCCATAAATAGTAAACTCACCACTTCTTGTTGCAACTACTTTATTATTTAAATAATTTCTTCTTTGCAATGACTTTGACCACTTTGACCTTTTATGGGCTTCTAGATAACTCATGAGGGTTTTCCAACTTCACATGGCCATAACTCTCTAACCGTGAGGAGTTATGTGATGTTCCACATACCATCGGAAAGGGTATGACATGTATTATCCATCTAGAATAGTCTTACCTGCAAATATACTAAAACTCATACCATTATACATCAAACAAACTTGGGTCCATTACCCATACCTTTTTGCTACCAAAATTTTCTACCAGACTTTCTTCAAGGGTTGACATCAATTTCAACCAACCCAATTAATCAACAGTTTTGATTGTAGGTGAAATACCTTTTGAGAATACCTAGTTTTGATCTATTCCATTTCTTGAGAGATATTTTGTTCGATAGACTCGAACTCTTTATTGTGCAGATCTTATTCTAACTATACTTTCTTCTCAAATTATGAATTTAATTCGCTTCTCTGGGTTTGCATAACCCTATTTAGTTCTTCTGTGTGAATCATTTCAACAGTCATGGCTTCCCTTTCAAACTACAAGGTGAGTTAATCTCTTGCAGCTTGCACAACCATTTCAATCTCTTCCTTGTGAATTTCATCTATCTCCCTAATTGCATTGAGGATCTCTGTGGTTACATTGTCCTTGTGTATGTTCAACACCCTTTCCAACTCAACAATTTTAGTTTTTTCATTTCATAATTTTGTGGTAACTTCAAAAAAAGATGATGAATTTCCTCCCTCGAACTCATAAAGAGAAGTGCCATTGTTTCATAGAAACCTAAACAAGAGACCTAGCTAAAGCAAGTACAAAGAAAGTTTATCAAGAAAAGGATGAGAGATTCAATATGGAAGAATGAGAAAATGTTTTCACACTACTCCAATGCGTTGATCATTGATCAAATACTAACAATGAATGAGAAATATACACTCATATAGGACATAACATTCCATAATTAAGAAAATAAAATTAATAGTGAGCTTTTCCTTAGGAATGCATGCATAATAGTGATGGTATAAAATAGAACTAGCTCTACTTAACTACCACTGAACTAGTGAGTCAAAAATATAAATATTTCCAACACACCCCCTGAACATCACTATGGAGTAATAAAAAATGAGTCTCGACAACTAGGCCATATTATGTACTCATGTACAATGAAATTAATGAACACTGAATAAAAAATGAGGAAAGAGGGAAAACAACGTGGGAACAAAACCCCCCGTCAAAAGACAATGCATCAAAAGAAGAAAAGGGAAACTGCTAGGAAACTATTTTCTTCACTCTAAGAAAATCCCACAAAGTCCGAAACTTCTGCTGACTGAACATTTTCGTGAATTTGTAGAAATATTTATGGATCTGATGAAGTCCTTTTGAAACCTATCTTTCCTTGCACCTCTTGATCCTGTGGACCCATGTGCACGTGAAAATCTTCCTTTCTGGTGGAAGTGTAACCAAATCCCAAGTTTGATTCTCTAGGAGTGAATCATTCTCCTCCTGCATGGCTTATTTCCATAATGGATTTCCCACAACCTCACTATAGGTCTTTGTATTAAAATACTGAACCATATAGCAATGCATGGGAGTCATTGGTTCAAAAGTTGAAAGTACATAAGAAGGCTCATCATGTTGAGATTGAGTCCTTCTTGAATCCAATGGATCCCCTCCATGGACACTTGTTGCATGAATTATGGATTGTTCCCTCTTTGGAATCTATTGAAGCTTCGACGTTGGCTCCTTATTTGGTTGTAATACCTTCTCATTTCTATGTACAAAATCCGAGTGTATGGAATCATTGATGATGTCTAGAAATGATGGAAGTACAAGAGTCTCTGCATGTTGCACTGGTGGTACATGCAAAGTAATATCTTCGTGTGTAAGTAGTAAAGAGGATTCATCGTCAGTAAACTTAGTGAATTTATACAACCTTGATTTGAGATCTACCTCACCAATTTCAATAATGTAATTTTCATGTATGTCAAGTCCATAAATCGAATATGATGTAAATTCAACCTTTTTATCTTTCTGAGTGATATGATAAACTAAGAGAAGATTTATAGAAATATTTGGAACATGCAAAACATTTTCAAAACTTCCATTAGGAAGTTTTACTCTTCCCTCTTCTGCTACAGTTACTAAAGTGCCATCCCCCATGAGAATATGGGGACTTGCGCATGAACTCAAAGAAGTAAAAACTTACTCTTTGGCTTCCATATGATGTGATGTGCCAAAATCTATAATCCATGAATTAGATGATGAATTAATTACAACAAGAGAGTGATTATTACCTTTCTTAGATGCAAGATCTTCTTCCTTCTTCTTCTTGGCTCCTTCTGAAATGATGTTTCTAAGGTTTTTCTGCTGAAGTACCTATGTCATAAGATTTATTTGCTTCTTCATGAATGTGGATTCTTCATGATTTGGTTTATTCCAATAAGTTCACGTATTTCCTTTCTTCTTCTTCTTCTCTTTGGAATTCGAAGAGTCTTTGGAACTTGAAGAATCCTTGAAGTGTTTTGAATATCCCTCCTTTTATTTATGTTTCTTCTGTCCTTCCTATTTGGGTTTTTGATTAGATGACCCTTTTCCATAATGCATGGTGAGTGAATGTTCTTTGGGATCCTTGATTAGGCCCATCTGAATGATTTTTTCCTACTCATGTGTGAGTGAATCAATGAATTGCTCCATGGTAGGAATCTTCCACTTTGATCCCAAGAGATATCTGCCAGAATGGAAAGTGGAAACATAGACAACATATTCTAGTCCTAGCTTAGCCAAGATTGTTATAATAAATTGTTCTACTTGTGTAGACTTATTTATACCAAAAGATTCCAAGCTCAATATCTAAGATTTAAAATTGGTAAAGAAATCATGTATATTATCAAAACTTTTAGGATCCAAGTTATTCAACTCTACCTCAAGAATATGACCTCTCATCTCATACTTCTTTCCAAAGATTCTTTCCAAGGTGGTCTAGATATCGTTTGGAGTCTTGCATGTGGAAGCATGAAACCATAAATCAGCTAAAATTAATTCAAGAATAATTCATGTGGCTTTATCCTTACGGTTCACCCATATGGTCTTCTCAATCACCGATGTAGGTTTTTTTTCTTTTGCCATTGTCAAATTGTACAATCCTTTGCTTATGAGTTGGAATTCTACCTTCGGATTCCATTCAAAAAAATTGTATGGAGTGAGTATTATCACCAAATTTTAGTGAATATTTGGTGTCATATCCATCCCTCTTACTGGTTCTGAAAAATGCATAAAATTTTTCCTGAGAAATCACTGAAAAAACACATTTTCAAGAGTATCTCACCCTGTTAATGGGCAACCTGAGACAGTGTCACACCCTGTGTGAAGCATATAGTGAGAAACTTATTAAGTATCACACCCTTGTAGTGGATAAGGTGCGACACTTTCTAGAAACAAAAATCTCTTAAGTTTTCCCATGATTGTCACACCTTTTGACAGGGAGAGGACACAACACTTTCAACCATCACACTTTTCAACAGAGAGAGGTTGCAACATTGTCAGATACACAGATTTCCCTCGCTGAGACTTTGATTTCCTCCTTCTCTGGCTTATCTAGTTTACTCCAAGTAGCTCGAATCTGGTACCATGTCAATGTTTCATAGAAACCTGGATAGGATACCTAGCTAAAGAAAGTACAAACACAACTTATCAAGAAAAGGATGAGAGATTGAATATGGAAGAATGAGAAAATATATTCACACTACTCCAATGAGCTGATCAAAGATCGAATACTAGTAATGAATGAGCGATATACACTAATATAGGAAATACCATTCCATAATTAATAAAAGTGAATTAATAGTGATATTTTCCTTAGGAATGTGTGAATAATAGTGATGGTCTAAAATATAAAGTCTAAAATAGAACTAGCTCCAGTTAACTACCACTGAACTAGTGAGTCAAAAATATAAATATTTTCAACAAGAAGAGGCTGCCTTTATAGCATTTTCTTCTAGATTAGGTCCTTCCTTCCATTCAATTACTCTCCTAGTGGATGTCAGGGTCATTTTTTATTCTTCTCTCTTCCTTTTATTCGACCTTTTCTCGATGCTTCTAGTTTTATCGTTGCAGTAATAATCCTCTACAACTACAACAACACCATCAATATTTAATACTTCTGTAGAAAATGTTGAATTACCTGGGATGGCCATGATAGGGGTATATTCTCATGGTGGAATGTCCATTACGCCCATATTTGGATTTGATGTGCTACTCTAAGTCTCATTTTGTTTTGGTCTTTGCCATTTTGCTACTTCATATGCTCTCTTCTTTGCTTCATCCTTAGTTGTCAATCTTTCCTTTTCCTTTGTTTGAGCCTCTACTTCATCTCCCAGTGTCTTAGCTTCTTACTCAACTTTATTCTATTGAAGAGCATCATGTTGGGCCCTTTCCTCATCTTCTTCCTTTTTTCTTCTTTCATTAACATATTTCTTATTGCTTCTTCATTTTTTTTCATCTCACCTGCTTTGAGGGTTTTCCTGGGATCAATTTTCTGTTTCCCCTTTTCTACTTTCCTTTTCAATTATTCATCATTTTCATTTATACTTTTTTGGTCCAACTCATCTGCTTTCATCATTTTTTCATGATCCTTGGTTCCCAATTTATTTTGGTCTTCATCCAGGAACATTTAAAATTGTTCATGTAAGAACCTCCTCTTTTTTTCTTGTTCTAATTACATATCCTGTCTAGCATGATCATTAGGATTCTTTTGTAATACCTCTTCATAGAAAAAAAATCCTTTGAATACCTCTTCATCAAAATAAATTACATCTATATTGGAATGGGTGAGAACCACAGATCTAACATGACTTACTGCGAATTCACATGGATCATTTCCTCTTTCCTCTCCACTTCATAAACATATCTCATGTAAGGTATCTACCTATTTTATAGCATGTGGTACATTTAATAAATTGTATTTTCCTATATGCACATGAAATGAGGGCCATATTTGATTACTGTTGCTAAAAAGGAGGGAATTTACCCCTATTCCCATGGTTTAGTAAGCAATATCTCTCATCAATAGATGGTTTGGAACAAAACATGGCAAGAGATGTGGAGCCACAATACTACCATACATGTTGATATAAGTGTAATACTTCCCTAAATACCAATCTTCTATACCCTTCATTCCAACCATGGATTCCTTTGATATTTTGTAGCTTGGGAATCTGAAAATGATAGTGTAAAGAGCAAGGAAATAATAAGAAATATTATATAGGTATTTTTTATAATTTATGTTCCATAGGTTAGAACAATAAATATGTACAGGAGGTTGATATTGGTCCCAATTCCATCCAAGAGTACAAAATTGTATGGAAGAACATATGGCATGGATAAGTACAAAGACATATAAAAACATGGTTTCTTCCTACCTGGGATGTTCTTCATGTTAAGAAAAATATTAAAAGTTAATATATCTTCCAAATTGAAGACTTGTCCTCTTTTCACAATTGTGTATGCCATAAGTAGCCATTCTATCTGGAAATTTGTTCTCTTCTCCTTTCCATATAGCCTGCTCAACATAACAATTAGAATCTTGTATGGACTTTTGAACTCATGCGCAGGGATCAAATTTTTCCCTTATTTGAATAGTCTATACTCATCTGTCCACCAATCTTCCATTAATCAGGCCAGGTCTTTATTATTTCCAGTGAACCCTTTTAAAAATGTCTCATTGAGAGAAGACATAGGCTCAGCTAGGTGATATCTGACTCCAACATATTAAGGCCTTAGAGATTCTATTTGTCTTGTTGATTTATTTACAATTGTAGCAGTGCTCTGGTCGAACACTTTGAAACACCATTGGGCTGCATCATTATACAGAAATAGGGCTAGTCAAGTTCCCACAAGGTGAATACCACTCTTCTATATATTTTGATACACTTCAAGGTCTTCATCCTCCAAGGGGAATTCTCTAGTGTTAAATATTTTATATATTTCATCATACCTGGGGAAAATATCTTCTTGGGTGTGATAAGTGGTGTCCATGACTAAGACCTCTATTGGGTTACCGAGAGTTTTAGGTGTGAAGGATGGAACAAAAGCTATGAGGTTCCTATATTTTTGATCATTTAAACTCACCATTATGTATCCTTTGTATCCTACAATTATCATGGAAATACATAAATCCATTGAATAAATGAAATAATAAAATGAAAAAGAGAGTTGAAACAATATCATACCTATGGTTCCAAATTGAAATCATGGTTATAATATGTTCTAATCTTGATAACGCAGAGAAAAGTTATTTTACAAACTTATGAGAGAAGATAATGCATGAATGAGGTTTTTAGGGTTATTAAGTAGGCATTAAATTACCCTAATTGGCATATTTAATGATCTGTGCACATGAACCAATTCACAATAGAAACATTATTTCCCCATTAATGTAATTCAAAGGTACAGGCCACTCAAATCTGTGTATCATTTTCATAGAATTCAAACAAAAAATGCTTGAGAACATTATCGAAGTTATTACCATTGAGGGAGGGGTAGTTCATAAATCTTATTATGATCCAATGAAACAACATCAATGAATATTCCATTTCTTACATATATTTCTATGCCAAAGATATAAGAGCGAGGAAATTCTGTATGTGCATCATCAGACCACCCTCATTGGTGTTGAAAATATTTGCTTGTTTTATCACTTCATAGGAAAAGGTATCGAAGAATAATATTTCTTTGAGAACCGTTCTATTTTAAAAGATTAAGAATTTGGGAGACATGCGTATTTGAATTAACCTCTCAAAACCAATTACCATTTTCCATGTATCAAGACTTCCTTTGTAAGATAATTATGCAAAGGATGAATTCACATTACAAATATGCTTCTCCCCAACCAATGATGAAGTTACAAATCAGCTAGATCGATTAATAAATAAAATAGTTGTAACCCTGTGTCATCAGGGAAAAGCTTATTAGAGTGGTTTCGTCCGGGTTCAAAATTATTGGCGTGGAGTGTAACACCCCTGTTTCCCCCAGCTTGTAATTAATCATTAATTATGATCACCATGTTATAGCATGGAAACAATGTAAAGGTATTATTGGTTAAACTTGCAATAACTGAATGTGGGGGTGAAGCCTTGAAGTACTGGCCATGATATCACTAGAGAAAAGAAATGGGAAAATTATGGAGAGGGTTCATTATGTCAAATGACCCAAATTTCTCCTTGCTGAAATGATACACCTCATCCTGACCTCAAGGAGAAATCAATTAATAAGAAAAGGATTGGTGGTTGAACCATAAACCACCCCCATGAATGGAAGCATGGTCTGGCTGAGAAGACAAGAGGTTGTCATCCCGAATTACTATAGAGTCCTGCAGACCCAGAGTGACCCGAGTTTCCTTATGATAGAAGGAATAGGATAGGTCCATAACCTTCCGGAGGAGGAGAAAGGCGAGGGGGAAATATGGGAGAATCCAAATGAGAGAAGACACACGAGAAGAGAGAGGGCGTGAGTCGCTCCAAGGGAGAGGAGGAACTGAAATCTTGGTAAGTTGTTATGTTTACTGGAGAGAATATAAAAAAATATCTCTGATAACTTACAGGAGAGCCCAAACTGAGCAGGAGACTGCGAGCTTGATGCTGAGGAGGCATCTGATAAACCTCATAGAGACCATGACAGAGAAGGAACCCCTAAGAAACTGTGAAAGTTCTCTAGTGATATCATGGCTTGGAACGAGGGTGGCTAGAGTGCTAAGAGTGAATTCCTATGAGCCTATGGTTGGGTGGAAAGGCACACACCCATAGTCAGTTCGTTGGCTACAATCTGAAATAGATTTCTTATTCAAGAAAGTCATCTTGGGATTTTTCGCTATATTTGTTTTGGTTGTCACTTTAGACAGATAAATTTGGAGGTTACTTAGAATACATATCAAGGTACATGTGGTAATAATTTCAGGTTTTAGGTTGTTAAAATTTCATACATATAGCCTATGGAAGATAGGGTTTTTGACTCATCCTGAATTCATCATTAAACAAGTCATCTTGGGAGTTTTTCAATAAATTTGTTTATAGGAGGTTTGAGATAGTGATTTTTTTTTAGATTGAGGAAATATCTTTGAGTATATGTGTTCTAAATTTCCTCTTATGGTTCACTATAATGTTTTATATATAGTCCGTATACGAGAAGGATTTTGGAATATGAAATATTAATATTCATGAGGAGACATTATGAAGTACCAATGATACAAATTTTAGAGTTTGGATCATTTTAAATTCATAGATATAGTTTCTGGGAGGTAGCGTTATTTGATACAAAATTTAGAGTTTGGATCATTTTAAATTCATAGATATAGTTTGTGGGAGGTAGCGTTATTTGACTAGTCGTATAACTAGTATCAAACATGTGTTTTGGGTAAAAAATTCAGATCATATTCATTGATGATACAAATTCAACGCCACCAATTTCGTTTGAAAGAGAATATACCATATTATTTCTACTACATGTTTCAAAATTAGGTATTAAATATTGGACACATGGCATTCTCTACAAGTTCACTCTCTAGAAAAGGACAAAAATCAGCAAGGTTTGGAAAATCTACCATAAATTTTACTTGGAACATAAAATTGTGGTCACACCTATAAAATTGTAGAGACGACATATCATAGTACTAAAATCCAAAATTTCATACTTGGAAGAGGCGAAATTTTAGAGATACATCAGAAGAAAGTTCGACTAGAAGGACATATTCTAAATCAGGGTTTAAAATGTATGTTAACTTAAAACTATCATAACCTTTCATTGATATGTCTGATTTAGCTGATTCAAAATCCATTGGAAAGAGAGAGAGTATAATATTATATTGGAAAAATGATTATAACTATTTGAGATCATTATTCCTAATGTATTGAAGTTGTAATTTGAAGGTTTGGATTAGACCTCCATTATGAATAAATGGTAATACCTAGCTTTGGGGAAGATTAAGATAAAGATGAAATCAATCTCCAAGAATGGTTGAGGATGATAAAGAATTGTTTTTCAAGTATTTGTTTGGAATCTCTTAATTTTTTGGGTGAAGCTTCTATGTGGTGGAAAATATTTGATGAACATACTAGGCTCTACTCTGTACGTGAATTTTTTTAATAACTCTTCTCAAATAAATGGATCAAGGATAAAAAATGGAGGAGATGAAAATAATTCAAGTGGAATTAAGGGAATAAAAGGAAAATGTCTCCAAATTGAAAAAGGATCTTGAAGAGATAATAAAATATATTAGAAATACAAATTATGAGTTTTCTAAGATGTAATCCCTTCATGAATCACTCATTAAGGAGGTTAATAAATTAAAGTAAGAAAAGAGTAGCAAAGCAAAGTGGGAAACATATTATTCAAAGGAATATTTGAAGAAATATGAACATATATGTATATTGTGAAACCATAATAAAAAAACTATTGGATGAGGTTAAGAAATTGAAAGCAGAAAAGATGAATTATCAAAATCAACAAGAAACAAGGATCTTGTTTGAAGAATATACCAAAATACTTGAAGAGGAAATTTGAAATAAGGTTGAGGAATGTCTAAATATTATTGAGGTAAAATAAAAAATGCAATCTAGAATTGAAGAAGGATGTCAAAATTTGATAAATGGTGTGACATTTCTGCTTCAAGAGGAGAAACAAGACAAGATTCAAGAAGGTCACCAAAATATATTTGAAGAAGTTGAAATTCATATATAAGATATATATGCCAAATATGATGGTATTATCTCCAAGGCTGGAGTAATAAAAGACCAAGAAAATAATATAGATGATGTAATAGTATTTGAAAATAATATAGATGAAATGGATGTGTAGAATGAAGGAAAACTATCAAATGTGAAACCATATCGAAACCTTCATTACCAATAAAGATTTCAAGGAATACAAGAAGATCGATATCAACATTGTCAGGGAAGAATATGGATCACTTGTCAATATTCATGGAACAAGGAATCAAAAAACTACTCTTCAAGAAACTATTATTAGAAACTAACAACCACTACAAATATGAGAAGTTACAACAACAATACATGGAATCAAGGGAAAGATAATTATGCAACATTTGGCCACGAACGATTTAGACCGAAAATAATTGATTTTGGATGGACTGATCATCATCAATGGAATGAAGAAATAAGGAGCATAAGAAAATCGTATTTCTTGGTTTCATCACATGTGAATCGTTTAATTGTAAATCTTCGAGGAAAAAGATTTTGGAAGGAGGGTACTATATTATGACCGAAAGGGGGCATATATGGGGTTAATTGTACATGATATGACCCCAAGGGGGGGGGGGATATATGGGGATAAATGTACATTTAATGTATAAATGTATATGCAATAGAGTTTTCCTAAAGTAAAGGGGCCTCATGTGTAGTTTGTGAATAAGCATTCATTATTAAGACATGTGAATTGTGATGTATGAATATATTTGTAAATTTGGAGGAGGTTCTCATATTATTTAAGGAGTTATTGTGTAACACATCTCTATTATATATATTGGAGTAATGCTTCATGCTCACATTGGTGTACATGGTGTGTACTTTTGGTCTATTCTTATATTTTAATCATTTGGTACATAACATGCTCCAAGACCTTTACCCAAGGCATAACATTCCTAGAAAAAAGTATTAGTAAAATATGGTACAACCAATATTAGAGTTTTTCATATCGAATCTTTTAAATATTACGAATTCACATAACATATTTACGGTTTTACGGTGGGGCCAGTCTTACATAGCTTCAACTTTATTGGGATCAACTCGTACTCCCCATTCACTTACAATACAACTAGAATATTCAACCCATGAATTGCAAAAAGAAAATTTGGTGTGTTTTACAAATAAATAGTGGTCACGTAGGAGTCATACAGATCTATCAAAGTGCTCTATGTGGTATGCCCATTTCTTATTGTAGATCACAATATCATCAAGGAACACTATCTAAAAATTGTGGAAGAATGCTTGAAAGATATTGTTGATGAGGCTATACAAGGTTAATGGAGCATTGAAAAGGACCAAAGGCATCACTAATAGATCATAATGACCTTCATGTGTAAAAATAATTGTCTTAGGGATGTCTACATATTTCATCTTGATATGGTGATAGCTATAACAAAGGTCAATTTTCGTGAAAAACTTGGTGTTGTGAAGTTCATTCAATAGGTCATCAATAAGTGGGATAATAAATTTGTGCTTGATCATCAACGTATTGAGAGCACAAAAATTATGAAGAATGCACCAAGTACCTTCCCTGTTTAATATCATAACCACTGATGATAAGTAAGGAATGCTACTGGGATGTGTTACTTCTACCTCCAACAACTCCTTAATGATATTTTCAATGGAAAATGGTGCATGTAAGGACACACTTAGGGTGGTTTAATTCTTAGAATGAGGGGAATACCATGCTCATTATCCCCATATAAACGTGGTAAACCTTGTGGAATTTCAAAGACTTTTTTCTACTTAGAGAGATTCACCAATTTCAAATCAGGGCGAATATTTGGTTGTGTTGTGTCAACTACTTGTATGGCATTGAATTGTGTAATACCACCCAAATGTCCTTTATTCAACACCTTCTCCATATGAAAAGAGGTTATAATTTTAGGGGAAACTAATGTAATCCCCTTGAGGGTATGTTTCTTCCCTTCCTACATGAATCTCATGTACAACTCCTAGAAATCCATGGTGGATGTAGTGAAGAATATTTCCCAAAGAATACATAAAGAGTACTTGAAGTGATTTGATAATATGATGCTCAATATTTCCATGGTTTCTCGGCTCAACTGAACTACTCACTTACATTATTTATTCCTTAAATATAGATTTTTCTAAAAATATAGACTCACCACATTCGGTATAATTAGTTGTGAGTAATCTTTATGTGTGCCTCTATTTGGTACTAAGCTTTATGTGTGCCTCTATTTAGTATTCAATAGATGAGTGGGAATATTCTAGTATTGTGTGCCTCTATTTAGTATTCAATAGATGAGTGGGAATATTCTAGTATCATATGCATGTGGGCTTTCCATATACCAACACCATTATAATATATGCATTTTTATGGTATATCCAACATACCTTTAATGCAATAGAGAAACAATCTGTTAGAAAATTAACCACACATGTCATGCTACTCTTTTACATGATTGGATATGGTATTCTTAATTGCTCATTGTTAAATTATATATATATATATAGTCACGTGTTGGAGTTTTTTTGGATAAGTAGTTAAATTGTAATCAAAGACAATACATGTTTTAACATATCAGATTAAGGTTAAATTTTATTAGAATGTACAAGACTTTATTAAAGGTAGTTTTAGTGATGATCACACATGATATGAAAAAAAGTATAGGTGTGGAATATACTTCCTAAACTAATTTATGAGATAAGAATGTGTAGAAAATTAAGAACATAACAATTGCAGTTCAAATAAATAAACAACAAACTATAGACAACAAGATTTCCCAGGGAAAACCTTTTCAGGAGAAAAACCCCACACTTTAAAGCACACTTAATGTATTATTCAACAAATAAATGGTCACAATATAGAGTATCTATGCTCTCAAAAAGAGAGTTCTATAGGAGCATAATTATGAGAAGTTTCAGTAGTATAATAGTAAGATAAAACTCACACTCTCTGATTTTATCCAACCCTAGCACTCAATAAATAGACATAGTAAAACCATAAACCATTTATGGTTTACCAATTCTTCATACTAGAAACCAATAGTAGGTTATTCCTTTCCATTTCTCTCTTTCATTTATATGCAAGTATTCTCTTCTCTATTACAACACTACAGGTATTATTTTCCCTGCTGCAACACTGAAAGTATTCTTTGCTCAACTACAAGACTAGAAATATTCTATTCTCTTCTAGAACATTGTAGAGTGTATGAAGCACATGTCCCAACATTCTCCCACTTGTCATATACATTGCAATGGTACAAGGGAGAATGCATCAAACTATGAGCTAATTGTTAGGGCCCTTAAGGCCCATAGACTCACCAAACCACATGGATTTAATTGTGCTCAACGGTTTTGTCAATGCATCTACAACATTTTGCAAGGCGTCAACTTTTTCTAGTATCACCTTTACATCCTCCACCATGTCCCTAACTAAATGGTACTAGATATATATGTTCTTTGTCTTCACATGAAAGGTTGGGTTCTTAGTAGGAAAAATTGTTGGTCACACCAACCACACTAAGAGGGGGGATTAATTAGTGTGTGGACTTTTACAACCTTTCTTTTTTCAAGTTAGCAATTATTTCAAAACATAATTTTACACATCATCATTGTAAGATTGTATGTATCCATTCAACAATGACATCTATCAATAATTAAGAACAATCAATTCATAAGCACAATGAACACAAGTGATACTATATGTCTGTATAAGATTTTATATCTATGACTATAATCATGGGTGTTTTCCCAGCACCAACTATTTTTTATCAGAACCAACTAAATTAAGTAGCACCAACTCCAAGGAGAGAACCAACTCTCAAGACAGAACCAACTATCAATCAAGACTCAGCTTGCCGCGAGACTCAACTTGTTGATAGAATGAAATCTATCCAACTAGAATTGATCTAGCAGTACAACCAACTCAAACACCAATCATCCATTTATTTAATCTACTCCGGCTCATGATCAATGATCTACAACAAATGCTCATTACCAGACTTCATATTATTCTCTGAAATTCACACCTTCTTCACTTCATCTTCTCTTTGAATTTTTCACCTTGATGTGCCAAAGGATCACCATACCAGAAATCACCGACCTCAAGTACAAATCCACTCATTCACCCACATCCACTCTTATCAAATGAACCAAACATGGTTTTATTTATACTCATTCATTCTCAACTCTAGTTTAAGTTTAGGGTCAACTTGTGCCACAAGTTACAACTAACTTTCCCATTTACAACAACTTTGGGACCAATGCATAACCACCATTGACCATCATTCTAGGTATTCAACTTAAACCTGTCATACCGCCTATCACCACAAAGGCCACGATGAGTTATAACCTTCATATACTTTCAACAACCATCTAACCTATTTTTCATAAATCGATCACAGTTATGGATCAATTTCTTTTGTCTCTTCTAATGTTGCAGAAATAAAATTCTGTAGAGGCGACTCCTTCAAACCATTTACATGTAACCATCTTTGCAAAACCACGGGCTTATCAAGTTAAGAAATGTTCCCAGCTTCTCATGGATTATGTGTTCCTAACCCATGATTGGGGGCTGGAACCTAGTCCTTTGGTACTTCGGCCTTTGGGTGATTTATCTCTCATGCAATCTTCCATATTTTCAACTTCCCGAAGTGGTTAACTCTCACAAGGATTGATCCAATAGTTAGCATGAATACCGTAACCAAATCAATGGTATAGCTTCAATCCTTACTTATCCTTCCACCACTTAACCCAACAGTTGTGAATTAATCAAATCTTGAGATAGACGACCACTATCTACTTCTGTTGGGACTTCGTGACTCCGGGGCTTCGAAGTTACAGGTAATTTCTGCCTCAAATTCCTTCGCAGTTGTTCAGTGCCAAAGTGGTCAACATGGGAGTGCTTATGTCATATTTCCACTATGTTTTGATCTAACGGTCATGTGAGAATCCAAATGATATTATATAAACTATTAGTATTGACTTCGACCTTCAGTGCTTCGGGTAGTTGTTGATTTCCCCTGAAGGAAAAACTCCCAGAGTGATGTAACTTGTTGACGTCACTACTCACTTGGCATTGGCTGAGTGGATACCATGTGTCACCTATATTTGTGACTTACGTAACCTAAAGTTCCAACTGTACCTTAAAACTTGTCACCATATTATTATGCCACATTTCCTTCCTGATGTGGTATTGTTGACATGGATCTCCTGACGTGGCACATGTCCTCCTCCTAGTTGTAGGTTCATATGAATATTTTATCCAACGACTATGATCGACTCTTAGATCAATGGTCCAGATTTATTTCAGCCTTCAGAACATAGTTCCTTTGCAATCTTTCAACCTTCCAAAGTGCATTTTGTCGAAGTAGATTGGACAGTCAACATTTGATATGAGTGGATGATTCTAGTTCACTTAGGGAATTTGGAGCTTCGGGACTCCAACCTTTGGAGTTTTCCAACTCTTCTAAACCAAATTATGCTAGAGCACTTTCTTCTTGATAGATTTTCATAAGTCCAGGGGCTAGGACCATGGGATTAACCATTAAAGAGCTCCGCTCTTTGGGTATTCAACTATTCATGACTCTGGGGCTCTGGGGCTCCAATGTAATGCCAACCGTAGATCTATTGGCAGGTGATGATCGACGGTCTATGTGGATTTCAGAACCAAAACTTGCACAATCGTTAACTTCAACCCTTGCATCCTACAATGGTTCCCCGTCGTTGATATTCTCTTACTGAGATATGACGGTCAAGACTTAATCGAATGTTAATCTGAAGGTCCCCAAATATACATCACTGGACATGATTCTCCCTTGATTCTTTTGTGGTTTTACGATAGGTATTTCAATCCTTATCACGTTTCTACAATGCACTTTCCCTTCTGATATTTTTGGTATATTCCTCTGCATGTTGTTCATAACATCTCATCATCACTGCAATGTGCTTTCCCTTTTGAGATTTTTGGTTTTGTACTTGGATTCTAACTGATCGAGATCATTGATCTGTTGGGAATTCAATCCTAATGGTGTTTCTACATTGCGTTGATCTTGTGAAATCTAATACACTGCCTCTCCTGAGATTTAGGTAGACTCCTCTACATATTTTTCATAACAATTCATCATCACATCATAATGACATCGGATGTTGACATCAATGACAACACATCAATGAAAATATGTCCAATAATATCCCCCTTTTCCATTAATGGAAACACACCAACTTCATACACAAACTCCCCTTGTGGTGATGCTTATCTCCTCTGAAGTTACTCTTCCCCTTTTACATCAATGAAAAAGGGTTGATCCCTCTATGATTAATTTCTATATGTATGTACGTTGCTGAACAAAATATGAACTCAGGTAACTCCCCCTCCAATCATTCTCTTCTTGCCATAACTGAATGACTCCCCCTATCAATATGCTCTCTCTTCCTCTGACTGCTCTCCCCCTTTGTTTCTAAAAGGGTATCTCTTCCTGACAAAGTGTCTCCCGCTGTCATCTCTACTGTACAATGCTCTAAATTCACCTAAGAGACTTTTATACTCTTCTTGCTACATGACAACAATTCTTTGTGCAACAATTAACTCCACTCATGTTCACCTATTCAGTCTTTGTTATCCAAATCTATGAGTGTCCTAGTTTCTTGGCCTTTGTTCTCTAATCTTCTATTATTGAAACTTCATTTTTCTTCCATGTTTCATTTACTCTTCTTGTCATATTGTATGAATCATTTCTCATTGACTATCTCCTTGAGTTCCAACAGTCCTGGGATTTGTAGCCAAAACCATCCCAACTGTAGCATCTCATAGTGTAAAAATGTGCAACAATATATCCAACAAGATTTCATTTCCAACATATTACAATGTTCTTGAACCTACCCACTTGTTTTCTTCCATGATGCCTACAATCCAAGGATTTATGACCATATTCATTACAAGAAAATAAATGACCATTAAAAACACTTTCATACCTGCACCTTTGACTCATCCTTGAAGGTGTCTCTCTTCTAAACTTGCTTTGAGGTGTAGGAGTAGCTTCTTGATGTCTTCCTTGATATGATCTTCTGAATATTGTAGTGTTTCTTTCATTCTTTGAACATGAAGGACCTGCATCAAACCTGTCTTCACCCTTTACAAATGAAGGACCTGCATCAAACCTGTGTTCACCCTTTACAAATGAAGGACATGCATCAAGCTTCATAGGAGTACCAATTTCTTCCTTGTTGTAGCCAAGACCGGATTTATCATTTGGTGATCTTTGACTATCCAAGATCTCATCCAAGATCATAGAGATGTTCAAGAACTTGACATGGGTGTTTGACTTCTCAACTTTCTTTCTAAGATTCACAACTTCTGCTTCAAACTTATGACACGACTCTTCATTTTCGTTCAACTAGTTCTTTAGTACCTCCTCTCTTCTTTTGGCTTCTTCAAGTTGGGTCTTCAGATTGACATTGCTTTCTCTTAGTTCTTTTATATCTGGAAGGTTTCTGCTAAGTTCATCATCTTCCTTCTTCTTTTCTTTTTCTTGAGTGATTTCATTCTTCAATCTCTCGATCTCCTCTTCTTTTTCTTTCAACTTAATATCTTTCTTAGATGTGACCTTTTCATTGTCTTTGAGCATTTCCTTTATTTCCAAGATATGTTTTTGATTGCTAAGCTCATAATCTTACTTCTTCTTTGCTTTTACTTTACTGATTTCATTCCTGAATTTCTCGATCTCCTCTTATTTTTCTTCTAACTAAATATCTTGCTCAGATGTGACCTTTTCATTGTCTTTGAGCATTTCCTTTATTTCTAAGATATTATTTTGATTCTTTTCAAGAAATTATTTAGTGTACTCATAAAGATAGCTATAGTCTAAATAGTCATGGTCATAGTT
>JZKD02S2364346.1:0-11484 GCA_000966675.3 Picea glauca
AAGTTGAATATGGAGACATTGTTTGCCCCTGCATTTGCTTGAACAATATTCATTGGTTGGTTCCCATCCATGCTACCATTTTTCACTCATTAATAATCCCCCCATCTTCCCAATATCCCTATCACCCCCTATTCAAATGGAAATTTGTTATTGAGTTTAAAAGTATGACAGATGGATGGATTGCATGTGCTTCTGTTGTGACTGATAGAGGCAACTTTTTGATTTTATTTAGGTAGAGTATTGATGCATGGATTGTTAAGAGTTTTTCATAACATGATTGGAATATTTCTTCAGGATGAGTTTCTTTAGCAGAGACAACAATGGCAGAGGTGCAAATAGAGGTAGAGGAAATAATTGGTAAAGAGGCCATACAAGGCCACTATTTTCGATACATTTTGATGCTAATCTGCAAGAACTAAATCAACTTTTCCAAGTTGGTTTTTTTAATATAGTTGGCCAAGGAATTATGAAACCTATACCTGAGAGGCCTCCCTTCTAGCCATGTCAAAATTTATTTTGTATCCATGTTCCCTCTCATGTATCTATGTATCCAGAACCACCCGTCAATGATGGCTGGAAAGAAATTGTTCATCAGCCTATAGTTCATCACCATGGTTGACCTACTATGTCCTTGTCATTACCCCATCCTCCATTTCCAATCAACCCAAATTCACAAGTTGATCATGTTGCCTCGCCAATACAGTCATGTCATGCAAGAAAAAGGCTAAAAATTGTTGTTCCCAAGCCAGAGCTAGTTAAGGGAAAAGGAGTGGCCAATCCCTCCAAGTCTTCTAAAGACTCCTCTGAATCAATATCCTCTCATCTACACCTCAAATATGATTTTTCCCATTTCATCAGTGCAATCCATCTATAAGGTTCCCATCAATTGAAGACTATTGTATAGAATAAATCGGGAGAGGGATCAAGAGAAAACAACAGAAAAGAGGCAAAATGCCTCACAACAAATATGGTTTTTAATCCTGTTAATGTTATTTTCTTTTGAGGACAGTCTTTTTATTTGATATGACAGTATTTTGGACAACAAATACATATTTAGATAGAGTTTTGGACAACATGGATATAATGTTATT
Source organism: Picea glauca (assembly GCA_000966675.3). Taxonomy (NCBI): domain Eukaryota; kingdom Viridiplantae; phylum Streptophyta; class Pinopsida; order Pinales; family Pinaceae; genus Picea; species Picea glauca. The sequence continues at coordinate 1,092 of JZKD02S2364346.1, forward strand.
TTTGGATATAGTCATGTTCTATTTTGTTGATATTAAAATATTTTATTATTAATATGAGGGTGAGAGTTACAAGGTGGATGTCTTAATCAATATTTGGGGTATAATACTTCATGTTTTGATGATTATTAAAAAAATTAAAATGGAGTGACAAGGGGTCCCACCTATTTAGTTATTATTTAAATAGAGCCTTATTTATATATTATTAATTATTTGTCTCAACAAATTAGTTAAGCTAATTAAGCTTAGCAAAAGGAAGGTATATGAACTACCATAACTAATTGGCAAAGAATAAAATCTCAATCAAATGAAGAGACAAGGGAGTAAGAGAGAATAAAAGGAGAACTTCTTCTATAAGGTTTTCTCTATACTTAAGAGATATTTACATTCTTCATTCATTCTAAGTTTACTAGAAGGCTTAACCATCTTGATGAAAACAGGGTCTTATTGAAGGCAACAGGATTCAAAACTGAATCATATTTTCCAGCAGCTTGCCTTTAAAGTTTTATGATTTATCTTTGGCATTCTGTGTGTTCTTGTTTGTTTATGGATTAAATTTCATGACTGATAAATAATATTTCGCAGATTCAAGTGACAACATTTTGTGGAAAGATGATCCAGATCTTTAGCTCCAGTTTTCTTTTGTTGTCACATTCTTTTTGTATGGTTCTCATTGAAGGATTCTAAATCTGACTTTGGTCCCTACCCTCGCAGGGGTTTGTAAAGAGAATTCAGCTTTGTATCTCAAAATGAAGTCAATATAATAATCCGATTTTTTATTTCAGTCTCACATGTGTATTTTGATGATTTGGTTCAGATTTTTCTTTTATCCTTGTCTCTTTTCCATGTACACACTTACGTAATTTCTTGATAATTTTATTTCTTTTGCAAATTCACATATAATATATTTAAAACCATCCTTGGTCCCTCGTACTTAATACCTATGGATTAAGTGATTTTTTTATTTATTTTAAGGCTATAAAACCCAGGTAACATTTCCAACTATCTTGCCTTATCCCAACAAGATCTGAAAATGCTTGAGTAAGGTTATTCATACCTTTTCCTCAACACCTTTGTCGATGTTTGTCCTCACTACTTACAATCCCAAAGCTTGATCCTCAAAATCCATGATGAAAAATGAGATATGCAATAGAAAACAAAGATAAACAATTATCTCCTACTCTATTTGATTAGATAAGACAAGTATATCTATGAAGATTAGAGCAATAGTAGACAAGTACATGTAACAAGACATGGACCTGAAGGAAAAAGGCCAAGTATATATTGAACGAGAACGAATAAGAAGATACTTACAAACCATGATTGATGTTGCAACAACCTCTCCAAGCTCTCCTCATCCAACCCTTGCCTTAATGAATCAAGATCAAAATATGATGCTTTATTGATTTCTTTCCCCCTTTTCACCATGGAAATGCCTCCAATTTAGAGGCTTTTATAGGTTCAACCACCTTGAGTATTTTTGGAATAGGTTGAGGATATGGCTCCATATTTTATGATTCTTTCCTTACAGAGAGCCATGGAGTAATATTCAAGCCAAGCAAACGCCAACCTTTCAGAGTTGTCCCTTAGAAGAAGGTGGGATTCACCAAGATTTCCTCCAACCAACAATGGTTCCCCATTAATTCTAAAGATAGAGCATCATAGATCCCCCTTAGCATGTTGTAGGAAGCATCGACACTCCCTAAGCATAGGTAGGGGAGCGTTGGTCTTCTTAATTGCCCAATAATGGTCAAAATCCCATGTGAAAAAGTATGTTTCGATTGCCAAATGATGAGGATTTTACTTACAACATGATTTAGGGGTTGTGACAAGTGTTTTCATGGTGTCGATTGAGTTACGATGCTTAAAAAAAGTGTATGAGACATGTTACAACACTTACAACACTTGCAACAATTTTGGGATGACACTTGTGACACTTAGGATATGACGTTTGCGACACTTAGAATGTGACGTTTGTGCCACATGCAACACATTGTGCAAGTGTGAAAATTTGATGTGTAACAGGGATTTAATGATTGGGATTTCATACACTCAACATTAAAATATAAGTTATCCCCAATGGTAAATTAATTCAGAAATATGGGTTGAATTAATACCCATAATTAATTTCCTCCTTGGATCCCTATTAGACACTCTTAGGCATTCCCTCTCTCTTGTGGATAAATCATCCCCCATCTCTTTCCATATTCCCAGCAGCTGGAATAACATTATATTTATTAAAATCAGAAATACAATTTTCATATTACATCGCTTGGCCATAGCCATATTTATAACTACATTATGCATAAATAAAAATGAGGATTATAGTGGGAATGTTACACCACGATTCCCCAAAATTCTTCCTCATAATATTTAAAAAACTTCCTTTGGCTAGTCATATACTACTCTTTCTTTGACATACAATGTATGCAACTCTATATATGTTATTTCCCCTTCAACAACTCACGTATGTAGCTCTATATATGCTCTTTCTCCTTCAACAACTCGCATATGCCCTTATTTTTCACTAAAAAATAAAATGTGCGCATAATGTGCCTTTTGGGGCGGAGTTCACGGGTTTCCCAGGTTAATGACCTCCTATATCCCATGCCTAACTAATCCAACCAACCATTTTAAGTATAAATAAGATACATTGGGTGTAGGAGAGGACACATCCATTTAAGCACCCTTATGCTAGTGAATTTTCATTGAGTCTGCAATCCATTTCCCTGAAATTTTAACATCATTCTTCTCATTTCTTGAAACCCCTATTTCCATATCCTTTCCCATCTATCCCATTGGGAGGAGGAGACTCACTCTCTTTCCTTCACTTGTCTGTAGCAAGGAGTCAGGAGTTACAAGTTGTCTTCAGTGGCCCGGGTGAAGGAATCTGAACGACAGTATCCAACCAGTGTTGCAGAGACAATCAAGTAGCATCTTTTTTTGTTACATGTTGTTAATACAAATGAGGACTCTCTTATCTCCTGTCCAAAATGATGTGATTTTTTAATCTCTTTCTAATAATAGTTAATTGCATCAATTGGTTAATTGTTTAAGTCACTAAACCTATTTTGTGCTAGTAGTTATAAGTTAGTTACGTAACTAATTTTATTGCAGTATTTCCTTCCTTTGTGTGTAGGTATACGAGGAGAATAATGGAATGATGGATTGGAGCAAGGACTTATGACAAGACTCTTCTCCAAACTTCATAGTTCAGGTAGGTGGTTATTTACCCCTAGTAGTTATTTATACTTGTTAAACTACTGTTCAATTTCTAGTCAGTTCTCTAGGCATCCACTTTGTTGTGGATTTTAACCTAAGTCCTAGGAGTGTAATATTTGTCAACAATAAGGAAAAGAGGAAGAAGGGGAGACACGAGAACTTAGAAGCAACTAGTAGAAGAAACTTATATGAAATAAAATTAGTTTTTAGAAATTTCTTGAAGGTATTGTAAGTTGAGGCCGAGACATAGAAAAATGATCACTTCCAACCTAATGATTGAAGAAGATAACATTATAATTTATAATTTTATTATCAGTAGAAATACATTGAGGCAAGTGCATGTAATTTCATAAATACGAAATTTAATAGAAGTGATAGTAATTCCTATTTGAAGTTTCCCCTTCTCTCCTTGTGATTTTTAAAATCTTTTTGTGTGTGTTTCTTATTTTTGTTGTGTCCTCTAAGTGGAGATGGTCAACCTAGTGTGGATATGTTTTTAATTCCATAGTGGGCTACATTAATTGGTATCTAAGTAGGAGCATTTTGTTGAGAAGTGCAACTCCGACAAGGAAGAGACTAAGTAGATTCTATTTTGAGAGATATCTCCATTTATTTGTTGGGTAGAGTTGTAGGGAGAGCAAGAAATTCTCCAACTACATGTTGGGTATATGTTATTGTGGATTTGAAGGTGCGCACAATGAAAGAGGGGAAATTTAAGTTGTGGGTTTGTGAAATTGTGTGTAGAACATGAAATTATACTTGTGATTGTTAGAGGACCCGAGAGCCTCGACTGAGAGGAACCCAGTTGGAGTTTTGGAGTTTAAGGTGAAAATTTTGATACTTGCTAGTGGAGAGAGGAAAGTTAACTCTAGTTGGGTAGAGCTAACAAATTAATAAATAAGAGGATCCTAAACATTGCAAAGTGTAGTAATGTCATTAAAAAAGGATGTCAAATTTGGAAGCATTAGCAGAAGAAGGTCTTGGGAGGAAGAGGCCTCAAAGGAGGAAATGAAGAAATTGATAGCTAGCTTGGAAACCTTGGAGGTAGTCCAAGGAAAAATGTATAATAAATAGCCAAAGAAGGTGGCTATAGAGAATACCCTTTCTAAAGGTATGGGTGTGAAGAATGTGAATGGAAAAGAAAGTCCTCTTAAGGAGAATGAGGTTGTAGAAATATTGGGGAAAATGATGGTAATAATGGTTAAGATGGAGTAGGTTGAGAGACTCTACCATGCAAATAAAGTAGATCTCCATGTTGAAATGGAGAACAGAGTATATGAAACCCTTCATATAGTGAATAAGGGTAATGATGAAGATGGTGGTGTTGAGAGTAGTTATTGTGAAATAGAGGAAGGTGAGGATTTGGAGGATGTTCTTGTGGTAACACAATTTTTAACTAAATATTTGAATGTTGATGAATATTCATGTAGAGTTGTNAAGGTTCCCATCAATTGAAGACTATTGTATAGAATAAATCGGGAGAGGGATCAAGAGAAAACAACAGAAAAGAGGCAAAATGCCTCACAACAAATATGGTTTTTAATCCTGTTAATGTTATTTTCTTTTGAGGACAGTCTTTTTATTTGATATGACAGTATTTTGGACAACAAATACATATTTAGATAGAGTTTTGGACAACATGGATATAATGTTATTTTTGGATATAGTCATGTTCTATTTTGTTGATATTAAAATATTTTATTATTAATATGAGGGTGAGAGTTACAAGGCGGATGTCTTAATCAATATTTGGGGTATAATACTTCATGTTTTGATGATTATTAAAAAAATTAAAATGGAGTGACAAGGGGTCCCACCTATTTAGTTATTATTTAAATAGAGCCTTATTTATATATTATTAATTATTTGTCTCAACAAAATAGTTACGTTAATTAAGCTTAGCAAAAGGAAGGTATATGAACTACCATAACTAATTGGCAAAGAATAAAATCTCAATCAAATGAAGAGACAAGGGAGTAAGAGAGAATAAAAGGAGAACTTCTTCTATAAGGTTTTCTCTATACTTAAGAGATATTTACATTCTTCATTCATTCTAAGTTTACTAGAAGGCTTAACCATCTTGATGACAACAGGGTCTTATTGAAGGAAGCAGGATTCAAAACTGAATCATATTTTCCAGCAGCTTGTCTTTAAAGGTTTATGATTTATCTTTGGCATTCTGTGTGTTCTTGTTTGTTTATGGATTATATTTCATGACTGATAAATAATATTTCGCAGATTCAAGTGACAACATTTTGTGGCAAGATGATCCAAATCTTTAGCTCCAGTTTTCTTTTGTTGTCACATTCTTTTTGTATGGTTCTCATTGAAGGATTCTAAATCTGACTTTGGTCCCTACCCTCGTAGGCGTTTGTAAAGAGAATTCAGCTTTGTATCTCAAAATGAAATCAATATAATAATCAGATTTTTTATTTCAGTCTCACATGTGTATTTTGATGATTTGGTTCAGATTTTTCTTTTATCCTTGTCTCTTTTCCATGTACACACTTACGTGATTTCTTGATAATTTTATTTCTTTTGCACATTCACATATAATATATATAAAACCATCCTTGGTCCCTCGTACTTAATAACTGTGAATTAAGTGATTTTATTTATTTATTTTAAGGCTATAAAACCCGGGTAACATTTCCAACTATCTTGCCTTATCCCAATAAGATCTGAAAATGCTTGAGTAAGGTTATTCATACCTTTTCCTCAACACCTTTGTCGATGTTTGTCCTCACTACTTACAATCCCAGAGCTTGATCCTCAAAATCCATGATGAAAAATGAGATATGCAATAGAAAACAAAGAGAAACAATTATCTCCTACTCTATTTGATTAGATAAGACAAGTATATCTATGAGGATTAGAGCAATAGTAGACAAGTACATGTAACAAGACATGGACCTGAAGGAAAAAGGCCAAGTATATATTTAACGAGAACGAATAAGAAGATACTTACAAACCATGATTGATGTTGCAACAACCTCTCCAAGCTCTCCTCATCCAACCCTTGCCTTAATGAATCAAGATCAAAATATGATGCTTTATTGATTTCTTTCCCCCTTTTCACCATGGAAATGCCTCCAATTTAGAGGCTTTTATAGGTTCAACCACCTTGAGTATTTTTGGAATAGGTTGAGGATATGGCTCCATATTTTATGATTCTTTCCTTACAGAGAGCCATGGAGTAATATTCAAGCCAAGCAAACGCCAACCTTTCAGAGTTGTCCCTTAGAAGAAGGTGGGATTCACCAAGATTTCCTCCAACCAACAATGGTTCCCCATTAATTCTAAAGATAGAGCATCATAGATCCCCCTTAGCATGTTGTAGGAAGCATCGACACTCCCTAAGCATAGGTAGGGGAGCGTTGGTCTTCTTAATTGCCCAATAATGGTCAAAATCCCATGTGAAAAAGTATGTTTCGATTGCCAAATGATGAGGATTTTACTTACAACATGATTTAGGGGTTGTGACAAGTGTTTTCATGGTGTCGATTGAGTTACGATGCTTAAAAAAAGTGTATGAGACATGTTACAACACTTACAACACTTGCAACAATTTTGGGATGACACTTGTGACACTTAGGATATGACGTTTGCGACACTTAGAATGTGACGTTTGTGCCACATGCAACACATTGTGCAAGTGTGAAAATTTGATGTGTAACAGGGATTTAATGATTGGGATTTCATACACTCAACATTAAAATATAAGTTATCCCCAATGGTAAATTAATTCAGAAATATGGGTTGAATTAATACCCATAATTAATTTCCTCCTTGGATCCCTATTAGACACTCTTAGGCATTCCCTCTCTCTTGTGGATAAATCATCCCCCATCTCTTTCCATATTCCCAGCAGCTGGAATAACATTATATTTATTAAAATCAGAAATACAATTTTCATATTACATCGCTTGGCCATAGCCATATTTATAACTACATTATGCATAAATAAAAATGAGGATTATAGTGGGAATGTTACACCACGATTCCCCAAAATTCTTCCTCATAATATTTAAAAAACTTCCTTTGGCTAGTCATATACTACTCTTTCTTTGACATACAATGTATGCAACTCTATATATGTTATTTCCCCTTCAACAACTCACGTATGTAGCTCTATATATGCTCTTTCTCCTTCAACAACTCGCATATGCCCTTATTTTTCACTAAAAAATAAAATGTGCGCATAATGTGCCTTTTGGGGCGGAGTTCACGGGTTTCCCAGGTTAATGACCTCCTATATCCCATGCCTAACTAATCCAACCAACCATTTTAAGTATAAATAAGATACATTGGGTGTAGGAGAGGACACATCCATTTAAGCACCCTTATGCTAGTGAATTTTCATTGAGTCTGCAATCCATTTCCCTGAAATTTTAACATCATTCTTCTCATTTCTTGAAACCCCTATTTCCATATCCTTTCCCATCTATCCCATTGGGAGGAGGAGACTCACTCTCTTTCCTTCACTTGTCTGTAGCAAGGAGTCAGGAGTTACAAGTTGTCTTCAGTGGCCCGGGTGAAGGAATCTGAACGACAGTATCCAACCAGTGTTGCAGAGACAATCAAGTAGCATCTTTTTTTGTTACATGTTGTTAATACAAATGAGGACTCTCTTATCTCCTGTCCAAAATGATGTGATTTTTTAATCTCTTTCTAATAATAGTTAATTGCATCAATTGGTTAATTGTTTAAGTCACTAAACCTATTTTGTGCTAGTAGTTATAAGTTAGTTACGTAACTAATTTTATTGCAGTATTTCCTTCCTTTGTGTGTAGGTATACGAGGAGAATAATGGAATGATGGATTGGAGCAAGGACTTATGACAAGACTCTTCTCCAAACTTCATAGTTCAGGTAGGTGGTTATTTACCCCTAGTAGTTATTTATACTTGTTAAACTACTGTTCAATTTCTAGTCAGTTCTCTAGGCATCCACTTTGTTGTGGATTTTAACCTAAGTCCTAGGAGTGTAATATTTGTCAACAATAAGGAAAAGAGGAAGAAGGGGAGACACGAGAACTTAGAAGCAACTAGTAGAAGAAACTTATATGAAATAAAATTAGTTTTTAGAAATTTCTTGAAGGTATTGTAAGTTGAGGCCGAGACATAGAAAAATGATCACTTCCAACCTAATGATTGAAGAAGATAACATTATAATTTATAATTTTATTATCAGTAGAAATACATTGAGGCAAGTGCATGTAATTTCATAAATACGAAATTTAATAGAAGTGATAGTAATTCCTATTTGAAGTTTCCCCTTCTCTCCTTGTGATTTTTAAAATCTTTTTGTGTGTGTTTCTTATTTTTGTTGTGTCCTCTAAGTGGAGATGGTCAACCTAGTGTGGATATGTTTTTAATTCCATAGTGGGCTACATTAATTGGTATCTAAGTAGGAGCATTTTGTTGAGAAGTGCAACTCCGACAAGGAAGAGACTAAGTAGATTCTATTTTGAGAGATATCTCCATTTATTTGTTGGGTAGAGTTGTAGGGAGAGCAAGAAATTCTCCAACTACATGTTGGGTATATGTTATTGTGGATTTGAAGGTGCGCACAATGAAAGAGGGGAAATTTAAGTTGTGGGTTTGTGAAATTGTGTGTAGAACATGAAATTATACTTGTGATTGTTAGAGGACCCGAGAGCCTCGACTGAGAGGAACCCAGTTGGAGTTTTGGAGTTTAAGGTGAAAATTTTGATACTTGCTAGTGGAGAGAGGAAAGTTAACTCTAGTTGGGTAGAGCTAACAAATTAATAAATAAGAGGATCCTAAACATTGCAAAGTGTAGTAATGTCATTAAAAAAGGATGTCAAATTTGGAAGCATTAGCAGAAGAAGGTCTTGGGAGGAAGAGGCCTCAAAGGAGGAAATGAAGAAATTGATAGCTAGCTTGGAAACCTTGGAGGTAGTCCAAGGAAAAATGTATAATAAATAGCCAAAGAAGGTGGCTATAGAGAATACCCTTTCTAAAGGTATGGGTGTGAAGAATGTGAATGGAAAAGAAAGTCCTCTTAAGGAGAATGAGGTTGTAGAAATATTGGGGAAAATGATGGTAATAATGGTTAAGATGGAGTAGGTTGAGAGACTCTACCATGCAAATAAAGTAGATCTCCATGTTGAAATGGAGAACAGAGTATATGAAACCCTTCATATAGTGAATAAGGGTAATGATGAAGATGGTGGTGTTGAGAGTAGTTATTGTGAAATAGAGGAAGGTGAGGATTTGGAGGATGTTCTTGTGGTAACACAATTTTTAACTAAATATTTGAATGTTGATGAATATTCATGTAGAGTTGTTGAGTTTTCAAGTGTGGTTGACATCAATGATTATGATATTAAAGAATGTGAATAAGAAACCCAAGTGTAAATGTTCCATGTAAAGAATGAATTTGAAGAGACACAAGTGAAAAATGGGTTAATTAAAGAATGAAGTTGACAAGACCCAAGTGAAAAATGGGAAAACAAATTGAGGAAACCCTCTATGTAGAGGTGAGGATAGATGTCCATGCAAGGGAGAGGAGTAAAGGTGATGAGCATTAGGTCATTGAATTCCTACTAGGAGTTGGAGATGAATATCATGTGAAAATCATCAAATGTGGACTTGAGAAGGAAAATCCATAGAGGACATACCCATGAGGGCATCAGGTTTAATTAATATGTTTTATGTTCATGATTTTGCAAGTGTAGAATATGGTATAAGTATCCATGTGAATGATACAATAAAAGAAGAGGACAATAGTGGTACTGTTATTGGAACTAAAGAAAATATTGAAGGACAAGATAACAATTAGAATGTTTTAAAGGAGGGAGATATTGAAACAAATTTAGAGGTTGCAAATGTCAAAGAAAATGAGGATTGTGGAGTCATGTTTTTTTTTTTGTAAATACAGTAATATTATATTAAGCTTCAAAAAAACTAACAGAGTCAGCAGTCTGGTTTACAGTCGGGCCGTAATTACTGGACTGCCCCATCTCGGAGGAAACCAGTCCAGCCGGCCCGCTAACCGAAGGTTTTCCAGTCATGAGCGAGTTGCTTAAAAGAGAAAAGTCTGGCTGTGCCATACATACGAACACTTAAACTGAAATCAACGCCATACATACGACACTTAGACATTAAAACGCTTAGGCACCTGGAAAAAAGATACAAAGACACTTTGAC
>JZKD02S2364346.1:16147-30534 GCA_000966675.3 Picea glauca
TGCCTCAAATCATGTGCCAAAATCTCCAAAATATGAGCCTCAAATCATGTGAAAAAGACAAACCCTAAATCATGTGGAAACCCTAATGCATGAGATCTTAGGTCATCGATCCTTCATCAACTTCTCTATAAAGATAGAAACATCTTCCATACTATAGCGAACCCATAGCAATGACCAAAACATCCTAAAAATATCCTTCATAAGAGCTCCTTATCCTCCTTATACCTTCACTACCAAACTTGTGCTAAGAGATCACAATCTTGAATGATGAAATTGAGAAGTTCTTAATGTGTATTTATACCCTTCCAAGTCCTTCCTTTACTTAGCTTTAGGGCGAACCTATAACTTATTGTTTGCAAAACTTTTAGGGGAAAATTAACATGATCATCTTTAACAAGGCATATCTCCTCAACCATCAGAAACTATGTGGTGTGCCACCCACCATCAGAAACAAATTGATGAGGCCTATCAATCCATGGAGGTTTTTCATGCATTTGCAATGTGCTTCATACTCCTTTTCTTCAAACAACTATGAGGCTTCTTGACCACACCTCGGGGGTTTCTTATGGGATTTTTCAAACCATCTTCTCATGAGGGCCATGCTTAAAAATATGCGATAAGGGGACCACTTTGGAGACTCTTTCAAGTAAACCCATAGGATTCTTCATGATGATCACCAATGAATGACTTTGACATCAATGAAAACACCATTCAACAATATTCATGATGGTGATGTAGGAGCATCTCTCCATGTCAGCCAGCCAGCCATGTCAGCGCATGCATTCAAGGCTGAAGAGAGGCGTAGCCCTCATCTTCAAATTTTGAATTTGAATGTAATTAATGTTGTAGGCCATTGAGCCATGGAACCGTGCCTTTGTGCAGGCATTAGAGTAGATAGGCCTTAATTCTTGTAAGGCTGAGATCTAGATCCGATTTGTGGACTAGAAAACCCATTCAATGTAATTGAATAGGGTAGGTAGATTGGAGGGAAGAGCTCGAAGAGCCCCCTCATGTAGAAGATCAATTTCAATCTCATTTGGGGGAAAAGGAAAGAATGGTAGAGGGAGAGTAGAGTTAGAGTCTACGAGTAGAGAGCAGAAGAGAAGGAGATGAGACCTTGTTACAGGTCGTGCTCAGGAACACTTTGTAAAAACAAGCATTTTCCATTTAATACAAATAGTAGTCTTTCCTGCATGATTCTGTGTTGAATGAATGTCTTTGTGTGTTCTTCATATGCTGTAGATGTATGTTAGATATGCATTTGTAGGAGTTGTTTTGATTTTAGGCTTAAGAGGGTCTTTGAGGTTTCATGCCAGGAGGGCGTGACAAAGTACTGCGGTCTCTAAATACCAGTGCCCGTAAGCATTTCTGAACTCTGCGGAGTTAGAAAGAGGCGTGCCAGGTGGGCACACAAGTTGAAATCAACAACTCGAAAGAAAGACCTATGAGGTTGCTGAACACCTCAAAAGGCAAGGCTGTGTGGGAAGAACCCAGTTGCAGACAGAATCTCTGAGGAGTTCTGTGAAGCTTTGCCAAGTGGGTATTGAGCACATGCATAGTGATGCATTGAGAAGAACTCTGCTGTGAGTTCTTTATAACTCTACTAGGAGGCATTGAGACAGTGTGCAGACAAGCACAGGAAGAGAACTCTGTTGACTTCTGAAATGGAAAGAAGAATCCACTGAAGGATATTCACAGGGGTGCTAAACACCCTGTAGAATCAGCAAGAGATTGCTTGAGCAGGGGATAGCTAGGAGGGCATCAAAATTCTCCATTTGCAGGAGAAGGAAGAAGGACAAAAATCCCTCAGGGGGTCTGAGTACTAGGAAAAGCTCAGAAGAGGTAGCACTTTGCGTGCAAGGACTCTACAGGAGTGTAGACGTTAGAATCATTTGAGGATCGGGAGAAAAGAAGCTCAGGAGGAATAGCGTCGTTGAGAGTGTAGGCGAGGACTCAAGTCGAGATTTCATAGAGGAAGGAAGACAAAGGTCGAGGCCTTTGAGAAATTTGAAATTCTTCCAAGTTTGGAAGAAAGTGCACAGAAGATCAGGAGGGAGCACAACTACTGTCGGATCTGCCGAAGATTTCATGTCCATGGAGCATCAGAGCAAGTGCACAGGAAGAAACGATTTGCACCGTCAGATCTAGAGCGAAGAACCCGTCAGCCGTTGGATCGGCCAGAAGTTGCACAAGGTTTAAGCTTTGTGAACAGGAGGGTGAAAGTCCCGATGAGAGGCGTGGCCATCGGGATTTTGACGTTCGTGAAATCGGAAGTTTCGAGGACAAGAGATCGGGAATCTCCATGGTGAAAGTCCCGAGAACGATCTGAGTCGTCCATTCGTTGAGACATTCGGCGGAGATCAGGAACCTGTCGATATTTCGGCTACCGGGGTTTTGAGTTGATAGAAGATTGTGTCATCGGGGAATCGCAAGTCACGAAATCCCGAGAGTTAATCAGGACCGTCCATCTTAAGGGGACGCGTGGCGAAAATCTAAGGGCTCAGGAAAAGTCCCGAACGGGAAGAGTCCATCGGAATTTCAGAATTCGGCATTTCGGGAGTTCCGGGGACAAGAAGTCAGAGCATTTCAACATCGAAAACTCTAAAATCACGAGAAGCGATCAGGACCGTCCATCATAAGAGGATGCGTGATGGGGCTAAGGCAAAAAGGGGTGAATTAGCAAATTGGAGATCGGGGATTCGATAAGACAGAGAAATCTTGACATCGGGGATCAGGAAACCCTGAAACCCGAAAGTATCTCTTTCCTATTGAGGAATAGGCAGTGGTTGGAGTGCAGAAGACCGTGGGGGAAATAAGGACCTGTGGATCGGATTTTCTCAGCGATTCTAGCAGGGGATTGAAAGAGCCGCCCTGGCTCACGAATTTGGACAGAACGATCCTTTTGACCTAGAGGTCGGGCGCAGGGACGCTGCGAGGTATGCGGCTGTGTCAATTTAATGGTATCAGAGCACGGATTCTGTCTGTACATTGCTGGGACAGAAGGAGCATGAAGAAGACAGAGTACTGAAACTCTGTAAGGATTTGTTTGCAGGTAGGCAACAGTCCATAGGCAGTCAAGAGGGCTGTAGGAGAAGCTGAGACACTCAGGTTTGCAGGAGTGAGCAGCAGGTTTGCTAGGAGAGTAGAAAGAGACAACAACATGGCTATTGAAGGCCGTAGATATGATGGAAGGAAAAAATCAGATCTGTGGAGCCAAGAAGATATAGATGAAGAGCTCGCTGATATAAAGAAATAAATAGAAAATCTTGCATTGCGGATGCAACGGCAAACCAAACCACGGTGGGTGTATGAATGGCCCATGAGGAAGGCAAAAGAAAAATGGCCAGTCAAGGAGTTGATGGCTAGAAGACAGTGTAGGTTGTTAAGAGGATGGTTGAGGCATGCTAAAAACCTCGACGGACCTGAGGAGATGGTTCAGATATGTGAACCGGAGATTGGGAGAGATCTCGGTGAAGAGAATAAAATGGGATCGGCTGAAGATCTCAACAACTGCCAAGAGGGCAGAGAAGAAATTCCAAATTGCTAGGTGGGCAAGGAGTTGAGATCAGCTGAAGATCTCACGAACTGTCAGGAGGACAGCCAAGGAATTTTACATTGCCAGTTGGGCAAAGAAATGAGGTCGTTGTGGGATCTCGAAGACTTCCAGGAGGGCAGTGGAAGCATCTCAAATTGCTAGGTGGGCAGAGATAAGAATACGAGACTGTCTGAAGGTCTCATGGACTCGAAGGTGAGTTCAATTCAGAAAGGGGTGCTAATGAAGATGGGATCGGTTGATCTCATAGTCTGCCAGGGAAGCAGCAAGAAAATATCATATTTCCAGGTGGGCAGGGATGAACAGATGAGACTATCTGAGAGTCTCATAAGCTTAGAGGTGGATTTAGATCAGCAGATGCAGCTGACAAAGAATGAAGATTCATGTGGTTTTCCAAGCCATGTAAATGAAGATGATGACAAGTTAAAAACTTTCACCATCCGAGAGGAAGATTAGGATAATGTTTTGATGATTGGGGGAATTCATGTATTCCTGCCACTCAGCCCGGAGGAGGCAAAAAATTTGTGTTGCAGATGAAGCAGCCACAGCAGAAGAAGGACAACTAGCTGAGACTATCAGGGAAGAAGAATTGGAGCAGGTGTTTGAGACTACCCAAGTAGAAAAAGAAGATGAGCATTCTGAGGAGTGTCTCAATACCTTCAGCCAGGAATATGAGGAAGATGTAGCACTGAAACTGATAGCAGAAGAAGGAGAAGAGGATCATGAGCATTCCGAGGGATGGCTCAATATTTTCAGCCAAGAGACTGAAAAGACTGCAACCTGGGAGTTTGCAGAAGAAGAAGAGGAAGAGGCAGGCAACATTAGCTTTGTTGATCTGTATGAACAGATTGAAGCCCTAGAGAGAAGGGTGAAGGTGCAGAGCGTCCACATAGAACAAGTGAAGTTGGTAGTAGATGAAGAAGGCATGGGAGATCCTGATGATCTGCCCATCTGCAGAAAGAAAGTGTAGCTGAGGAGACTGCATGAACAGGGCCAGCCATTGGAGCAGCTGGATGAAGTGATCGACATGATCAGAGAGCTGATGATCCGGTCAGCAGAAACTGTCAGCAAGGAGAGGCTGAGCAGAAGGAAAGAAGCAACAACAGCAGTGTAGAAGCAGCAGCAGCAGCAGAGAGATGGGGCAAGAAGGCTCTAGGAATTTGTTTGGGATCCAGGAGGATTTCAACCACTGAGAGGGGAAGCTCATGAGCAAGAGCTCATGAATTTTGTAGCTGAGGAGTATGATGCAGGAGCATCTCTCCACATCAACCAGCCAACCATGTCAGCGCATGCATTCAAGGCTGAAGAGAGGCGCAACCCTCATCTTCGAATTTTGAATTTGAATGTAATTAATGTTGTAGGCCATTGAGCCATGGAGTCGTGCCTTTGTGCAGGCATTAGAGTAGGTAGGCCTTAATGCTTGTAAGGCTGAGATCTAGATCCAATTTGTGGACTAGACAGCCCATTCAATGTAATTGAATAGGGTAGGTAGATTGGAGGGAAGAGCTCGAAGAGCCCCCTCATGTAGAAGATCAATTTCAATCTCATTTGGGGGAAAATGAGAGAATGGTAGAGGGAGAGTAGAGTTAGAGTCTGTGAGTAGAGAGTAGAAGAGAAGGAGCCGAGACCTTGTTACAGGTCGTGCTCAGGAACACTTTGTAAAAATAGGAATTTTCCATTTAATACAAATAGCAGTCTTTCCTGCATGATTCTGTGTTGAATGAATGTCTTTGTGTGTTCTTCATATGATGTAGATGTATGTTAGATATGAATTTGCAGGAGTTGTTTTGATTTTAGGCTTAAGAGGGTCTTTGAGGTTTCATGCCAGGAGGGCGTGACGGAGTACTACGGTCTCTGAATACCAGTGCCCAGAAGCATTTCTAAACTCTGCGGAGTCAGAAAGAGGCGTGCCAGGTGGGCACAGAAGTTGAAATCAACAACTCCAAAGAAATACCTGTGAGGTTGCTGAACACCTCAAAAGGCAAGGCTGTGTGGAAAGAACCCAGTTGCAGACAAAATCTCTAAGGAGTTCTATGAAGCTCTGCCAAGTGGGTATTGAGAACATGCATAGTGATGCATTGAGAAGAACTCTGCTGTGAGTTTTGTATAACTCAGCCAGGAGGCATTGAGACAGTGTGCAGACAGGCACAGGAAGAGAACTCTGTTGATTTCTGAAATGGAAAGAAGAATCCACTGAAGGATATTCATAGGGTTGTTGAATACCCTGTAGACTCAGCAAGAGATTGCTTGAGCAGGGGATAGCCAGGAGGGCATCCAAATTCTCCATTTGCAGGAGAAGGAAGAAGGACAAAAATCCCTCAGGGGTTCTGAGTACTGGGAAAAGCTCAGAAGAGGTAGCACTTCGCGTGCAAGGACTCTACAGGAGTGCAGACGTTAGAATCCTTTGAGGATCGGGAGAAAAGAAGCTCAGGAGGAATAGTGTCGTTGAGAGCGTAGGCAAGGACTCAAGTCGAGAGTTCGTAGAGGAAGGAAGACAAAGGTCGAGGCCTTTGAGAAATTTGAAATTCTTCCAAGTCCGGAAGAAAGCGCGCAGAAGCTCAGGAGGGAGCACAACTGCCGTCGGATCTGCCGAAGAGATCTGGACCGTTGAAGATTTCATGTCCAGGGAGCATCAGAGCAAGCGCACAGGAAGAAATGATCTGCACCGTCAGATCTAGAGCGAAGAACCCGTCAGTCGTTGGATCGGCCAGAAGTTGCACGAGGTTTAAGCTTCATGAACAAGAGGGTGAAAGTCCCGATGAGAGGCGTGGCCATCAGGATTTCGGCGTTCGTGAAATCAAAAGTTCTGAGGACAGGAGATCGGGAATCTCCATGGTGAAAGTCCCGAGAACGGTCTGAGCCGTCCATTCGTTGAGACACACGGCGGAGATCGGGAACCTGTCGGTATTTCGGCTACCGGGGTTTTGAGTTGACAGAAGATTGTGTCATCGGGGAATTGCAATTCGTGAAATCCTGAGAGTTAATCAGGACCGTCCATCTTGAGGGGACGTGTGGTAAAAATCTAAGGGCTCGGGAAAAGTCTCGAAAGGGAAGAGTCCATCGGAATTTCGGAATTCGGCATTTCGGGAGTTCTGAGGACAAGAAGTCAGAGCATTTCAGCATCGAAAACTTTGAAATCACGAGAAGCGATCAAGACCGTCCATCATAGGAGGACGCGTGACGGAGATCTAAGCATTCGAGAAATTTCCCGAAAAGAAAGCTATCTATCGGCATTACGGGATTCAGAAAATCGAGAATCCTGAGGACAAAGCATTTGCGCATTTCGGAAATCTGAAGTCCAAAACCCCAATAAAGAAGAAAGCTCCATTATGGGGCCCAACTGACGTCATATCGGGAAATCGAGAATCGAGATATCGGGGATCCCATGGACAAGAAGTCCATACATTTTGGAAATGCGAAGTCTGGAATCTCGATAAGGTGGAAAGCTCCACTATGGGGCCAGCTGACGTCACATCGGGATATCGGGGATCCCGAGGACAAAGTGTCCACGCATTTCAGCATTTGAAATCCCAAAACCCCGAAAGGAGATAAGACTGCGGTCTTATGAGGACTGGTTATATGGACTAGAGCGTAGCCAGATGGGGCTAAGGCAAAAAGGGGCGAATTAGCAAATTAGAGATCGGGGATTCGAGAAGACAGAGAACTCTTGACATCGGGGATCAGAAAACCTTGAAACCCGAAAGTATATCTTTCCTATTGAGGAAGAGGCAGCGGTCGGAGTGCAGAAGACCGTGGGAGAAATAAGGACCTGTGGATCAGATTTTCTCAGTGATTCCAGTAGGGGATCGAAAGAGCTGCTCCGGCTCACAAATTTGGATAGAACGATCCTTTTGACCAGGAGGTCGGGCGCAGGGACCCTATGGGGTATGCGGCTGCGTCAGATGGAAGCAGAACCGGTGTTGCAATTTGTTAATTTCACACTTGAGGAGAAGAATATAATGGATGAAATGGTAGAAAAGACCCTTGAAATTGTATGAAAGTAAATAAGGCCAATAGAATAGAACACTAAAAAGGTTCATGAGCGTTTGAGAAATGTGGAAGAAAAATACCACCATAAGATGGTGAAGTGCAAGAGAGTAATTGTTGGGATTGATGAGAATGATGATGATGATGAGAAGAATATCAGTAACTTAGTTGTGCCCATGCAACATCAAGAGGAAGAGGTTTTTGTTGAGTCGGTGGGCCAAGAAGAAGAGGGCCTTTGTTTTCAAACGTGAGTGGAAAAATAAGACGCACAAGAGGTTGTGTAGAGTTGGGTATGATGCCATTCTGATCTATGAAATATTTACTTGGAGTAGAGAAGAAAGGCTTTGTGAGCCATGAGAAAGTCACTGCAATGAAAATGAAAATGAAAAACCAAGAACGGTTTAAAGTATGGAGTCAGAGGAAGAAGCGAAAAAGGCACAAATTGGTCTATGTGCATGTGACATGACATGTACATTGAGGGAGTAGTAGCAAAGTTTTAGCAACAACATGTCGTCTTAGAAAAAGGTGTTGTTTTTCTCTTACCTAGAGAGCTGGATGTAGGTGCATCAAACCTATTCCCTTTATTCCACTCTCAACACGCCATGAATTTTGACGTAAGGTTGATCAGGCTAGGATTTCTCAATCATTGGATCATCGAACAAATTTGACAGTGCAAGTCCTTTCATAGTATTTGCAGGTTGTGTCACTAAAAAAAGTGATGACCAGATCTCAACCACCCATCATTTCCCATCGAAGGTCAAAACTTCATCGTAAGGTTTTGGTTTCATAGAATGGTCGATGGCGTGTTCATGCCACGTTGGATTCTCCACCACCTAATTTTCCATTCTCAATTTGATTATGCATGCTTGGTCAGGGGTCACTCTTCATTGCCATAATATTTGTGTAGCCCGAACTTTAATAACAAATCATTTTGGTAACAAATTTTTAATTGGTGGTTGGGCCATTCATAATTGGCCTTTAACTTTTGGTTTGTGGTAGATAAGAAGGGTGATGCTTGGCATGAATTTTGGAAGCCAAGATTTAATTTATTAATGAGGGGTATTGAAGTTGTATGGAAGGATAGAGACATAGAGACATTCATTTAATATGATAAGTTGGGGAAGGAGGATTATTATCCTCCTCATGAAGAAGAATATGATGGAGGTTTCCTCCTTGTAAAGAGGTATATGAATGGATATAGAGTTAAGGGTAGGGGTGATTTTAAGAACACCCCTAAATTTATATATATAATAAATGGGCGAATCCCCATGATACATAGGAAAAATGAAGGCTATTTTATCAATTATATAATATGTATATATATATTTTTGGCGAATCTTTTAGTCAATTAAATAATCTTGTAAAATCTTGGTGAATCTTTCACTGAATTATAAAATCTTTTAAAAACTTGCGAATTTTTCACTGAATTATAAAACCTTGTAAAGTCTTGGAAATTTTTTTGATAAAGTATAAAACCCATATATAATAATAGGGAAATGTGTTCATTAAACTGTAATATACTCATTTTACATATTTGGAAGAAAAAACATAGTTTGTCCATCCTTTAGACAATTTTGCAAGCATCAAGGGTTTTGTTTGTCAAGGTTGTTCCAAGGGCTTACATGACACCAAGGATGGAAACTAGAGAAGAGTGTTCCAAGGGATTACATACGGAAGGAGTGGAATGAACTACTGGTTTTTATTCAAAGGTATATAACCTGTGAGGGAAGTTATAATTCAACTTTTCTATATCACATTAGATTATTGGAACATTTTACAAGTACTCATCCACTCAATATGCCCTATTTTCTTTGGCAAATCCTAGTAAAAATGTCTAACAAGGTCAAAGCCAATCTTGTTAAGGCTGAGACCAGAAATTTTCATTGTTCTTTGATTAAATTACTCATCATTGAAGAACTAAAGAAAAGGAAGAAAACATGGGGTTTTTTTTTGTTGTTGTCTAAGTTCACCTATGAAGAAGATCCTGAGAATCCTCTTGGAAAGAAGAAGAGAGTCAAGAAATGAAAGCAACCTATTGCACCCGATACATCAAAGGCATCCACTAGCAGGAAAAGGAGAAGGATAGATTTCCTCAATGATTCTAAGGATGAAAACATGGTCAAAATGAAAAGAGATAAAGTGGTTTCTTCGAAGGAGAGGCTAAAGGAATATAGAGTGTTAGACACATTTCTGAAGAAAGAGAATGATATCTTGAAAGCCTAGATTGCAACAATTTCGTCCCAGAAAGACAAGTATGAAGAGAAATCTAAGAAGTTGTCTAAGAAGGCTAAAATGTACTTCATATTTAGTATTTTGCAATAAGTACAGGATCATGAAGAGCAAGTGGTTGTACTTAAAACGA
Organism: Picea glauca; assembly: GCA_000966675.3. Taxonomy (NCBI): domain Eukaryota; kingdom Viridiplantae; phylum Streptophyta; class Pinopsida; order Pinales; family Pinaceae; genus Picea; species Picea glauca. The sequence goes on from JZKD02S2364346.1 coordinate 26,050, forward strand.
AAGTACCAGAGGAGACCATCTCTGCAGAATGGATATGAGTGCATAATACTACCCAAACTGACCAAACTTCCCTTAGCCTTCACAACAAATATAATATCTTTATCGACATCCTTTACATATCGTCCTTTGAATTCAACAATCTTTTCAATAAAGCATCCATTTGCATCAACTGGGATTAGAAGATCCTCTAAACTTGGTGAACCTCCAACCTTGACATTTTATGCCAAAAACTCAATAAGATTGGCAATCTTTCCAACTAACGTAACAAACCTAATTGGCAATCTCTAGGTTGTTAAGTGTATGACAAAATTTGTGCATGTTGATTTTGTCATTAAATTTCTACACTCATATGTAGTGAAATTCTAACAAGGGTGGATTGATAGATCTAATTAGGGGATTGTGATGCTAGATTTTGACAAAGTCATTCAACTAAATAAAAGGGAATTTTGAAAGAATTGAAAGATTTCCCTGGGAGTGTGATCTAGTGGCAACCAACGAGGTAATCAAGCTTATATTAATGTGGAGACCAGGGTTCAAAACCCCTCGAGTGGGTGTGCATGATTCCAGGTGCAATTCCTAAGTAACTTTGACAACATAGATATGCCCCTCATTGCACAACAACTTAGCCAAAGATATTATATAAAAACTATCTATGATTTAAAATTAAAAATAAAAATTGAAGGATTATGAAGACCCAAGGTGGGTTGAGAGATATAATTAGGGGAGGTAATGTTAGTCTAGGATTTTGACAAGGTCATTCAGCTAAATCAAATTGAATTTAAAAAAATCAAATACTCTTGGTTTTTTAGATGAACCCTATAATATGACAAAATATTTGTTATCTAATGCCCAAGGCTTGGTTATTAATAATTGGGTCTTTTCTACATGGCAATGGTTTAATCAATGCCTAAGGTTAACCTTAAGCTCATTTAAGTGTTAGTACTTGTTACTAAGGTTTATTTGTTTAGAAAACACAGATCTTCCATGGTGAGGTTGATTGATATGTTGAAGTTAATTTGATATATGAATTAACATTAATACAAAATAGGTTTAATACCTTGATTAAGATTTACCAGTTATGCTTGGGTCCACCACTTTGTTATGATATTTATATTTTAAATAGATACATAGGCTTTCACAAAATAAAAATTCATGTCACTAAACACCAAGGTTGTCTCATTATGGACCTTTCCACAAATTACCATTACTAGAAAGCTCCATGATTGTCTCATAGTGTCGGTTGTTAGGTGTAAAGATATTTCATGGGCTTGGGTGTCATATAGCCTAGAAGGTGTTGATTTGTCAGTGCCTCAATCTGAAACATAATGCTATCTCAATCAGTTGCACCCTTGTGACTCTTAGTTTTTCCAAATATCATTTGATACTCTTGTCAATTTTTTGCAACCATTATAGTGTCAGCAAGTTCCCTATTGTTGAGTAAGTGAAATCAATTAGTTGAGAACCAATGGAGTCAAAGCTTCTGGACAAAACACTGTCTTCTAGTGCTAATATGATTAAAGGAAGAATGTAATATGTCCTGAAAGGAAGACCTTCAATTGTAGCTGCCTTCTATTTCTCATATTTTCATTAAGAGATTAAATCATGTCCATACTAGATTTTCCACCTGTTTTCATTTCCAACCACAACACCTAGTCTATCATTTAGTGTTATATGCCCTACTTTCAAACATCTATGACCACTGGCAGAGCTTTCCCTCGAGTCCCTTATCATTTTCTTGGTTAGGTTTAAAAAATATTTCCCCAACTTTGGCTTATAACGCCTAAGACACTACCATTACTTCTATGCAAGATGGCAATGACAATAGTTACTCTTATATAGTCATAAAAAAAATTGTAGTCACTAGTKATTTGATTGGCTTTTTTAAATCTTGTCATTACATGAATGGGTTCTTACAAAATCATTTAATATTAAAGTAGCAATATTTAAGAAATGGTTATAAATTATTTAGATATATGTACAATTGCTTGTGGGTTAATAAAAACTCAAATTTGTGTTTTGAAAGAGCAACGCTGTCTAAGTTTCTGAGTAGCTATGTTGGCATGTTTTGAAAATTGAATCCACTGTAGCGATTAGTTGTGCCTACCCAATACATGTTTTTCCATCTTCAATCCTAATTATTTTGTTTCTTCTAGTTTGTTGCATCACCAATAAATGTGCATAGGGATTCTAGCGTGAGTAAAAAGAGCTTCAGTGCATCATTGATGGCTTTGCTTTTGCCAGTTTCTAATTCATTTATGGAGTATGATTGTGACAAAAATAACATTGTACTAAGAAGAAGCATGTCATTCTAAACAAAAAAACTGTGACATTTTAGCTGAAATTTAGGTTGACAAAAATGGTATCCAACAATCTCTTTTTTTTTTCCAAGAAAAAAAGCTTTATATTTGATATTTCACAATAGAAATCAAAATATACATGCTCTAGCTTGTTGGCTCTTTGAATTAAAACCAAAAATATTCTGTCTTATCCTTTCAGGACATATTACATTCTTCCTTCTGGCTTCCTTAGAAAGAAGATCTTCCCTGGCATTGAATTCCTTGAAAATGCGAGAAAAACAAATTTCTTCAAAAAGGTTTTTTACCTCCAAGGATTTCTCCATGATTGAAAGCCAAGTTAGAAATTTGACATCAGCCATTAGCCCAATCCATCAGAATATTTGATTCCCCTAAGACCTGCATCTTGCTGACACATTTTTCAACTGCAGTTTTCATCAAAATCCACAGGGCATAAAATTATGCTCTACTATTTGTTCCTTGGACAACTCCATGTTTGTGAAGAAAATAATGCAAATTATTTAAAAGGAAAATTTCTCCAGCTCCACACATACCTGGGGTACCTTGACACACACCATAAAAGAAACCCCAGGGATATGAATAGTCAATTTCGGGCTCCTTTAAACATTGGGAGCTTTCTGCTTGGGAACCTTCCAGCATTCCCCATAACAGGTTCTCATTTGATTAGACACCCATACTGAAGTTGCTTCCTTGCCTTGGAACATCATCTTATTTCTTGTAAGATGAAATCCCCACATCACATCACAGGGGAGTGCTCTATGAACATAAATAGATCTATCTGAAATCCAAGACTCAAAGATATCCACTAGGGAATTTTTGTCCCAACATGATTTTACATTGATGGCCTACAAAACTTCCTTCCAAACTGCTTGTGTAAATGAACAAGAAAAAAAGATGTGATCCACATATTCACTTGCACTCTTACAAAGAACACACCATCTAGGTCCTATCCAATTCCTCTTTTGGACAATATCCCATATTAGGATCTTGTTGGCGAAATTGGCTAAAGCTAGCCAAATAAAAATTCTAGTTTTGAGAGGGCATATACTAGGTTCCATACCAGTTTCCACCACCAAACTCTCTCTATGTCTATATCTTATTCCATATTACCTTCATAGCCTAGCTTTGCAGTGAGAATCCCTATAGCTACTAGCACTATTTCTCAACCTCTAATGATTTTCTTTCTAATATGATCCATTTTTCCAGAGCCCCATCTTCCATAAACTTATCCTTCATCACTTTGCCCCAAAATCCCTCATTACACAACATTCTCCAAAATCTTTTCACTACAAGTGCTTGACCAAAATCATAAATGTTCCTTAAGCCCCAACCTCCTACCTCCTTTGGTTTTTTTATCCCTATCCATTTCACAATGGGAATGCCCTCAACTTTCCTCTTTCCCATCCAAACAGACCTAAAACACTTTCTTCTCATCTTATCCAAAATACCTTTGGGGATGTGAGAAATTGACAACCAATAAACAAGAACACTCTCCAACACAGACTTAACTAGCACTAACCTTCCTCCCATGGACCGAAATCTATGGCACCAACAAGTGATTCTAGATTCAATATTTATAAACAACCATAACCAATCTACTAATTTGTAATAATTGGGGTTTAAGTGGAAACCCAGATATATGACTCCATTGTCAATAGGGCCTGAGTTCATGGAAAACATCTTGATTTGAGTGATCTTCCCCTCCATGACCTCATCCAAACCATTAAACAACGTGCATGATTTGTTCATGTTGACTTCCATCTTTGTTGCTTTGAAATAAGTATCCAAGATTACCTTGATACAATTCATTTCCCTTAAAGAATCATTATCAAACAACAAAATATCATCCACAAATAGTAGATGTGTAGCTACAATTAGGCAGTATTTGTGTATATTCTTTGAATACTTTGTTTTATGTGTCTTTTTTTCTCATTAAAAAATAATAATTATGTTCATAAAAAAACAAATACACTCCATACATGCATATTGCATTTACAAAAATACATTTCATAAATTCTGCTTTTAATCACATGACCTCTTTCTAATCTTAAAACTTGGAACCTTGAAAAATGGAAATGAGTGACATGAAAGTGGATCTGAAATTAATCTTGCAAATGTTTGACACCTTCACATCTGATAAAGGGGCATAACTTGCATCAAGAAAATATCA
>JZKD02S2364357.1:0-30533 GCA_000966675.3 Picea glauca
AATAACTAATGCAGTGACTAAATACCAAACCAACACCACTGTCAACATAATCAACAAAGACGAGTCAGAAATCGAACGTTGTCGACAATACACCAACAACTCATAACAACCAACAATATATCCGACGGCCATAACAATTTCCTCTATCAAAACCCGAGCTTGAGAAATCGAGGGTTTTCTCTGTGGACCAACACAGGGAGACATGGAGCCAATTCCCATCATCAAGTGAGAACCTCTAAGACCAATGGTATGTTAGAATATAGAAGATGGTGTGCTCGTTTTGCCATTGACGATACCCTCGTCACCCAACCACAGGCCGAAGCCTCCCTCCGAGCACCTTAACCTTGACTGAGAATTCCTCTAGAAGCAAACCCTAGGCTAGATAGCCAAACAAAGAGCAGCGCATCTCTCCCCAAGGATAGCGCAACACAAAAAGACTGATCAGATGTTCCAAACCCTAGCCAAGAGATATTCAAGCCAATACTGAAACTAGTTGTTGCTGCACCTGCACCTGCAACCCTCCTCCAAACCTGCGCACCAACTGCAACTGCAGTGCGCACCAATTGGGAAAACTGCAGTCCTGAGATGTGACAAATGAGAACCGACGCCCTGTATTTATACTGGTTCTGCCATATTTGTTGGGGCCGACTTCTCCTTCTGGATAGTGTCTGTTCAATATATTATTATTATTTCTGGCCGACTTCTTCTCTTGGAGGCTAATAGCCTAATATAAATTATCTTCTTGAGCCGACAAGGCTTCTAGGGTTATTAGCCAATTCATTAGGGTTTCTCTTGCTTCCCGAAGTCTTCTATTCTCGTTAGGTTCACACGTGGGGGTAAATACCTCCCGCAGCTACCATAATATTAACAACCTTAACCAATGTGAAGAACACTTTTCAGTTAGGAGGAAAGCAACAAAAATCTTTCAACACTTTGAAGGAAAAGATCAGTATCGGACCAGTATTAGCACTTCCAAATGTTCAACAACCTTTCAAGATCGAGACAGATGCTAGCAGATACACCATGGGTGCAGTATTGATGCAATATCATAAGCCTATATGCTACCACTCTGAAACTTTTAACCAAGTTGTTGTTAACTATCCTACGTATGATAAAGAGTTGTATGCAAGCATAACAAAATGGAAGCACTACTTGTTAGGGAAGGAAACGATCATACATACAGATCATCAACCCTTACAGTATCTCCAAGCACAAACCAAGATGTAACAATCTCGACATTATAGATGGATGGGTTTTCTTCAACAATTTCATTTGGTAATCAAATACAAAAAGGGTGCAATTAACAAGGTAGCTGATATGCTTTCTAGACCTCCTATTGTTGCTTCTATTATTTTGAAGAATGATTCTTTATCTCATGATAGTTATGTGGAACAATATGTCATTGATGAATATTTTAAAGAAGTATATGAGAAGCTAACCCATGGTTCACAGGTAGAGAACTATTGTCTGCAGGGAAAAATACTCTACCATCTTGGAAAGTTATGTATTACTACAAGTGAACAAGTCCATGTAATACGAGAAGCTCACACTTCTCTTGTGTTTGAGAATTTTGGGGTAGGAAAAACTATGTCTCATCTGTAGAGATTTTGTTACTGGCCTCAAATGAAATCAATTGTAACTAAATATGTAAAGGGGTGAGTGATGTGTTCTACTTGTAAGCCCACTAATAGAAAACTGGGGCTATACTCACTACTTTATGTTCCATCCCATCCATGGGAAAGTATCTCCATGGATTTTGTAGGGGGTTTACCAATGTCGAAAAGGGGTCATGGCTATTTGTATGTTGTAGTGGATAGGTTCAACAAGATGTGTATCTTAATTCCATGTAAAACACAGATCATTATTGAGCAGACTGTTAATCTCTTCTTTCAATATGTTTGGGTTCACTTTGGGTTACCCACATCCATTATCTCAAATCGAGATACTCAATTCCTTGGGGATTTTTGGACAAGCTTGTGGAGAATGATGGACACCAAGTTGAAGAGGAGCAATTATTTCCATCCACAGACCAATCGATAGACAGAGGTTGTTAACAGAACAATGGTACTTTTTCTTTGAGGCTATTGCAACAAGCATCCCAAGTTATAGGATGAACAGATACCCTATGTACAACATTATTACAATCAAGCCTTACATTCCTCCACTCAGTGTTCGCCTTTTGAGACATGTTTTGGGTATTTTCCTAAGGTCCCTTTGGACTTGATGTATGGGAGAGATGTCGATTCAAATGAAGACAAAATTGAAGATAGAGCCTGCAAGTTCATTTAGAGGATCCAACAGGTACACCAGGCAGTCAGAGAACAACCGAAGAAAATTCAAGCATAGTATAAGGCTCGACATGACAAACACAAGGTTGATCATTAGTTCCAGGTTGGAGACCATGTATGGCTTCACATCAACAAAGAGAGATTGAAGGGTGAAGGCAAGAAACTCAAGCCCATCTATTATGGACCCTTCACTATTTTGGAGAAAAGTGGTACCAATGCTTTTCGTCTAGATCTTCCACCTTATATGCAGATCTACTAAGTTGTAAATGTGGAAAACTTTAAACTTTTTGAGCCTCCTATGATCATGGATCATGGTGAGGAAGTTTCAATACCTTTAGTTAATGAGTTTGCTCCTGATTACTTGGATGAGTTGAAGGAATATATCATCCTGGACAGAAGGACGAGGACTTCACGTAGGGGTGATGTTGATTATCTTTGAGTGGGATTAAAGGGTACACATCCAAGCAGGGCAAAGTGGATTGAGAAGGACAAGGTGAGGGAACTCTTCCCTCACTTATTTGTTGATTGATGAAAGCTTTTGGTGGTCCAAAAATCTCTCAGTGGGGAGGTGTGATCCAAAAAGGATATAGAGAAGACTAAGGATAACTCAGAACCCATAAAAGTAACTCAGGAAGCTCATAATGGCCTCAGCAGACAGAGAAAGGGAAAAAACTCAAAGTTCTCAAAAGTTAGTGAAATTGGCATCATCGCGAAGAGGGCGTCACAAGCTTTCCAACGAATCGTCAAATGGAGTTATGAATCAAAAGATATTCACGGTCAAATTTTTGGTCAACCTAGCCCAATCAACAACGATGAGTCAACATCCGTACTACTGACATCAACATCTGTAATGTTGATGTCAACATCATTAAGGATGATGCCAACGTCCTTACAGTGTATGTGGCACACACACAGGGTGACATGTGTCATGCTAACATCAACATGACGTCATCATGGTGACATGGCAGCACCAGAGGTCGCCATGTGTCACTTATTTTCGACATTTTTAGGTCAACATGTGGAGCAATGAGGAAGTGCCACATGATACTTCATACATCCATGTGGCAGGTCGTACGGGATGTGGCAGACATGTGGCATCCATACAATACATGGCAGGCTGACGTGGCAAGTAGGTGACGTGGGAGGATGACTGTGAAAGTGGATGACATGGGCCAATGAAAGGCCGCCACGTGGCCTAGTCATGGGATGCCATGTGGCAACGTGAAAATTCCCAATGAGGGCCAACAACCGAAAATAAAAAAATATAAAAAGGGGGTTGGCGTCTGCCAAATTTATGTATATCCCACCACATCCAACCAACAACAAATAGTCTACCAACAATACTATTAAATTTAATGGAGGTTACACTATATTCATATGCGAATATTCTATGGTTAAAAAAATAATCCAAAGGGAGGAGGTGTGCGGGCTTGACCCCGAGACCTCCCCCAACAATTCGCCCCTCATACATATCCACCAACCAATGGGCCAAATGACCATGTTGGTTAATCCTCCCGGCCTTTTAATTTAAAAACTGAACATTACCAGTGCACGGGGGAGGACGTCGCATGCACCAGTATGTACTGGGCACATATTTCAATGCATAAGTACTGTCATTAATGCAGATTGTAGGCACAAAAACTGAGACAAAATTTATCAATGGGTTGAAAGTGCCAGATTTAGATCGAGGCGTGGAGACAGTCATTTTTGGGTAATTCGACGCCACAAATTCAATGGTGTTGTATGTTTTTTGATTTGAGCAAAGCTTCTACAACTTAACTCCAAAATGAGGTATACTTACGTATTTTTCCAAATTCTTTTGCCGAGTTAATAAAAGGCCTACCCATTTGAGGGCAGGACCTGGAGACGTAGTCCACCAGGGATGAACTCCGTTATCAAGTTTTTTGTGTTCATATTTGATGATTATGTCTCTTCATTATTGATTTATTCCTTATTTATGATGCACTTCATTTTATGCTCATTTAATACAATTCTTTAATAATTCACCTCAATGAAAAGATCTCGGATCAACTTACCCATGGCTTCCCAAGTTTTCTTTGGTAGTATGTTGACGTCAGACCCCAAATTTAACATAACATCGCTAATCTCGTAGTCGTCGATGTGAGGATTTAATCTGAATTCCCTTTCAGATATGTGCTTCCTCTTCTATATTATACTTGTATGTTTCTTTGGAAGATGAGAAACAATCAACTCTTTTGGGTTCCCTTCAATCTCTAAATTCCCCTTGAGCGTGTTCTGCAACTCTTTGGTGAGTTGTTCATCATCCAGAATGTTGAAAAATAATTGAAACCATAAATAAATAGTTTGTGGGGATCTCGCTAGAGGATCTCTCTGTGCCACCAAATTTTTCTTGAGTTTAGGTTGAAGCTCACGGCTTGAGTCTATAGGTGTTGGTATTGCAAGATTATAAATTTGTTGGAATATCTCAATAGCATCTTTAAGTAATTGTTTTTGCACAAGGGGGTCATTTTTAACATCTTCTAGTACAGAGTTGAAGATCTTTCTTTGAGTCGAATTTTCAACATCGACACCAATCCTTGTGCCTCCTCTAGTAAAAATATTAATATTGGGTTCCTTTTCTTCAATGACAGGTCAGAGCTCAGAATTTATAGATTTGGCACCTCTCTACCTTGTGCAATATTCCCATTTTGTGATCAAAATAGGGAAATCCTCGGTGGCATGGGTTTTTTTTCTACAGTGGGCACACCTAGGATGTCTCGGAAGAGGACAATATATAGTGAGATGTCCTTGCTCATCACAATTATAACACCTAGTTGGTACTCTCATGTAGTTTTTCCCACCTCTAAAAACTCCACCACCTCGACGTCCTCCTCCAAATCCTTGAGGAGATTTGTCGACCTTGAATGCAAATTGATCCAGTCTGTCTGCAAGAGAATCCAGAGAACGACATTGCTTGGTGGTGTGAGTAGGTGACCCACAGAAATCACAGTAAATTGTGTTTGGGATAGGGGTGTATTTTTGTAGGATTGAGCAGTACCTTGGGAAATTCTCGTGACTTTTGAAAATATCACAATATTCATTATTATTATTACTATGATGGTTTGGGAAGGCATGGCACTTCATAGGGCCATGGAATGGAACTATATATGTGACTTGCACAACCCCTCCAAATAGTCCTACTATTGGAAGTGTCATTGGTTGTAGATGGGGTCCTACACCCATCAGTATAGGACATTATGTCGTTGTATGACCCTCAGTATAGCAACCAGTACACCAGACCTATGGGCAACTTTCTCTAGGGATGGTCAGTTCTTGAATTTTTTCAGTTAGTGCAGAGATCTGACCTTACAGTTGCATAATATTATAGTCATTGTGGGGTATTATCACCCACAAGATGCCAGGATATCTCGCCATTGCCTCGATTTTCATAGCTTTCTCTAAGGCTTCCCCCAAAGTGGTTATCCTCTGTTGGGATAACACAATACAGGTTAATGGTAAAAGTCCATGAATGAACGATTCTCGTTGGTGGTCTTCATGGATGGGGTTTGCTAATTTCCCTATCGCATATTTAAACCTTTGGTTATACTCCCAAGAATATTCCCCATCTCTCTGTTTAATCTCCCACAACTCAAAGAGGGCATGCTGTGTTGACTAGGGTAAACATAATTCTACTATGAACCACTATTTGACTTGAGCAAGAGTGAAAACTTGTCCTTGAGGATTTCCTGGTTCAATGGATTTCATATACCATTTTAAATCACGAACTCTCAAGGTGGTGTGAAACTCGACTAATTTATTAGCATCCAAAGTCCCACGAGACCGCCAGATGGCCTCGCAAAGGAACCAATGTTGATCAACATCCTCATCCCCTTTACCCCAAAATTCTAGGTATCAGGTAAGGGAACCAACATTTTGATGCATCGTGCAAGGACTCAAGGACCCCGTTAATATAAATATTAAATGTCTTGGTTGTGATAAACTAAAGAAATTGCCACACTACTACTATTACTACCACCCGAACTGGTTGGACTAGAATGAGGAGAAATGACATAAATTATGGGAGAGTTTATTGTAGAATTTACAGGATTTGAAGATTGCACCGAGGGACTAGGCGATCCAAGGTTGGTTCCTATGTCTTAGGGATGGGATTATTTAACCTTGGGGTCACATTAGGAGGCCATATCATATCAGGTCATGTAGGGTACTTCACATCTTTGGGCGCTACAAGAGTTGGTTCTCCCACAACTTCTTAAGAGGTTACAACTAAGTATTTTTACTCAGTGGTGACTCCTATCTTAATTCTTTCTTCCAAATTGTATTCACCTCATCTACTCTCTCCAAAACTCTCACCTTTCTCTCCAAACCTCTCCTTCAAACATCGACTATCCATCCTTCCGTGTGTTTGCAAATCCCTCAACTTCTCTAATTCTCTTTTAAGACTCTTCTCGAAGTTGATATATTTCTGCAACTCATCATGTCTCTTCCTCAAATTTCACATTTGTTTTCTCCACCTCTTTTAAATCACCACATCCCTTGTCTAATCCTGCTTGTCTCTGGTAGAATTTTCACGACGAGCCCCCATACCTCAAGAAATTTGGTATCCTAAATCATGAACCTTCGCCTTAATCACCAACCCCTCATGTGCAAGGGTTTTATGTTGTCATTTCAACTGAAGGAACTGACATCATTCCTTCTTCCACTGGAAATATCTTAATCCACAACCAGATTTCTCATAGTAAGCTTCATCGGTCTCCCTCGTAGAATATTGATTTTTCCTTTAAGAAAGATTGATGGTTCTCTACAACAAATTAAATAATGTATCCCTCCAAGGTATTGAGTACCCATAAATCCACATCTCGAGCAATCCAGTGATCCATCTTGTGAAGAGTGGCTAGCTGCTCAACATTCCAATTAAATCTTTTCTTGACATGATCTTTAAATCCTAGCGCTTCTTGCAATCAGTCAAGCCATTGATAGACCTCTTCTACGAATCGGATCTAGAATATTTTATACTTGTAGCTTGCATGTTCCGAATAAAAAACAATGTCATTCACAACCCTTATAATTGTATGTCGTAGCTCATCTTCTTGAAATATAAACTCATCACACCTTATTTCCCACTACTTCATAATATCATATTTAAAAAGGTGATGTTGCATCCTCTGAAAAATCACTTAGAATCCAGGTCCTGACAACAGAACCATTTGTTGGTGCAAAATCGGAGATCGGGGTTCTCAGAGGTTACCAACAAAGGTATCGTTGTATTCTAGCAACGCTGGCATATTCAACCTTCTGCAGGGGAAGAAGGTCTCACCTGAAGCGTTGTCAAGACTTGTGTGTAATAAAGTGAGTTAACGAAGACACACTGTCATATCTAGTGTATTAGGGAGATTCATACTTAAATGAGAAAGATCATTCCATTAGAAGTCTAAACCAGGTTATGCATTCGATAATCCATGTTGTGTATTATAAAGATAAGTGCATACATCACAAAATCTTGATAAATAGTATCGCAACTAGCAACTANAGACAGAGGTTGTTAACAGAACAATGGTACTTTTTCTTTGAGGCTATTGCAACAAGCATCCCAAGTTATAGGATGAACAGATACCCTATGTACAACATTATTACAATCAAGCCTTACATTCCTCCACTCAGTGTTCGCCTTTTGAGACATGTTTTGGGTATTTTCCTAAGGTCCCTTTGGACTTGATGTATGGGAGAGATGTCGATTCAAATGAAGACAAAATTGAAGATAGAGCCTGCAAGTTCATTTAGAGGATCCAACAGGTACACCAGGCAGTCAGAGAACAACCGAAGAAAATTCAAGCATAGTATAAGGCTCGACATGACAAACACAAGGTTGATCATTAGTTCCAGGTTGGAGACCATGTATGGCTTCACATCAACAAAGAGAGATTGAAGGGTGAAGGCAAGAAACTCAAGCCCATCTATTATGGACCCTTCACTATTTTGGAGAAAAGTGGTACCAATGCTTTTCGTCTAGATCTTCCACCTTATATGCAGATCTACTAAGTTGTAAATGTGGAAAACTTTAAACTTTTTGAGCCTCCTATGATCATGGATCATGGTGAGGAAGTTTCAATACCTTTAGTTAATGAGTTTGCTCCTGATTACTTGGATGAGTTGAAGGAATATATCATCCTGGACAGAAGGACGAGGACTTCACGTAGGGGTGATGTTGATTATCTTTGAGTGGGATTAAAGGGTACACATCCAAGCAGGGCAAAGTGGATTGAGAAGGACAAGGTGAGGGAACTCTTCCCTCACTTATTTGTTGATTGATGAAAGCTTTTGGTGGTCCAAAAATCTCTCAGTGGGGAGGTGTGATCCAAAAAGGATCTAGAGAAGACTAAGGATAACTCAGAACTCATAAAAGCAACTCAGGAAGCTCAGAATGGCCTCAGCAGACAGAGAAAGGGAAAAAACTCAAAGTTCTCAAAATTTAGTGAAATTGGCATCATCACGAAGAGGGCGTCGCAAGCTTTCCAACGAATCGTCAAATGGAGTTATGAATCAAAAGATATTCACAGTCAAAGTTTTGGTCAACCTAGCCCAATCAACAACGATGAGTCAACATCCATACTACTGACGTCAACATCTGTAATGTTGACGTCAACATCATTAAGGATGATGCCAACGTCCTTACAATGTATGTGGCACACACACAGGGCGACATGTGTCATGCTAACATCAACATGACGTCATCATGGTGACATGGCAGCACCAGAGGCTGCCATGTGTCACTTATTTTTGGCATTTTTAGGTCAACATGTGGACCAATGAGGAAGTGCCACATGGTACTCCATACATCCATGTGGTAGGCCGTACGGGATGTGGCAGACATGTGGCATCCATACAATACATGGCAGGTTGACGTGGCAAGTAGGTGACGTGGGAGGATGACTGTGAAAGTGGATGACATGGGCCAATGAAAGGCCACCACATGGCCCAGTCATGGGATGCCATGTGGCAACGTGAAAATTCCCAATGAGGGCCAACAACCGAAAATAAAAAAATATAAAAAGGGGGTTGGCGTCTGCCAAATTTATGTATATCCCACCACATCCAACCAACAACAAATAGTCTACCAACAATACTATTAAATTTAATGGAGGTTACACTATATTCATATGCGAATATTCTATGGTTAAAAAAATAATCCAAAGGGAGGAGGTGTGCGGGCTTGACCCCGAGACCTCCCCCAACAATTCGCCCCTCATACATATCCACCAACCAATGGGCCAAATGACCATGTTGGTTAATCCTCCCGGCCTTTTAATTTAAAAACTGAACATTACCAGTGCACGGGGGAGGACGTCGCATGCACCAGTATGTACTGGGCACATATTTCAATGCATAAGTACTGTCATTAATGCAGATTGTAGGCACAAAAACTGAGACAAAATTTATCAATGGGTTGAAAGTGCCAGATTTAGATCGAGGCGTGGAGACAGTCATTTTTGGGTAATTCGACGCCACAAATTCAATGGTGTTGTATGTTTTTTGATTTGAGCAAAGCTTCTACAACTTAACTCCAAAATGAGGTATACTTACGTATTTTTCCAAATTCTTTTGCCGAGTTAATAAAAGGCCTACCCATTTGAGGGCAGGACCTGGAGACGTAGTCCACCAGGGATGAACTCCGTTATCAAGTTTTTTGTGTTCATATTTGATGATTATGTCTCTTCATTATTGATTTATTCCTTATTTATGATGCACTTCATTTTATGCTCATTTAATACAATTCTTTAATAATTCACCTCAATGAAAAGATCTCGGATCAACTTACCCATGGCTTCCCAAGTTTTCTTTGGTAGTATGTTGACGTCAGACCCCAAATTTAACATAACATCGCTAATCTCGTAGTCGTCGATGTGAGGATTTAATCTGAATTCCCTTTCAGATATGTGCTTCCTCTTCTATATTATACTTGTATGTTTCTTTGGAAGATGAGAAACAATCAACTCTTTTGGGTTCCCTTCAATCTCTAAATTCCCCTTGAGCGTGTTCTGCAACTCTTTGGTGAGTTGTTCATCATCCAGAATGTTGAAAAATAATTGAAACCATAAATAAATAGTTTGTGGGGATCTCGCTAGAGGATCTCTCTGTGCCACCAAATTTTTCTTGAGTTTAGGTTGAAGCTCACGGCTTGAGTCTATAGGTGTTGGTATTGCAAGATTATAAATTTGTTGGAATATCTCAATAGCATCTTTAAGTAATTGTTTTTGCACAAGGGGGTCATTTTTAACATCTTCTAGTACAGAGTTGAAGATCTTTCTTTGAGTCGAATTTTCAACATCGACACCAATCCTTGTGCCTCCTCTAGTAAAAATATTAATATTGGGTTCCTTTTCTTCAATGACAGGTCAGAGCTCAGAATTTATAGATTTGGCACCTCTCTACCTTGTGCAATATTCCCATTTTGTGATCAAAATAGGGAAATCCTCGGTGGCATGGGTTTTTTTTCTACAGTGGGCACACCTAGGATGTCTCGGAAGAGGACAATATATAGTGAGATGTCCTTGCTCATCACAATTATAACACCTAGTTGGTACTCTCATGTAGTTTTTCCCACCTCTAAAAACTCCACCACCTCGACGTCCTCCTCCAAATCCTTGAGGAGATTTGTCGACCTTGAATGCAAATTGATCCAGTCTGTCTGCAAGAGAATCCAGAGAACGACATTGCTTGGTGGTGTGAGTAGGTGACCCACAGAAATCACAGTAAATTGTGTTTGGGATAGGGGTGTATTTTTGTAGGATTGAGCAGTACCTTGGGAAATTCTCGTGACTTTTGAAAATATCACAATATTCATTATTATTATTACTATGATGGTTTGGGAAGGCATGGCACTTCATAGGGCCATGGAATGGAACTATATATGTGACTTGCACAACCCCTCCAAATAGTCCTACTATTGGAAGTGTCATTGGTTGTAGATGGGGTCCTACACCCATCAGTATAGGACATTATGTCGTTGTATGACCCTCAGTATAGCAACCAGTACACCAGACCTATGGGCAACTTTCTCTAGGGATGGTCAGTTCTTGAATTTTTTCAGTTAGTGCAGAGATCTGACCTTACAGTTGCATAATATTATAGTCATTGTGGGGTATTATCACCCACAAGATGCCAGGATATCTCGCCATTGCCTCGATTTTCATAGCTTTCTCTAAGGCTTCCCCCAAAGTGGTTATCCTCTGTTGGGATAACACAATACAGGTTAATGGTAAAAGTCCATGAATGAACGATTCTCGTTGGTGGTCTTCATGGATGGGGTTTGCTAATTTCCCTATCGCATATTTAAACCTTTGGTTATACTCCCAAGAATATTCCCCATCTCTCTGTTTAATCTCCCACAACTCAAAGAGGGCATGCTGTGTTGACTAGGGTAAACATAATTCTACTATGAACCACTATTTGACTTGAGCAAGAGTGAAAACTTGTCCTTGAGGATTTCCTGGTTCAATGGATTTCATATACCATTTTAAATCACGAACTCTCAAGGTGGTGTGAAACTCGACTAATTTATTAGCATCCAAAGTCCCACGAGACCGCCAGATGGCCTCGCAAAGGAACCAATGTTGATCAACATCCTCATCCCCTTTACCCCAAAATTCTAGGTATCAGGTAAGGGAACCAACATTTTGATGCATCGTGCAAGGACTCAAGGACCCCGTTAATATAAATATTAAATGTCTTGGTTGTGATAAACTAAAGAAATTGCCACACTACTACTATTACTACCACCCGAACTGGTTGGACTAGAATGAGGAGAAATGACATAAATTATGGGAGAGTTTATTGTAGAATTTACAGGATTTGAAGATTGCACCGAGGGACTAGGCGATCCAAGGTTGGTTCCTATGTCTTAGGGATGGGATTATTTAACCTTGGGGTCACATTAGGAGGCCATATCATATCAGGTCATGTAGGGTACTTCACATCTTTGGGCGCTACAAGAGTTGGTTCTCCCACAACTTCTTAAGAGGTTACAACTAAGTATTTTTACTCAGTGGTGACTCCTATCTTAATTCTTTCTTCCAAATTGTATTCACCTCATCTACTCTCTCCAAAACTCTCACCTTTCTCTCCAAACCTCTCCTTCAAACATCGACTATCCATCCTTCCGTGTGTTTGCAAATCCCTCAACTTCTCTAATTCTCTTTTAAGACTCTTCTCGAAGTTGATATATTTCTGCAACTCATCATGTCTCTTCCTCAAATTTCACATTTGTTTTCTCCACCTCTTTTAAATCACCACATCCCTTGTCTAATCCTGCTTGTCTCTGGTAGAATTTTCACGACGAGCCCCCATACCTCAAGAAATTTGGTAT
This sequence comes from Picea glauca, assembly GCA_000966675.3. Classification (NCBI taxonomy): domain Eukaryota; kingdom Viridiplantae; phylum Streptophyta; class Pinopsida; order Pinales; family Pinaceae; genus Picea; species Picea glauca. Next base: position 12,631 of record JZKD02S2364357.1, read on the forward strand.
CCTAAATCATGAACCTTCGCCTTAATCACCAACCCCTCATGTGCAAGGGTTTTATGTTGTCATTTCAACTGAAGGAACTGACATCATTCCTTCTTCCACTGGAAATATCTTAATCCACAACCAGATTTCTCATAGTAAGCTTCATCGGTCTCCCTCGTAGAATATTGATTTTTCCTTTAAGAAAGATTGATGGTTCTCTACAACAAATTAAATAATGTATCCCTCCAAGGTATTGAGTACCCATAAATCCACATCTCGAGCAATCCAGTGATCCATCTTGTGAAGAGTGGCTAGCTGCTCAACATTCCAATTAAATCTTTTCTTGACATGATCTTTAAATCCTAGCGCTTCTTGCAATCAGTCAAGCCATTGATAGACCTCTTCTACGAATCGGATCTAGAATATTTTATACTTGTAGCTTGCATGTTCCGAATAAAAAACAATGTCATTCACAACCCTTATAATTGTATGTCGTAGCTCATCTTCTTGAAATATAAACTCATCACACCTTATTTCCCACTACTTCATAATATCATATTTAAAAAGGTGATGTTGCATCCTCTGAAAAATCACTTAGAATCCAGGTCCTGACAACAGAACCATTTGTTGGTGCAAAATCGGAGATCGGGGTTCTCAGAGGTTACCAACAAAGGTATCGTTGTATTCTAGCAACGCTGGCATATTCAACCTTCTGCAGGGGAAGAAGGTCTCACCTGAAGCGTTGTCAAGACTTGTGTGTAATAAAGTGAGTTAACGAAGACACACTGTCATATCTAGTGTATTAGGGAGATTCATACTTAAATGAGAAAGATCATTCCATTAGAAGTCTAAACCAGGTTATGCATTCGATAATCCATGTTGTGTATTATAAAGATAAGTGCATACATCACAAAATCTTGATAAATAGTATCGCAACTAGCAACTACACAAAACATGATAGGTCGTGTACAAGAAATATTATGCATTCATCCATATAATAACAAATTTTGGGATGCCCGAATAATCCATTTTGTATTATCATATCACAGACCGACGTACATGGAGTATTTCTTCCATATCAAGACTATTGGATTACTGAGAGGGAGGGTGAATCAGTAATAGAGCAACATAATCATTTTTCACCATAAAATGCAAGTGTTATATCAATGTAGCATTATCATCCAATAGTTGCAGAGTAAATAAACAATGAACAAATGAACAATCACACACATACACAATACACCAATGTTTTACATGGAAACCCAAAGTGGGATAAAACCACAAAATGATTTTTCTTATATGTCTTTAAGAATTTCATTCATTGGAAGCACCAACTTCCTTTGTTTTCTAGCTGCATCTGGAAGGAGGCTCCAACCCCCTAGTTTCTCAGGCTACAAACTGAGGGAAGATCCAACTCCCCAATTCTCTGGCTACAACCAGAAGGAGGCTACAACCCCCTATGTTCTCCTGCTACAACCGGAAGGTGGCTACAACCATTTGTCCTTGCCCCATCCAACCGCCCTGACGTATAAGTAGAATGATGGAACCATTGTCACACTATCACTATGAGATATACTATTGTAAACTTGTACCAATCAACCTTCACAAAACAACCTATACCAATAACCTGAACTAAGCATCAACCATGCATCAACCTGTAATCAACCTGTACCATAAACAAGTGCATGAACCATACACCAACCTGTACCAAACAACTTGTAATCAACCTGTACGATAAAAAAGTGCATCAACCATGCACTAACTTGTACCTCAACCTGTACCATGAACAAGTGCATCAACCATGCACCAAACCTGTACAAATAACTTGTCACAACAACCTGTCCAAACAACCTATCACAACAACCTATCTCATCGATCTTATCAACCAAATCAAATATACTCACCAAGATCAATCACCAAGACAACTCTTAAAGATGTGCATCAACCAAGCATAACACAACAACTCATAATCATCACCAAGATCAATATGTTCTTCTAATAATATACCAATACAAGTATGCTACATCATCCATAAACCNATCATTCCATTAGAAGTCTAAACCAGGTTATGCATTCGATAATCCATGTTGTGTATTATAAAGATAAGTGCATACATCACAAAATCTTGATAAATAGTATCGCAACTAGCAACTATACAAAACATGACAGGTCGTGTATAAGAAATATTATGCATTCATCCATATAATAACAATTTTTTGGATGCCCGAATAATCCATTTTGTATTATCATATCACAGACTGGCGTACATGGAGTATTTCTTCCATATCAAGACTATTGGATTACTGAGAGGGAGGGTGAATCAGTAATAGAGCAATATAATCCTTTTTCACCATAAAATCAAGTGTTATATCAATGTAGCATTATCATCCAATAGTTGCAGAGTAAATAAACAATGAACAAATGAACAATCACACACATACACAATACACCAATGTTTTACATGGAAACCCAAAGTGGGAGAAAACCACAAAATGATTTTTCTTATATGTCTTTAAGAATTTCATTCATTGGAAGCACCAACTTCCTTTGTTTTCCAGCTGCAACTGGAAGGAGGCTCCAACCCCCTAGTTTCTCAGGCTACAAACTGAGGGAAGATCCAACTCCCAAATTCTATGGCTACAACCAGAAGGAGGCTACAACCCCCTATGTTCTCCTTCTACAACCGGAAGGTGGCTACAACCATCTGTCCTTGCCCCATCCAACCGCACTGACGTATAAGTAGAATGATGGAACCATTGTCACACTATCACTATGAGATATACTGTTGTAAACCTGTACCAATCAACCTTCAAAAAACAACCTATACCAATAAATTGAACTAAGCATCAACCATGCATCAACCTGTAATCAACCTATACCATAAACAAGTGCATGAACCATACACCAACCTGTACCAAACAACCTGTAATCAACCTGTACAATAAACAAGTGCATCAACCATGCACCAACATGTACCTCAACCTGTACCATGAACAAGTGCATCAACTATGCACCAAACCTATATGAATAAATTGTCACAACAACCTGTCCAAACAACCTATCACAACAACCTATCTCATCAATCTTATCAACTAAATCAAATATACTCACCAAGATCAATCACCAAGACAACTCTTAAAGATGTGCATCAACCAAGTATAACACAACAACTCATAATCATCACCAAGATCAATATTTTCTTCTAATAATATACCAATACAAGTATGCTACATCATCCATAAACTGTGTCAACAATACTACTAACAAGTGCCTCCAACCATGCACCAACCATGTACCAATCATGTATCAACTACTCATCTTCTATGACTCATCAAGATGTACCAACATCATCAACTATACACCTCATGTATGTGCCAACTCATCAACTACTTTTCTCAACCATGTACCCAACATGTACCTCAACCAAAATCCCTCATCATTTTCATCATCCAAATCTGATTTGTAAATTTGTAATAGACCTGGTGAATATGATTGCATACCTGCAAACCTTCCTTAACTTTAACAACAAAAGACTAGCATTTTCATCAAACTTTACTTTAGCCTCACATGACTAGTTTTGGATTAGTCAACAACCCTAACTTGAAATAATCATAAATATGTACCTGTAATGAATGAAGATATGAAAATAGTACAAAATGTTCTTCAGTGTGTTTTATGCAATTCCTCTAGGTGTCACTACTTGGAACCTCTTAGAGAGTGTCCCACACAGAATATTTGTTTTATGGATCTGAAAATTGTACACAGGATACTACAGACTGTACTATAACCAACACACTTTGTCTTATTATTTTGGATCTGTTATGAAGAATTTATGACGTTTTTACCCGAAACACTTGTTTTAGACTAGTTTCAGGACTAGCCACAAACCCTATTTTCCACAGAGTGTAACTCCAAAAATACAATGAACCACAAGCTGAAATTTGTACCACAGATACTTGGATATGTTTCCTCAATGGTATCCCAATTTCACGGTCTGAATCATTCTAGAAAATAAGTTATTGCGAAAATGGTGAGATGACCTGTAAATAACATACCTTAGAAAGCATCATCAAAAGAATTTATCCTCCCTTAAGTTTTGGCCATCTTTACTTCACCTTCCTTCTGAAATTTGGCTTAGATATCCTTTGGTTACCTCAGTCACTTGTAGATATTCAATATGCTCAAGTGTAATTAAAATGAGAGAGTATTTCCTCTTATTTATATTTTCATGTAGCTTCCTCAAGGGGTTACCTTTTAACAATCTTAATCCACTTTCCTTATTTTAGGCTTAACCCACTTCTAACCACTTGTAACTTAGTAATTTCTCCATTAACTTTATTATTTAAATATTTTATTTTGTATTCACTTTGACTTATAGTACACTCATCACTTCACTTTATTATTTACCTTCTAAAATTCTTAAACCACTTTGACTACTTTGACCTTTTTGGGGCTTCTAGATGACTCATGAGGGTTCTCCAACTTCGCATGGCCATAACTCTCTAACCGTGAGGAGTTATGTGACATTCCACATACCACCAAAAATGGCATGACATGTAATATCCATCTAGAATAGTCTTGCCTACAAATATATCAAAACTCATACCATTATCCATCAAACAAACTTGGGTCCATTACCCAAACCCAGGTTCTCCAACTTCACATGGCCATAACTCTCTAACCGTGAGGATTTATGTGACGTTCCACATACAACCGGAAATGGCATGACATGTACTATCCATCTAAAATAGTCTTACCTTCAAATATATTAAAACACATACCATTGTACATCAAACAAACTTAGGTCCATTACCCAAACTTTTGTGCTATCAGAATTCACTACCAGACTTTCTTCAAGGGTTGACATCAATCACTAAGGGTTGAAATCAATCTACAATATCACTCTCCAATGGTTGACATAAATGAAAACCAACAATCCATACCAAATTTCCATCAACCTAATCCAACTGTCTGACAATCTCCCCCTTTGGCATTNCCTCATGTATGTGCCAACTCATCAACTACTTGTCTCAACCATGTACCCAACATGTACCTCAACCAAAATCCCTCATCATTTTCATCATCCAAATCTGATTTGTAACTTTGTAATAGACCTGGTGAATATGATTGCATACCTACAAACCTTCCTTAACTTTAACAACAAAAGACTAACATTTTCATCAAACTTTACTTTAGCCTCACATGACTAGTTTTGGATTAGTCAACAACCCTAACTTGAAATAATCATAAATATGTACCTGTAATGAATGAAGATATGAAAATAGTATAAAATGTTCTTCAGTGTGTTTTATGCAATTCCTCTAGGTGTCACTACTTGGAACCTCTTAGAGAGTGTCCCACACAGAATATTTGTTTTATGGATCTAAAAATTGTACACAGGATACTACAGACTGTACTATAACCAACACACTTTGTCTTATTATTTTGGATCTGTTATGAAGAATTTATGACGTTTTTACCTGAAACACTTGTTTTAGACTAGTTTCAGGACTAGCCACAAACCCTATTTTCCACAGAGTGTAACTTCAAAAATACAACGAACCACAAGCTGAAATTTGTACCACAGATACTTGGATATGTTTCCTCAATGGTATCCCAATTTCATGGTCTGAATCATTCTAGAAAATAAGTTATTGCAAAAATGGTGAGATGACCTGTAAATAACATACCTTAGAAAACATCATCAAAAGAATTTATCCTCCCTTAAGTTTTGGCCATCTTTACTTCACCTTCCTTCTGAAATTTGGCTTAGATATCCTTTGGTTACCTTAGTCACTTGTAGATATTCAATATGCTCAAGTGTAATTAAAATGAGAGAGTATTTCCTCTTATTTATATTTTCATGTAGCTTCCTCAAGGGGTTACCTTTTAACAATCTTAATCCACTTTCCTTATTTTAGGCTTAACCCACTTCTAACCACTTGTAACTTAGTAATTTCTCCATTAACTTTATTATTTAAATATTTTATTTTGTATTCACTTTGACTTATAGTACACTCATCACTTCACTTTATTATTTACCTTCTAAAATTCTTAAACCACTTTGACTACTTTGACCTTTTTGGGGCTTCTAGATGACTCATGAGGGTTCTCCAACTTCGCATGGCCATAACTCTCTAACCGTGAGGAGTTATGTGACATTCCACATACCACCAAAAATGGCATGACATGTAATATCCATCTAGAATAGTCTTGCCTACAAATATATCAAAACTCATACCATTATCCATCAAACAAACTTGGGTCCATTACCCAAACCCAGGTTCTCCAACTTCACATGGCCATAACTCTCTAACCGTGAGGATTTATGTGACGTTCCACATACAACCGGAAATGGCATGACATGTACTATCCATCTAAAATAGTCTTACCTTCAAATATATTAAAACACATACCATTGTACATCAAACAAACTTAGGTCCATTACCCAAACTTTTGTGCTATCAGAATTCACTACCAGACTTTCTTCAAGGGTTGACATCAATCACTAAGGGTTGAAATCAATCTACAATATCACTCTCCAATGGTTGACATAAATGAAAACCAACAATCCATACCAAATTTCCATCAACCTAATCCAACTGTCTGACAATCTCCCCCTTTGGCATTTATGGCAACACCAACATTGACGACAACACTTAGTCATGATAACATTCATGCTTATACTCCTCATCAAAGTTTTTATCTCTCCCCCTTTGACATCAATGGAAAAGGGTATCTTTCCATCCGGGGTTTCTCTCCCTAACTAAATTTTCCTTGGGGATACTCCCCCTGACTGAATTCTTCCCGAAACTAATATCCCAACCTGAACTTTCCTCTTTATGGTGCTTCTTCATGTAAATATAGGACATATAAGATGAGAATTAAAAAGCATTCATTTTGGATTAGAAATTATTTCGATTCTCTGGCGAAGATACTCAAAGGCTTCCCGTGGAAGAGGTTTTGTAAAGATGTCTGCCACTTGTACTTTTGTGCTCACATATTCTATTATGATGTTCTTCTCTGCAACCTGCTCCCATAGAAAGTGATACTTGATTGGAATGTGCTTCGTTTTGGAGTGCATCATCGGGTTCTTTGAGATATTGATGGAGCTTGTATTATCACAATAGATTGTAATGGGATCATCATACTCAACCTGTATATCTGTCAGAGTTTGTTTCAACCATAGAACATGTGTACAACATGTTGTTGCTGCAATATACTCTACCTCGACTGTAGATAAGGATACTTATGATTGTTTGTTTCTTAACTACGATACTAAACACTCACCCAAGTAGAACATTGCTCTACTGGTGTTTTGTTGGTCATCAATGCAACCTTCCCAATCTACATCTGTGTATGCAATAAGTGATAGATCCTTTCCTTTTGGATACCATAATCCAAACTCTTATGTTCCTTTGAGATATCTGAAAATCCTCTTCATTGATAATACATGTGATTCCTTTGGTGTTGCTTGAAATCATGCCACCTGTCCAAATTCCTGCATTACATCTAGTTTGGATGTTGTCACATATAGTAAGCTACCAATCATTGACCTATATTGCCTCTGGTATGTAGAATTTGAATCATCATCTTTGCTCAACTTGCAATCGGTTTTCATAGGAGTGGTAATTAGTTTGCAATCTTCCATTCTAAACCTCTTTAACATTCATCTGATATACTTAGTTTGAGAAATAAAAATTCCTTGGTTGATTTGACATATCTGAAGACCCAAAAAGAAGGATAGTTCTCCAAGTAATGACATTTCAAATTCATTATGCATATCCTTTGCAAATTTCTAGCTTAACTTGTCATTAGTACTTCCAAAACAATATCAACAACATAAATTTAAATTAATAAAATAGCACCTTGAGTTACCTTGATGTAGAGGTTGTTGTCTGCGCTTCCTTTCCATAGTTCGTAGGGATTTTTTTCATTGTTGTTTCTGAGCATTACTCTGTTTTGAATGTGAACTATTGTATCCACTGCATGTGTCCAAAAAATATCCGTCAATTTAGAATCCATTAGCATTGTTCAAGCCATTTCCTGTGTAATTATCATCCATTATGATAATGTTCCTTTGTCTCTGAACCAATCTATAAATCCATGCTCTCATCTATTGTCATATATTTGTCCAAACCTGCTAAGTATTCTTACGAATCCATCTCTATCCATACTATCCCAGACTCTACTTGCGCAATTGTCCATAATGTTGACCCATTTATCACTATACTATCATGAAGTGTTGATTAATCTATCAAACTGTACTTCTGCTAACTGACTTCTCTGGATCTGTCTTCTCAAAATCTGCAAGCTTATCGAAGGATGGTTCTTTGTTTTGTCACAACTATTGCATAGAATCCCCCTGTCTAATATTCATATTACCTGGGATTCTCTAAGCCAGATGGATCAGAACAATTCCTGCTCTGATGTGTATTCATCATCATCTTCATTAGTAGATTCATCATCATATTCATTAGTAGATTCATCATCTCTCTAAGATCTAACTTTTTTTTTTTTCTGTCTTTGGATTCATCTTTCACTGCAATGCCTTAAAGTAAAATCTCTTGAACATGTTCCCTATTTACCTGTATGTCTTTTCTTTCAGTTATTTTCCAAACCTTTTTGTATCTGACACCTTTGTTTTTCTCTGTAGAATTTTCTTCATATCGTTTTATTTTCAATCTTGCGATCTTTGGGACATGGTATTTGTTCACCTGTTCTCTTTCATAGAAGTATCGATCATGCCTCTCCAATCACTAGCTATGTGTCCATAGTTATGACATTTGTAACATTCAATGTTACATGGGGCCACATAGGCATTTCTTGCTTGAACATTTATCTTATAATCCTTGTAATATGCAACCTTATGTCCAAGGTTAGTACAATAAAAGAAATGACCATAAAATAGATTTGCATATCTGGGAGTGAATGATCTTCTTTGTGGCGTATTCCTTCTGAATTTTTTCCTTGACTGATCATGATCATGATCATGATTGAAGCTTTTTTTTGGCTTGAACATGGATGGTATTATTGAAGATGCATCTTCAATAGTTTTCTTAGATTCTAGTTGACCATGATTCCTTCCTTTAAGTACTTTTGCATAACTCTTTCTATTTTCTTCATTCTTCTTTTCTATCAACCTAGAGTGCTTCTCTTAATTCTCTATAACTGATGTGGATGTTTTTGTCTCTTCAACGTTCTTGTTGAGCTTGATGATTTTACTTCTCAATGTGACAAATTCTTCTTCAAGCTTCTCAACCTCTTCTTCTTTCTTCATTATCTGAGACTTCATGACTTCTTCTGTTCTTTTCAATTCTTCAAGCTGAATTTTTAATGTGATTATTTCTTCTTCAAGTCCATTCTCTTCTTGACCAAACTTTGCCTCAAGCTGGTTTAGATCGTTTTTTCTTTCCTTAAGATGTTATGTCAATATCTTCTCTCTAATTTCTGCTTCTTCCTTCTGTGCTTCTATTTTGGCTTCCAAATACTGCTTTTGATATTCAAGATTTTCTTCGATCTTTCTGGCTTCTTCTACCTGAGTTCTTAAGTTCTCGATGACCTGTTGGGATTCTTAAAAAATGTGAACACTTTCCTTTTGTTTCATCAATTCTTTCTTGAGTGACTTGTTTTCTTCTCTTAGTTCATCTAAAGCACTAATCAATTTTGCTTCATAATTGTCTTCCTTTTAAATTAGTTTTTATGTCTCATTTCCTTCATGGCATTCTATTTCAAGATGTCCACGTTTTTCACAATTAAATAAAAACATCATACCTTTGGTGATTATGTAATCTTCATCTTCTAAATCTGTTTGACATGGTGAACATAATTCCTCTTGATCTGTATCTGCATATTCTTTGGAATTTTTCAAATCTGCGATGGGTGAAGAATATATGTCATGCAATTTATCCCAAATTTCTTTGGATGATGAACATTTACCAACATTTTCTCTTACCGGAATAGTTAAACCTTCCTAGATGAAATCCATTGTTATTTTGTTATTCTTATTGAATTCTTTCTTGGATGCAGTCTTTGCCCTTTTTGAACTATCATATCCTGTAACAACTAATAGCTAAATATAATGTCCATGTTCTTGTACAAATACTTTTATCCTTCTGCTCCACATCTCATACTTAAAACCATTCTGACCATTAAACATTGGTACTCCATTCTCAGAATAATCCATGATCTCCTTCAAGTGGTTAAACTGTTTTTTGAAGTAACTGGCTCTGATACCAATTGTTGGATTACTGAGAGGGGGGTGAATCATAAATAGATCAATATAATCATTTTTCACCATAAAATTCAAGTGTTATATCAATGTATCATTATCATTCAATAGTTGCAGAGTAAATAAACAATGAACAAATGAGAAATCACACACATACACAATACATCGGTGTTTTACGTGGAAACCCAAAGCGGGAGAAAACCACATAATGTTTGTTCTTATATGTCTTTAAGAATTGCATTCATTGGAAGCACCAACTTCCTCTGTTTCTAATTGCAACTGGAAGGAGGCTCTAACCCCCTAGTTTCTCAGGCTACAACCCGAGGGAAGATCCAACTCCCCAATTCTCTGGTTACAACCAGAAGGAGGCTAAAACCCCCTATGTTCTCCGACTACAACTGGAAGGTGTCTATAACCACCTGTCCTTGCCCCGTCCAACCTCTCTGACGTATAAGTAGAATGATGGAACCATTGTCACACTATCACTGTGAGGTATACTGTTGTAGACCTATACTAATCAACCTACACCAAACAACCTGTACCAATAACTTGAACCATGCATCAACCTGTACCTCAACTTGTAATCAACATGTACCATAAACAAGTGCATCAACCATGCACCAACATGTGCCACAAAACTTGTAATCAACCTGTACCATAAATAAGTGCATCAACCATGAACCAACCTGTACCAAACAACATATAATCAACCTGCACCATAAAAAAATGCATCAACTATGCACCAACCTATACCTCAACCTGTACCATGAACAAGTGCATCAACCATGCACCAAACTTGTATGAATAACTTGTCACAACAACCTGTCCAAACAACCTATCACAACAACCTGTCTCATCAATCTTATCAACTAAATCAGATCTACTCACCAAGATCAATCACCAAGACAACTCTCAAANAGTCACTTGTAGATATTCAATATGCTCAAGTGTAATTAAAATGAGAGAGTATTTCCTCTTATTTATATTTTCATGTAGCTTCCTCAAGGGGTTACCTTTTAACAATCTTAATCCACTTTCCTTATTTTAGGCTTAACCCACTTCTAACCACTTGTAACTTAGTAATTTCTCCATTAACTTTATTATTTAAATATTTTATTTTGTATTCACTTTGACTTATAGTACACTCATCACTTCACTTTATTATTTACCTTCTAAAATTCTTAAACCACTTTGACTACTTTGACCTTTTTGGGGCTTCTAGATGACTCATGAGGGTTCTCCAACTTCGCATGGCCATAACTCTCTAACCGTGAGGAGTTATGTGACATTCCACATACCACCAAAAATGGCATGACATGTAATATCCATCTAGAATAGTCTTGCCTACAAATATATCAAAACTCATACCATTATCCATCAAACAAACTTGGGTCCATTACCCAAACCCAGGTTCTCCAACTTCACATGGCCATAACTCTCTAACCGTGAGGATTTATGTGACGTTCCACATACAACCGGAAATGGCATGACATGTACTATCCATCTAAAATAGTCTTACCTTCAAATATATTAAAACACATACCATTGTACATCAAACAAACTTAGGTCCATTACCCAAACTTTTGTGCTATCAGAATTCACTACCAGACTTTCTTCAAGGGTTGACATCAATCACTAAGGGTTGAAATCAATCTACAATATCACTCTCCAATGGTTGACATAAATGAAAACCAACAATCCATACCAAATTTCCATCAACCTAATCCAACTGTCTGACAATCTCCCCCTTTGGCATTGATGGCAACACCAACATTGACGACAACACTTAGTCATGATAACATTCATTCTTATACTCCTCATCAAAGTTTCTATCTCTCCCCCTTTGACATCAATGGAAAAGGGTATCTTTCCATCCGAGGCTACTCTCCCTAACTAAATTTTCCTTGGGGATACTCCCCCTGACTGAATTCTTCCCGAAACTAATATCCCAACCTGAATTGTCCTCTTTATGGTGCTTCCTCATGTAAATATAGGACATATAAGATGAGAATTAAAAAGCATTCATTTTGGAGTAGAAATTATTCCGATTCTCTGGCGAAGATACTCAAAGGCTTCCTGTGGAAGAGGTTTTGTAAAGATGTCTGTCACTTGTACTTTTGTGCCCACATATTCGATTATGATGTTCTTCTCTGCAACTTGTTCCCATAGAAAGTGATACTTGATTGGAATGTGCTTCGTTTTGGAGTGCATCATCGGGTTCTTTGAGATACTGATGGAGCTTGTATTATCACAATAGATTGGAATGGGATCATCATACTCAACTTGTATATCTGTCAGAGTTTGTTTCAACCATAGAACATGTGTACAACATGTTGTTGCTACAATATACTCTACCTTGACTGTAGATAAGGATACTTATGATTGTTTCTTGCTTAACTACGATACTAAACACTCACCCAAGCAGAACGTTGCTCCACTGGTGTTTTTTTGGTCATCAATGCAACCTTCCCAATCTGCATCTGTGTATGAAATAAGTGATAGATCCTTTCCTTTTGGATACCATAATCCAAACTCTTATGTTCCTTTGAGATATCTGAAAATCCTCTTCATTGCTAATACATGTGATTCCTTTGGTGCTGCTTGAAATCATGCCACCTGTCCAAATTCTTGCATTACATCTAGTTTGGATGTTGTCACATATAGTAAGCTACCAATCATTGACCTATATTGCTTCTGGTATGTAGAATTTGAATCATCATCTTTGCTCAACTTGTAATCGGTTTTCATAGGAGTGGTAACTAGTTTGCAATCTTCCATTCTGAACCTCTTTAACATTTCTCTGATATACTTAGTTTGAGAAATAAAAATTTCTTGGTTGATTTGACATATCTGAAGACCCAAAAAGAAGGATAGTTCTCCAAGTAATGACATTTCAAATTCATTCTGCATATCCTTTGCAAATTTCTAGCTTAACCTGTCATTAGTACTTCCAAAACAATATCAACAACATAAATTTCAATTAATAAAATAGTACCTTGAGTTACCTTGATGTAGAGGTTGTTGTCTGCGCTTCCTTTCCATAGTTTGTAGGGATTTTTTTCACTGTTGTTTCTGAGCATTACTCTATTTTGAATGTGAACTATTGTATGCACTGCATGTGTCCAAAAAATATTTGTCAATTTAGAATCCATTAGCATTGTTCGAGCCATTTCCTGTGTAATTATCATCCATTATGATAATGTTCCTTTGTCTTTGAACCAATCTATGAATCCATGCTCTCATCCACTGTCATATATTTGTCCAAACCTGCTAAGTATTCTTACGAATCCATCTCTGTCCATACTATCCCAGACTCTACTTGCACAATTGTCCATAATGCTGACCCATTTATCACTATACTATCATGAAGTGTTGATTAATCTATCAAACTGTACTTCTGCTAACTGACTTCTCTGGATCTGTCTTCTCAAAATCTGCAAGCTTATCGAAGGATGGTTCTTTGTTTTGTCACAACTATTGCATAGAATCCCCCTGTCTAATATTCATGTTACCTGGGAGTCTCTAAGCCAGATGGATCAGAACAATTCCTGCTCTGATGTGTATTCATCATCATCTTCATTGGTAGATTCATCATCATATTCATTAGTAGATTCATCATCTCTCTGAGATCTGACTTTTTTTTTTCTGTCTTTGGATTCATCTTTCACTACAATGCCTAAAAGTACAATCTCTTGAACATGTTCCCTATTTACCTGTCCGTCTTTTCTTTTAGTTATTTTCCAAACCTTTTTGTATCTGACACCTTTCTTTTTCTCTGTAGAATTTTCTTCATCTCGTTTTATTGTCAATCTTGTGATCTTTGGGACATCGTATTTGTTCACATGTTCTTCATGTTTTCTTATCCACACTTTCTTACATATGATATTAGTGTTCTCTTTCATAGAAGTATTGATCATGCTTCTCCAATCACTAGCTATGTGTCCATAGTTGTGAAATTTGTAACATTCAATGTTACATGGGGCCACATAGGCATTTCTTGCTTGAACATTTCTCTTATAATCCTTGCAATATGAAACCTTATGTCCAAGGTTAGTACAATTAAAGCAATGACCATAAAATAGATTTGCATATCTGGGAGTGAATGATCTTCTTTGTGGCGTATTCCTTCTGAATTTTTTCCTTGACTGATCATGATCATGATCATGATTGAATCTTTTTTGTGGCTTGAACATGGATGGTATTCTTGAAGATGCATCTTCAATAGTTTTCTTAGATTCTAGTTGACCATGATTCCTTCCTTTGAGTACTTTTGCATAACTCTTTCTATTTTCTTCATTCTTCTTTTCTAGCAACCTAGAGTGCTTCTCTTAATTCTCTATAACTGATGTGGATGTTTCTGTCTCTTCAATGTTCTTGTTGAGCTTGATGATTTTACTTCTCAATGTGACAAATTCTTCTTCAAGCTTCTCAACATCTTCTTCTTTCTTCATTATCTGAGACTTCATGACTTCTTCTGTTCTTTTCACTTCTTCAAGCTGAATTTTTAATGCGATTATTTCTTCTTCAAGTCCATTCTCTTCTTGACCAAACTCTACCTCAAGCTGGTTTAGATCGTTTGTTCTTTCCTTAAGATGTTATGTCAATATCTTCTCTCTCATTTCTGCTTCTTCCTTCTGTGCTTCTATTTTGGCTTCCAAATACTGCTTTTGATATTCAAGATTTTCTTCGATCTTTCTGGCTTCTTCTAGCTGAGTTCTTAAGTTCTCTATGACCTGTTGGGATTCTTAAAAAATGTGAACACTTTCCTTTTGTTTCATCAATTCTTTCTTGAGTGACTTGTTTTCTTCTCTTAGTTCATCTAAAGCACTAATCAATTTTGCTTCATAATTGTCTTCCTTTTAAATTAGTTTTTATGTCTCATTTCCTTCATGGCATTCTATTTCAAGATGTCCACATTTTTCACAATTAAATAAAAACAACATACCTTTGGTGATTATGTAATCTTCATCTTCTGAATCTGTTTGACATGGTGAACATAATTCCTCTTGATCTGTATCTGCATATTCTTTGGAAGTTTTTGAATCTGCGATGGGTGAAGAATATATGTCATGCAATTTATCCCAAAGTTCTTTGGATGATGAACATTTACCAACCTTTTCTCTTACCGGAATAGGTAATCCTTCCCAGATGAAATCCATTGTTATTTTGTTATTCTTCTTGAATTCCTTCTTGGATACAGTCTTTGCCCTTTTTGAACTATCATATCCTGTAACAACTAATAGCTAAATATAATGTCCATGTTCTTGTAAAAATACTTTTATCCTTCTGCTCCACATCTCATACTTAAAACCATTCTGACCATTAAACATTGGTACTCCATTCTCAGAATAATCCATGATCTCCTTCAAGTGGTTAAACTGTTTTTTGAAGGAACTGGCTCTGATACCAATTGTTGGATTACTGAGAGGGGGGTGAATCATAAATAGATCAATATAATCATTTTTCACCATAAAATTCAAGTGTTATATCAATGTAGCATTATCATCCAATAGTTGCAGAGTAAATAAACAATGAACAAATGAGAAATCACACACATACACAATACATCGGTGTTTTACGTGGAAACCCAATGCGGGAGAAAACCACATAATTCTTTTTCTTATATGTCTTTAAGAATTGCATTCATTGGAAGCACCAACTTCCTCTGTTTCCAGCTGCAACTGGAAGGAGGCTCCAACCCCCTAGTTTCTCAGGCTACAACCTGAGGGAAGATCCAACTCCCCAATTCTCTGGTTACAACCAGAAGGAGGCTAAAACCCCCTATGTTCTCCGACTACAACTGGAAGGTGGCTATAACCACCTTTCCTTGCCCCGTCCAACCTCTCTGACGTATAAGTAGAATGATGGAACCATTGTCACACTATCACTGTGAGGTATATTGTTGTAGACCTATACCAATCAACCTGCACCAAACAACCTGTACCAATAACTTGAACCATGCATCAACCTGTACCTCAACTTGCAATCAACATGTACCATAAACAAGTGCATCAACCATGCACCAACATGTACCACACAACCTGTAATCAACCTGTACCATAAACAAGTGCATCAACCATGAACCAACCTGTACCAAACAACGTATAATCAACTTGCACCATAAAAAAATGCATCAACTATGCACCAACCTATACCTCAACCTGTACCATGAACAAGTGCATCAACCATGCACCAAACCTGTACGAATAACTTGTCACAACAACCTGTCCAAACAACCTATCACAACAACCTGTCTCATCAATCTTATCANACATGTACCATAAACAAGTGCATCAACCATGCACCAACCTTTACCTCAACTTGTACCATGAACAAGTGCATCCACCATGCACCAAACTTGTACGAATAACCTGTCACAACAATCTATCCAAACAACCTATCACAACAACCTATCTCATCAATCTTATCAAATAAATCAGATCTACTCACCAAGATCTATCACCAAGACAACTCTCAAATATGTGCATCAACCAAGCATAACTCAACAACTCATAATCATCACCAAGATCAATATGTGCCGCTAATAATATACCAATACAAGTATGCTACATCATCCATAAACCATGTGTCAACAATACTACTAACAAGTGCCTCCAACCATGTACCAAGTATGTACCAATCATGTATCAACTACTCATCAACTATGACTCATCAAGATGTACCAACATCATCAACTATACACCTCATGTATGTGCCAACTCATCAACTGCTTGTCTCAACCATGTACCCAACATGTACCTCAACCAAAAGTCCTCATCAATTTCATCATCCAAATCTTATTTGTAACTATGTAATAGACCTGGTGTATATGATCACATACCTGCAAACGTTCATTAACTTTAAGAACAAGAGACTAGCATTTTCATCAAACTATACTTTAGTCTCACATGACTAGTTTTGGATTAGTCAACAACCTTAACTTGAAATAATCATAACTATGTACCTATAATAAATAAAGATCTGAAAATAGTACACAATGTTCTTCAGTGTGTTTTATGCAATTCCTCCAAGTGTCACTACTTGGAACCTCTCAAAAAAGGAGTTCTAGAAAAAATGACATACCTTGTTGAATTTTAGCTTATTCTAGAGAGTGAACTTGTAGAGCGTGCCCCGCACGGAATATTGTTGTATGGATCTAAAAGTTGTACATAGAATACTACAAACTATACTCTAACCAGCACATTTGGTCTTACTAAATTTGGATCTGTTATGAATAAGTTATGACATTTTTACCTGAACCACATGTTTTAGACTAGTTATAGGACTAGCCACAAACCCTATTTTCCACGGAGTGTAACTCCAAAAAAAGTTACGACCCACAAGATGAAATTTGTACCACAACTACTTGGATATGTTTCCTCATTTCCTCCCAGTTTCATGGTATAAATCATTCTAGAAAAAAAAGTTATTGCGAAAATGGTGATATGACCTGTAAATAACATCCCTTAGAAAGCATCATCAAAAGAATTTATCCTCCCTTGAATTTCGACCTTCTTTACTTCACCTTCCCTCTAAAATTCAGCTTAGATATCCTTTGGTTACCTTATTCACCTGTAGATATTCAATATTCTCAAGTTTGATTAAAATGAGAGAGCATTGCCTCTTATTTATACTTTCATGTAGCTTCCTCAAGGGGTTACCTTTTAACCATCTTAACCCACTTTCCTTATTT